>JARVJO010000082.1:9634489-9649210 GCA_031762555.1 Cynodonichthys magdalenae
ATTCTGTAAATAAATTGTCTAATTTGTTGTTAGATCAAACTAAAACTCGCCGACTCACGTCTGTCTTATTGTGTGACATCATCATTATTACACGAGGGAATGTGTTTTATCTTTGAAGAGAAGATCCCATAAATAATTATTCCTCATAACGTTAAGTTCTGAGAGTTGTTTGGGGTATATTCCTACACTTTGCACTTCAGCTGCTTTTCACTCATTTTTAGTCCACTGATTCATCATTTGCAGATACATGTTTTAAACTATGAATAACTCAAAAGGCTCCAAAACTGAAAGGATGAACCAGGTTAGGTACAAAGACTTGATGGCAAACTGAGGAAAAAAAAAGGAAAAACCAACAATAACGTCTGGAGAACTGTTGATCAAGACCACATTATGTTATGAAGAAGTTTGAGATGGTTTAAAACTATTGCATAGTATTATAAATGTATTTAAAGACCCTTTTTTATTTAACATACCTAATTCTATACAGGTGATCCCTAAAGACCAGACATCCACCTTCCCATCATACTGGCCCTCATCCATAGCTAGAATCACCTCCGGGGCCATCCTGGGTGAGGATAAAAATCAGTTTTAAAGAAACAACTCTCAAGCTTCTGTCAGGTAAATCTCATTAACAATGGATGATGTTCTTCATAACACATTGAAGCATCTTTTTTTCCCACCATATGATCAAAAAGTAGTGTCTCTATTTAGAGTACATTTTGCTCAAAGGAATAAAAGCGGAAAAGGATTGGAATATGTCAGCTGGCAGCAGAGATCAGCTGTGGGTGAACGTGCAAAAAAAGGCTTCATTCGTTTGTTTTATAAATCAAAGTTATTTTAGACAAACACTCAGATGGTTCATGAGTTTTGATTGGAACAACAAAATAAATTAAGTTAATTTACAATTCCCTTACCAATATGGCGTTCCCACAAAAGAGTTGGCAGGTGAGGCAATTGAGGCGGAGCCAAAGTCTGCCAGTTTGACCTGGCCCGGTTCAGTCAGCAGGATGTTTCCTGCTTTTACATCCCTGAGAAAAACAAAATGAGATGGTGTTCGCAGATGCTTAAAAAAAACTTCAGTTAGATCACTTACCTGTGTATCATGTTGTGGGAGTGAAGGTAGGCCAGTCCCTGCAGAGCACCATGGGTAATGGCAGCA
The DNA here is from genome assembly GCA_031762555.1 of Cynodonichthys magdalenae. Classification (NCBI taxonomy): domain Eukaryota; kingdom Metazoa; phylum Chordata; class Actinopteri; order Cyprinodontiformes; family Rivulidae; genus Cynodonichthys; species Cynodonichthys magdalenae. Next base: position 9,635,649 of record JARVJO010000082.1, read on the forward strand.
ATCTCAACTTCTTGTAAAGGTTTTTTATGAACTACAAGAAAGAAAAATGTTCCAGATCGACATCGTCAAAAATATATAATAAAAATGTGCCTTTTAAGCTTTAACAGCAACAAATGTCTTTGCGGAAGAATTTTCTTTCAGCTCACCTTCCAGCAGGTCAGAGGCTGAGCCAAGGCAATACTCCATCACCAGCTGGAAACACAAAAATAACAAGAATAACCTTGTTAACACCAGACATTCTGCAGGCTTACAGAAAAATGTTGAAAGGAAATAATAATTTGCTTCTGCTCATGTAAACGTCTTACCCATGCTGTGTGCTCACGGAGGTAACAACCTTTGTATTCTATGCTGTTGGGGTGACGGATCCTCTGCAAAAACTTTACCTCCTTTATGATGTCCTGCCATTTCTGTTGGAGACAGGAGTCTTTTATCTGGCTTTCTGCACCATACAGATAGCTGGATATGTCCAGACAATCTCTTCTTGAAAGATATAAATATGGTCGCTCTGCTCGCAAAATCTACCATCTGTTCAGAGTTAATGTAAAATAATCAGCAGGGAGGACTGCAAGCTGGAACAAGAGCTAAAGTGTGATTCCTTTAATTTAGGAAATTGCTCTCTTTCCACTTCCACTCTTCACAAATGCTTTTTTATTTGAATAAAAAAAAAAACAATATATTTTTTTTTTCCTTTCAGTAGTTTCTAAGTGAATAAGACCAATTATATATATATATATATATATATATATATATACAGTATATGTATGGTTTGTTTTAATTGCTTCTCAGTATAGAGTGAAAATGTTATGGTCCAGTTGCGAATCATTATGTAAATAAAATCAATCTTATCTCACCTCATTAGACTGTTTGCCGCTGTAAGACATCTTCTTAATTGCCACCACCTCATTTGTTCGCACATCTCGTGCCTAGGAAACATAAAGAATCCTGTTTGTTTGTTTCAGATAATACTCAAACTCTATGACTTTCTGTAGATTATTGTCATCACCGAGGCGTTTATTTATAACTAAATAGTAGACATGTAAAAAGTACTTGGGAAAAAAAATAAGTAAAAATACCTCAACAAAAAAATGACTAGTAAAAATGAATTTCACTGATAAGAAAAGTACTAGTACAAAAGTCATTAAACTGCTCACAGTAATTGGGAAAGTAAAAGTACTTTTACACACACTAAAGAAATGAGGTGCTGAATTTACTTAAACAACTTATGTCCATTGGTTCCAGCAAAGTACGAAAATTTACACATTTTCTTTAAAATACGTGTACCAATAAATTGCTTTACATTTACTCAACTCAGTCTAGTGAAACCAGTTGACATAACTTGGTTAAGTAAATTCAATATCACTTTTTAGAGTGCATAAACAACTCCTTTCATGATGAGTTCTGGCCACATTTCAATTTGTTGTGTGCAATAAGGTGTTAAAATTAAAGTAAGGAAGTAAAAGCATCACTTTTTTAAATGTAATGAAACATAGTTAAAAGCTACGATTTAAAAAAATTACTTAGGCACTGTGACAAAATAAATATGCTTCATTACTATGCAGGTCTGCTGAATAGCATGGTGTGTAGCAACCCTAAAAAACAGGTTAGTCATAACTTTACCACTGATGCTAATAAATCCCTTCACTTATTAGTACAAATGCTCAAATCGCTCCAAATCTTTACTGAACAACTCATTACAAAACTTCACACACATTCACATTGCTGCCAACAGATGAGCTTAAATGTATTGTAAAGCTGGTATAAAGTGCAGTTGTCATACAAAGTAGACGGCGCCGAAGCTGCCATGGCCGATCTCTCGGAGATCGGAGAAGAGCTTCTCTGGATCTTCCTTGAAGAAAAGCTCGGCCACGTCCGGATCCTTCAGGCTCCCTGCCCTCACAGAGGTTGGCATCTTGGTGTACGTAGTCCCGTATCTCACCCGCACAGAGGGGATGGGACTATCTGGGCGCTGAGCTACACCAAAGCAACCATAGATTCATTTGCAGCGACGGATGAGCCAAGAGAACCGCTCACATCGGCACCTGAACGGACAGAAGACGAAGGGAAAACATCAGGGTGTCAGCAAAGACGAGCTGAAACACACTCCTGCGTACGAGGAAGGAGATGAGACACAACGGGATGAGTCAGTCAGACAGATTAAAAAAAAAAAAACTAAAAAAAAAGCTGTGATACATTGCCCACTTCCACACAGAACACAGTCATGCACAATATTTCTTTATGTTCAGCTAGACCTGCTGAGGTGGGACTCTTTGTTCTAATGCACATTTGGTCCAAGAAGTTTTTAACTGCCTGCCACTAAAAGACAAATGTTTTTTACCCACATTTGTTCAGTGCAGATGTCTGTTAGCAAAATACTTCATGAACAAATAAACAGATCTTAATTAAACTTTCAGTAAAAGATAACTGAATGTAATGTACCTCTGTAAGTGATCCAAGATGGCCACCACAGACTGACTTTAGAAAACATAATTACAATATTTCAGTCAATTTTACAAATATTGTGTTAAATTTGGTGTGGTTGTAGTCATTCACAACATATATTCTTAGTATGACATTTTGCGATATAGCTTAAGATGGAAGGGCTTGGCACATGGCGTCCAATTTAAATAAAGATTTGAGTTGATTACTTGTTGGAGCTCGCCGTCATTGACCACCACACCAAACTTCACCTCATTACAACCACAAATGGCTGCAATTGTTTCGTTTAGCTATGGTGGTCATCTTGGCTTTTTGATTTGGATTCAGTACGTGATGAGGATTGTTCACAACCACCACCACACCAACTTTCAGCCCAACGCATCTTAAAATGGTTGAGTTGTTGCAGTTTCCAAAATAGCATGAGCTTGCACATAACATATTAGTCTAAACTGTGACATGAAAGGCAGCAGCTCTCATGCATTTATTCAAAGAAGCTTTCTAATATAGTACTGATTTTGATTTTATTAGCATTAGATTTTGAAAAGTCTTTATATTTGGAGTAAGCAAAAATACTAAATAAAAATATAGATGTTCCCAAATTTCCATTCTTGCATTAGCATCTTATTTGTTACTGCTGTTAATAACTTTCATATTAAAAATAAATCCTAAACCCAGTGTTTATTAATAAGACAAGAAGGCTGAAAGGGTCCTTGAAATATTCAACAGTAGCTCACCAGACCACTAACGATAACAGAAAGTTCAGAGCTCCTGAAATATTTGAAACATTGTGATATTTTGTCTGTGTTCACACCTTTGGGTGCAAACACTAATACAATTAACTAAGTGCAGAGTCATCAGTGGTGCATGGGTTTAGACTGCAGTTCAAAGATTGATTTCACGTCCACAGCAAGAAGGCGGCCCACAGTAATGATGAGTTTGCTGCACAGGACGATCAATTCAGACGTGGGCTGTTCTGTAAACTGGGTTTGTCGCTTCTACTCTAGTTAAAAGATGTAATCAGTGTACGGTGAAAAATTGGCAAATTAAATTGTAGCTACTCTCTGTAAACACCATTTTGTTTACAAAAGACCACATGTGCTACGATTAAAAATGAATTTTCCTTTTATTGCCCCACCAAGTTACAAAAATTACTGAAAACATTTGGGTAGGCTGTGAATTTAACAAGCAATAACGCAGATATAATTAAGCAATTGTTTGGGTGAGGTAAAGACACAAAAACAAAACTGCAATCACGTCACAAACAGAATACAACTTAGTAGGACCAAAAAAAACAAAAAAAAAACAAATAGAAAAAATAAGTCTTAGTATTTATTTTTTTTTCCTGTTTGACATTAAGGTTTAGGCAGGTGAAGGCATAACAATCTTCTCTAGCCAACAAAGAATAAAATGTATACCTTTATTATTTATTATTTTCCAACATAATCTAGTATTAAAATAATCAGTTGAATATTTATACTGAGGTTTTACTACTACAAATAATTATCAAAGTAGCTACCCCTGAGAAAACAAAGCTAAATAAAAGTCAGGCACATCTGTGGGCAGCACAGTCTTGTTCCAGTTGACACTATGCCTTTTTGTCAATATCACTGTTTTTTTTATTTAGCAAATAAAAGCAGGAATAAAATATTTTAAAAAGACCATAAAATCTGCACATAATAGTGCAGCAAAAGTTGATAAGCTCTATTGCTAAGTTGAAATCTAAATTTAACAAATGAGTCCTAAGCAAGAATTTAAATCTCTATAATTTGAGCTGTGCATAAACTGAAATCTAAACTGCTCCATAAATTTGGAGCAGCCACTGCAAAAGCTCAATAATGTTTAGATTTCAATTTAGATCCTCGGACATTTATAAGAGACGTGTTCTTCCGGCTGTTTAAACATGGCAAGGCCATTTAAAAGTTCAAAAGTTACAATAAAATGTTAATATTCTGAAAGCAAACAGGAAGCCATTGAAAAGATGCCAAGACAAGGGTTATGTGTTCTCACTTCTTTGTCACTGTGCTTCCCACAACCGGGGTGCCATTCACACCCGGGGTGAGTCCTTATGGCAGCAGGCCCCAGAGAAAGTTGACCAGAATTTTTTCTAACTTTTAAAATATTTAAGTGATATTTATCAACGTAAAGACCTTCATTATTAACTCAGAGTTTACTATGTTGACTTGGTTATATGTAAAATATTAATTTTATATAAAAAGAAATATGGATAAATAAATAAAATTTGTACTTGGAACATCATTCATAGTGAGACTTGAATAAACTGTAGTGATGGTAATATAGTGTACTGATTTGTATCAGGCCTCTGGGTAAAATCACATACTATCATTTTACACCCTAAACCTAGTAATCTGTAACATGTATGAATGTTACAAAGACACACGGTCTGACTTTATACTGATTCATAACAATACATTTCCTACTATAAAATGATCTTTTTATACTCAGTGTAAAAATAAAACAACAATAAAGACTTTGGCATGAACAGTTGTCTTCTCGCAGTCAGAAATACTTTTAATGACTCTAAATGGAACTGATTTCCAGAGTTTCATCAGATAATATCGTATTTATTGCCAGTCCAGTTCATCAGCATTTTTTCAGTAGCAGCATGACCTAAAGCTTTACAACATGTACTGGATTTCCTGTTTAACCACAACAAACAAAGCACAGCTATTGTAGGAATAATCTAAAGTAAAATTTCAGCTCTTCTCTGCTCTGAACGATTTATCCTCAAACTGAGAAAATGTTGCCCAGAAAACGACCAAATCAGAATCAAATACTGTAAAAAAAAAAGAAAAGTATCACCAGCAAACCATGCTTTTTCCTGTGGCACAAGTTTTGGAAATAACCTGAGGCAATACTTCCTCATGCAGAATATAGTTTTGATTCATTCAGGACGCATATTTTTGATTCATACAAAACAACAAAAAAATTATGTTAATAAGCAATTAAACAATTTATACTCTAACCCTGTTTTTACATTCAAAACATGACACCTACAAAAAAAAGGGTTGGGCAAAATTGCAATGCAATTAATTGTCAGAAAAACTGTCACCAATTATCATCATTTGCCACTTTGCAATTCGTGCAATTAGTGCTTCGTGATGACATTTTTGTGTGAGCCCATGGCATACTGCGCTACTAAACATATGATGCCACTCCACAAAAACGATTTTTTTTTAACTAAAACTTCAAATTACTACAAATGTTTAGTCTTCAGAATTACATGTGCAAGAGTGAGCAAATGATCTCATTGTAAAAATCAGAATGAATGAATGTTTACAAAATAAAAAAGCTGTTTTTAACTTATGGGAAAAAAATGAACATCTTTTAGGAATCAGAAAAAAATAAAACTCACAAGTTACACAAAAAAAAAAACATTCCAACTACAATTCTTAAGTCTTTACAATCCAGGGGTGGGAGGAGAAAAAGCTAGAACACAATTAGCTTTTCTGAGCGCAAAGTCACAAGACTAAATCGGAGCGAGTTGAGCTAGATTGTGTTTGCATTTGTAATTACTCAGAAGAACAGCATGTTCAAAAAAAAATTTAAGTGAAATCACTGGAACTTCTTTTGCTTTCCTGCTAGATGAAATCGAGTCTCTCTCAGTGAATGGTGTGAATTGATTTCCTCTGTACTGTAAAATACAAAAAGGCCTAATGAAGAGGCAACACACACGCACACACACACACCGAGGAGCAAGAGGTGCAGCTGAGATAAAGGGAAACTGGAAGAAAACAGAGGGACATAATAAATAATCAAATATTTTATTTATATCCTACAGTAGATTTCTCCAAGACCAAACGTGGTCTGTAGGTTTATCAAAAACAGAAGTATGAGTAAGTATGAGCATTAGCTCAAGAGTGTGTGTTGAGGGTGATGTTCAGCTAGTACCCCAACAAAACTAACTGTAAAAGATCTGTTAAACTGACGATTATTTGTAGCGGCCGTGTTGAATTGGGTTGACTCCAAATGCTCAGGTGCTGATGTACAGCCAACAATTAGGTGTTCATAAGATATTTTGCTAAATAGGCAACAGGTAATGCAAACGTTTTAAGCAAAGATATTGCACAATGTACTAGTACTGTGAATGACTCAAAGCTACTACCACACTAAAGTTAGCTTAATATTTGCGTGCCATTTAATGTTACCTAGATCAAATGAAACAGCACAGATATGTGAACATTTGTGATGCATCTACAGAGATGCACCATTTGGATCAAGTTGCTCAGTTACAAAGCACTTTATGCATTTTTATATCAACAAGAACGCCTTGAATCCCTGTTTGAATTACAGAACTGATCAACTTAATGTGATTATTTTATTTCATTCATGCAAACAAATTTTGAGAGTAAATAAATATGTACTTGTTTTCTCATGTGGGCTTCCTGAGTGCAATTCAACAGGATGCCTTATGCTGCATTGCTGAATAATTCACAACAGAAATGCACCTAAGTGGTACATCTTATAAACTTATCAGCTACATCTATCTGGTCCTGGTCCACATGAAATGATTTGTTTTAAGGACACAATGTGATTTAATTTTTCAAATCCTAAAAAGGGAATGCATCCCATTATAGATTGCAGGAGGACAAAAAATAACAAATCAGCAACTATGTGTATCTTTCAGCTAACTTTAAAACGCTCTGGTTTTAAATGGAAATTTACAAAAATAGAGTACAGAAATACTACCGTCTGACTCTTGATCAGAAGATTGAGTGATTGTATTAGATTACTCGCTGATGATTTAGTCTGATGCCCAATAATGGCAACAGCAACATTACAGCTGCTTACTGAGCGGAAATGTTAATTTCATGACCTGCATAAGAGCGGTTATCCAAATGGCTTACACACCGAGTTTCTATCCCAAGATGGAGGGTGGGGTGTCCACACGGTCGCTTCCACGACTGATTACTGATTGTGAACGGAGTGAAGGAAGTGAAAACTCTCTGGTTTCCAAATTTCCACAACACCATATCTCTTTTTTTTTTCTTTTTGGTGCTACAGAGAAGATGAGGAATGAAGAGGGGGAATGAAGTGTGCAAACATAAAGAAGGTTATTTCTCTAATGGAGCCTTCTCCTGTTGAGATAAAAGCCAAAAACACAAACAACAAATAATGTACCAAAGTGTGTCAGGAAAAAAGGAACTAGAGGAAGTCAATTAGAAATGCTGGTGAAAAAAAAAAAATACCGATTCACACAGCTGTATCTAAAGTTGTAATTAGTCAGGATGTAAGAGTAGCCTCATTGATAAAAGTTACTAATTTGCACAGAGGAGACTGAATTTTGACGCACAGTTTTAACAGACCTCTCTTCTCCTTGCTCACAGTGTGACTCATCAGATATGTCTCTGGTCTGGAACAGTGCAACAACCCAAAACCCGGCAAGTTTCATCACTCTGAACAAACTGCATAACAACAGACAACTGACCCTACTTCAGTGGTTTTCAAAAGGTAATTGTATACTTTATGTCACGAAACGTTGCCTTTAAAACCTGCCAAAACCACTAATGCGAAAAAACCCTTGTTGGCTTAGGGACATTTAAAAAGTCAACATCATAACGCTATAGGTGCCACTGCCAGTCAAAATGAGCAAGGTAAGTTAAAATTTCTTGAAGGACAGACTATCCCCCCCCCCCACCTTTCATTTCTAGAAAACTAAAATCATGTTATGAAGAAAAGGGATGGCTTTTCTTAGCAATCTCAAGTAATATTTTGTGTTATATAGTTAGAATGACTCTCAGCTACTACCACACCAAATATTAGCTCAACATCACAGTACAATATACTGAAATAAAACCATGTGTTTGCTAAGTTTGATCTGCTCCAGCATCATTCTGAAATTAGGTTGATTCCAAAAGTTAATGAGTTGTAAATGTACACCCGATGATTATGTTCTGAAAGTTTCACTGCACTCCATCCAGTGATTCTTGTGAAATTCTGCTAACAGACAGGAGGGGTTGACTGTGTTTAGTTAATGCCAAAGCTTTAAAAACAGATGTCGTGTGATCAGTTAGTGATCTGAGTATGTGCTAGGAATGCCTCTCAGCAACTACCACACCAAATTGTAGCTCTGTGTTTTTAAAAGTTTCTGGTTTATAGCTATTATTGAACTTGTTAATGCTGTGGTGGCTATTTTAAATCAGGCTGACTCCAAAAATTACTTATAAATATATATTCAATGATTATAAACTTCGAAATCCATGAAAATCACTGCAGTTTTGCAATCCTTTCATCCAGTACTTTGCTCCATTATACTCTGACACAGTGTGGCTGTAAAGTATTTTCTGCAGAGGCAAACTAAGAAAAAGCTTGACAAGATTTGCTTCAGTGTCTAATCCATTTTTTCCTGGGAGACATTTAAATCCATCATGCTATTTGCTCATCTACTGAATTAAAAATGGCACACAAAACACAGCAAAACCCATGTTTTTGCTGCGTTGAGATGCTCTCAGTCAACTATGTCCGCATACCTCTGAGCATCAGCTAGCAGGTAGTGCTTAGAAGTAAACAAAGGGTGCTGTTTAAGCCTGTGAAGATTCTGTCCTTTTGACAAGCATGCAGATACATAAAAATCAAGAAATGACTGGTCCAGAAACCAGGCGCTGATCTGTGATAACACAAGAGGTTAACGTCAACATATCTATACAGGTCGTGTTTGAAGGTTGTTTAAAAAAAAAAAAAAAAAAAACAAAGACAGGTGAACAACTCATACTGCAGTGTTTACTCCACTGAGCCCACATATAAATAGCGCACAGAACATAAAACGTGTGGGTGCAGGAGAGCGATCACACCATGTAATGCAGAAAAGAATGCATAACCTGCTGTCTAACACTGAAGTTATTACTGAGCCAATGGGTCGTGAACAAGTTAAGCGACAAAAAGGCACAGATATAAACCAAACAGAAGGGGGTAAATCGCTGAGTTACGCAATACCATCACGCAAATCTGAGGAATGCGGCTCACGTCAGCGTATAAAAACAATCAGTAGTCGATTTAGACACATAAACTAGGATACAATTATACATACAAGTACGATGTGCTGCTTGTAAACAACACGCAGCATAGGACAGGGTGAAATTTACGTGCGACATGCATGGATGGGGAGGCAGGACCGATGTCATCTACCACAAAAGATATGTATCAATACAGTGTGCGATTCATTACAGACCATTGCGGATAATGAAACTTCCCAAAGGGACACAACCGAAGCAGAACTTGACTTTGACGTAAATCTAATGGACAAAAACAAAAAAAAAACGAGGGAGTGGCACTGCTCGCAACGATAGTTGCATAAAGCGGATTAGCAAGCTAACGCATCGAGCTAACACTTCTGTGATGGAGAAGCGTTAAGCGTGCCCAGCAACAGCAAAACACTCTCCGTGTAGCTTCCCAATTACGACCGTGTCAAAATCAAAACAAACACTTTGAAGCTTAACTAGACAAAGAACTTGCCCAGCGAGGCAAACAAAAATCGAGAAATAAAGCCACAGACAATATGAAGTGGGAGAGTAACTTTCTGTTAGCAGGCGGATAGCAATAAATTGGACAAGCTATATCGAAAACTAAAATGTTATAATTCAGCTCCATATTGAACCTTAAACAAATATTAGCAAAAAAGCTAATCAACTCACCTAGCAAAAAGGAATCCACACAGGTTGGAGTGGAAAGTAATCCTGTCGCCCCGACCACAGCAACGCGAAGGAAAGGTGGCTAAATCACAGACAGGCAATGCAGTCCAGAGAAATCAAAGCGTGAATTTGCTAGTTAGCTATGCTAATTTGCTAATCTCGCAGCATAATTGCCCTGACTCGAATATATCTAGCTGACTTCAAGTCTTTGTTCACATTACCGATGCTTGTTTCTGGTCATTTATACTGGCTTTGAAGCGGGGGCAATCATTTAAATCATCGTGAGGCTAGCTGAGTTGGCTAACGAGTGCCAGACGTTAACTGTCACCACGGAGCTGGTTGAAAACAAGCAGCCTGTGGCCAACAACTCGCTAGCTGCTAACGTCAAAGCAAGCAAGCAGCAAAGTTTCTCTCTTCGATAGGCAGTTCCCTAAAAATGGCGGCGAGGAGAATCTCCTCCCCTCTACCGAAAAGGGAGGCAAAAAAGAGAAAATCTTTAAAAACAGCGTTGGTCAAAATGCAGTTTTTGTAGCGGGTCTGGTTGAGGATGACTGGCTGCTCCTCGGAGGGTAAAATAACTGCAATGTCCTAAATAATCTCTTGAATAAAAGCCACGCAAACGCCAGCATAGAGGTTAGCGGTGGAGAAAGCCAATGAGTGTCAACACACAATATTGGTCCTCGAGCACATAACAGCACAAAGAGGTAATCAGGTGCTGAACAGTCTCTCCACCTCTTTTCTCCTCTCTGTTTGGCTTTATGCACTTTCAGTCACTGAGCCCCTAACCTGATTAACTGTTTCAGTCTTAGCTGGCCTCTATAAATAGCCAGTCGTCAACTCACACCATGATAAACACTCATTATATCATAAAAGGATCCAAGCACCAGGGTGTCTCCCATATATCCATGTAAACAATAAAACTAAAAATTATATTCTGGTTGTGTGTACTTTCAAAGGACCACTCTATATGGAATATCAGCACTTTGTTTATATAATATGGCATGCTGTTGTAGCGTATATAATAACACAATCTGCACTGTGTTTTTATTCCTACAGTTTACTGATTATGCTGTTTAAGCCAAAGCATGACTATTTATAAATAATAATAATAAGGTATTGTTTCTGAGCCAGACTGCATACATAGCCTTATATTCAGTGAGGGAAAAGAAAAAAAACATAAAGGGGAAAAATTCAATGTGCATGGCAGCAGAGAGGTTAAAGATGGACATTCCACAACAGGCTGTAGGCTGGGAGACCAATCAGCATCCAGAAGAGGATACACTGGGATTTGATTGGTTTCCTGGCATCGCTGTTGTCATGATGATGAGAATCAGGGACTGCCTGCGTGGTCTGTATTCCGGAGCTGAAGCAAAGGATACGGATGGATAGGCTGCAGAAATATCTGTCCCTAAAACCAGCCAGGCTATATGTAAAGTACTGTGCAAGAAGTCCCTTGTTTCTTTAGATTTTGATTGGAAGACTTTCTCTTAAAATGGTATTTTATTTTTTATGGCTTCCTTTCAAAAGTATAGGTGAGATGAATATGAGCTGTAAATCCCAAAGTTGAAAATGAAGTTGTGTAGTACAGCATACTGGGAAAGCATTGATGGCAGCTCACCAACCAGACATCGCATGAGGAACTATGAAAACATGTGAGAGATGATAAAAACTGACAGCATTATCAGCAACAACACATCGGGAGCTGAAGGAAGAAATAGAGAAGTTGTGGAAAATAGTCATCTGACGTAAACTGGAGGAGTTGCTTCAGCAGATCACCAAAAGCAACACTTGCAAGAGTTCTCTGCTCAAGAAGAGCACAGTTCTACAAACATACTGCATAAAACCACCAACCTGCCAGGTCTCTATCTGCCAGGTTGCTGCAGCAATCTCAACACTTGAAACAGAAAAAGGCTACACTCTTCAACTAAACCCCCCTTCAATGGTACACAAGAAGTAGCAGTGGTATCTAATCAAAAACACAGCATCACCTACAGTATTTACCTAATGTTAACATACAGTAATGCCCCGAGTCTTGATACAAAAAGATCATAAAATACACACATTCCATCACACATCTAAATATTTGGTGTATCACAGAACATGTTGGAAGCATTTCATCCCCTTTTTCTTGTAAGTAAACAGGAACTGTTCTTTTACGATCATTTTGTCAAAAATGCTATTTTAATTTTAGCAATGAACTTCCTCTTATTGCCAGTAAGAAAACACTTAAAATAAGACCTTAACAAAATCCAGGTTTTATTCATTAAAAACAAACATATTTACGTACAGATAACACAAAGAAGCACAAACAATAAAAACAAAATGCTTGTGGAAGCTTCTGTATGCAGAGTCTAACATTGTGCACACACAGTATCTCTGCTATAACTGCTTTTAAAAAGTATGAGCTGCTGTTGAAAACTTTCCTCGTTTTCATTTGAATGTCAATAATGTAAAAACAAGAGATTTAACATAAAGGGGGGGATGAGAATAGCCACTTTGCTACAACACTAAACTTGTCACAAAGCCAGTAAGGACAGCAATAAAAACACCGTTCTGATTGGTTCACACAAACATTGGTTGCTGATGGAAGCTGGATGAAACTAGCTAAAACATTGTTTAAAACATCAATAAACTTTATTTAGAGACAAATAAACCGATGCAACAAAACAGAGGGATCGGGTGTGGCTAAAGCTAATTTTAAAGCATGTTTTTTTTTTTACACTAAATGATGTAAATTCATAAAAAAAAAAAAACATAGAGGACAAATTATTTCAGTTTGTTACTGCACCACATTTTGTTTTTACATATAAAATCGCAGTCTGAAGAGTAAAGGAGACATCAATGAGAAAAGAAACACTTAGGGAGGTAAACAGTTGTGTTACAAACTGAAAAGCACAAAAACACCAATGGTTGTGAAAAACAAAAATAGAACATTCTTGCCAAGTTTCTGTAAAGTCAAGATCCAAAGTATCACCTGTCATTGCGGCTGTCTTAAGTTAAACAATATCAAAATATGTGTAAATCTGTGTCAGATGTCACTCGAACTCTAATGCAACAACCTAATCTGTTACACTGTTAAATTATATATTTACAACTTCACCTGCACCCACTTCAAATTAAAATGCACCTGCTTTATGGTTCATGTTGTTTCATTTGAAAAACCTTCGAAGATACTCGTTATCAAATGCTGAAAAACAAAAATGAAGAATTGTAAGAGAAACCATAACACAAGCTCAGAAAGAAGTAAAATGAGAAAAAAAAACATAACATTTTGTTGAAAAACGTAAAAAGGTTTCATACAACAAAAACACAAACATCAAGCCGGAGGGACTGACAAAGCTGCTGAACGAGCATCAGGCACTTCCTGGGTGAGCAGGAAACACCGAAACCTTCGTGAGGTTCCCTCTAAGTGACGAGTCTGCAAGAGGGCTCAATCCTCAAGAAAAGTAGCCCTTTTTTTTTTAAACTTTCCTGACACAG
>JARVJO010000082.1:9654650-9668256 GCA_031762555.1 Cynodonichthys magdalenae
GATCACAGAGAGCAGAATCTAAGCAGAAACACACGTTGGACACATTTGCATCTATTTTACATATTTAAATCCAGGCGGAGTTTGAGGTGCGCACAGATCTACGTTCGTTGGGATGTATAAAGGAAATGTGCGCAGAAACATGCGTGCGCACGGTTTTATACATCTGAATTTTTTTGTACGGCGCACTTTTCTAAATTTGTCCATATGCCAAATTTTAGTGTGAAAGCTGCGCACTCCTTTATACATGAGGACCCAGGAGTCTATTTTGTTTTTGGTGAATGCAGTGCTCTTCCATACTAAAGAACATAACTATTTCTACAAATAACTATCTCATAATCTTTCTGCAAAACAAAATGTACAGTTACTTTTGTCAATGTGTGTAAACAGGCACTTTAATTTAAAAATAACACAAAAAATAAAGACTTGTGATATTATAAAGAAATCAATTAAAATCCTAAAAAACTGGAGACAAAAAAGAACATCCCAATTAGTTAAAACCTAATCAGCACTGCATGAAACGATTTCAATTCGTAGCAGAAAAAAATGGGTCATGTAGCGTTTGCTGAGCGTGTACCTGCAGGAGTTTCTTTGAGCAGCTGTGTGCAGCGTTGCAGCAGCAGAGCAAACATGCCCAGGCCCAAAGCGGTGCTTTGCTCGAGAAGAACGGACCGGACGTCCTCTTCTTCACCTGACACAGAAATGAATACTTCAGTGACTGTGTGAAAATATTTATTCACGTTAAACTTGTATTCATGGCCACTGAGCATCAAACTAAAACTCCACAACAAAAATTTACTCAATTGCAACTAACAAATTGACACTAATCAACTAAATACAAAGACAGCAGGTTAGTCAGCCATGCATGCGTATTTGTTTGTTCTAACAAAAACGACTCAGTTCAACATTTAAAGATGATTATAAGTGATCCTGTCTTTCTGTGAGGGTGGTTTTACCTCTGCCGTGGGCATTATGTATGGCAAACATGTTGATGGTGATGATCTGCAGCATGTTGGTGCAGCCCAGCAGCGAAGGGCCGTGCTGGAGAAGCGCTCTGAACTCCTGTAAAACACGACTCGCCACTGCAGGGAACGATTCCATTCTGGGTAGAGAAAACACAGGCAAACACACAAACCAAGGCATTTATACTGCTTTTCACTGAGACGGGTCAAGTACACAAAGAAAAAAGCTGGCAAGCATGAGACATCACTCACCCCACTTTAGTGAAGAGCTTCCCATGTGCATGCAAGAAACTCAGAATGAACCGCTTATTGAGCTATGGAAAAAAAAAAAGAAGGTCAAAGACAAAAATAAAACTATTATTAATCCTTTTAGTAATAATTTCATCCAGGTACAAAATCCTCAGAACAGCACAGGACAGGAAGACATGTCATTATTCAGGAAAAACGACAAAGAAGTTTAGAGATGGCGTAAACATTTAGAAGCTCTCGTGTTCAGGTTTTTATTAATAACAAAGCTGATCTTTAGAACCTTTAAAATATTGTTTACATATTAATGATTATCTAGTCTGATAAAATATATTCAGCTTCTCTGTTCATAAGTACAACTCTGTGAAATAACACAATTTTACTTTTACACTTTCTTCATATATAAAGTTCACAACTGTTGTTTTTTTTTAAAACTTTTATCTATTTTAAAATAAACAAAATAAAAGTAGACAATAAAAAACAATGGGAAATTCTGCCATTTCCAGATCAAAATGCACATTCAACATGAGTTCTTAAGAAACACGTATCAGGAGATTGTGTGTGTGAAAGAAAAAGAGCTCTTACGTCAGTGGCACTGAGACTGCTCAGCTCTCCATCCTGTTCTGAGTCTCGGCTGGACTCGCTGCCGCCTCTCTGTGAGGAGGGTGTTGCCATTCGTCCAATAGGACGGATCCAAACCTCCACACGTGCTCCGTCGTCCCCCCGTCCTCTCCTTCTTACTGTTGGACCCTGAGACCGTCCTTCGTGCTCCTGCCTCTTTCTTCGCTCAAGCTGTTCTGCCTGGGAGAGAAAAAAATAAGGATCTGTAAACAAGAAGCATTTCCTCTGCTGAAAGTTGAGATTTGCTCTTTCTACAGATACTAATGTACGTTAAAACAGGCATCATGCACCAAATATAATCATAGGGATTTCCTGTATTCTAGTCCGCTGTCTTTTGGTCATTTACACCTGCTTTTTGTTAACTTTTATATACAAACATACCTATAAATATGTTTATTGGCGTTTAATTTTAGCAGACTTTTGTTTTTCTTTAGCATTTTAATGACACATATTTACTGTAGCAGACTTTCCATAAGATTACAGTCACAGTTATTTTTGTCCAGAGTTTAACATTTTACTGCTGCAAAGAACTCTGTTCACAAACAAAAGATTTTTCCTCGTCATTTATTAAAATCTGATATTTTGCGTCAAGAAACTAAAAATATAAATTGGAACATGTATAAATTTACGAGACATTAAAGGCAAACACTGCAAAGTTTCAGAACGTGACACTTTTCTTTCAGCATACTTTGTATTATAAATAAAACGTCTGTGATGATATGAATGGCAGGTAATATTTCAGAGTCATCTGGAGCAGAAGTTCAACAATTAAACCTCTTTTTTTATCTGAAAGGTTATCTAATAAACCAGAAGATTCATATTTTGATTCAAATCTTAAACACCAAACTGTGATGTGTGGTTGTTTTCTGTTTGCTCTACAGTCAGAGCTGTTGCTTTATGTCAGAATCAGGGTCTTGTTACAAGTTTTTGCAGTCAGTTGGCACAAAGTGCAGATCTTACCTTACGCTTGGCTTCCTCAAACAAACTCATCAGGCTTTCTTTTGCAGTCAGAATGGGGTTGGAAGCTGCCAAACTGCGCATATAATAATACACAGCATCTAACTTCCGCTTCTGTAGGTGAGAGAACGGAAAAGGGTAAAACAAAACAAATTAAATTAAAAAAAACTCTAGGATTGAGTGCTGACAAATCATTACTCATACTACTGTTGTAGTTTTCATTTGTTCCATGTCTTGATGTAAAATAATCAATCATGAAAAAGGCCAAAGCCATTTACCTAACAGACATTTTACACAGCAAACATTCTGACCTTTTAACGTTGGTGAAATACAAATGGAACTAATGACTTTATTGATGTCTTAGTTTTTTTAGCGCTGCAGCAAATGATCACACTGGGTCAACATGTAAAACAGCTGGAAAATCAACATTTACAAACCAGTTATAAAAATAATCAAAGAAACACATCCGTAACAAGTAAATTAAAAACGTTTGACTACAAGTCACAAGGTAATCTTAACATGAAATGATTTTCTTTTACCTTGCTGCTACTCTAACATTTAAAATTAATTACAATTTTGGTGGATTACAGTATTGTAACTACTGCTGAAAATCTAATTCAAATAAACACTGAGATCCATCACTTTAGTGTAGCACTCACATTTAAAAAAAGAAATAACTTGAAGCTCAGAGCCTCAGTTTAAAAACAGCATTTATAAACACTTACTGTATAAACTGCCAACAGAGCCAGCTGGTTATATGGTCGTCCATTTTTGGGGGCAATATGTTGGGCTTTCAGGTACCAGCTAAGATAAAAATCAAAATATGGAGTCATGACATGAAATATTTAGGTCCCACCTTCAAGTAAGTTCTTATCCAATTTGTCAAGTACAGCCAAATAATTTTTTTTTTTTAAGAAATGTAATGATATTACAACCAGTTAATTAGCAACTTTAATAAAGTGTTTCTGTGGAATAAAAAGTGATTTACTAAGCAGTGCTCTGTGGCACGGAGGTGAAAAATTGTGTTTTCTCTTGTTTGTTTTTGGGACCAGCTGTTTATTTCTTTGAAGATCATAGGAAATCCTCCTGAAACAACAGCTTACCTGCGAGCCTTTCCATAGTTAGCTGAGTTGGTGGCTTGTTCCCGATATCGTGCAATATCTCCCTGACAGATCATGCAGCGCTGTGCACTAATGAGGGCATATTTCACCTTGACGCCACAAATCACACAAACACAAAAAATGTATTACCGTTGAACAGAAATAAGCTCAAATATAATATTAAACTAAATCAAAAAAATTTTTTTTTTACAAAAGTACAAGCAGTGTTGATGTACCGTTTTGCGTAATGGGCGAGCTCTGATAGCTATACCATCCATGTAGTCCTCTAATGTGAACTGGTACACAGTCTGCAGCTTCTGAAGCAGCGTGTCAAAGAACAGTGCTCCCTGTAAAATACAGATAATGAAAAGAAAATATGTAGAACTTGTCATATTTTTTAAACTGATTAGCATATTACCATAATATAAGAATTTTTCTTACATTCAAAATCCCACAGTAGTTATTGCAATTTCATTACAATTAAAAATGTTATTAAACAAATTTAAATACAATTCATGATAATAAAAAAACTGTAAGCATGCAGTGTCTGAAATTCACTTTTGAAATTGGGGGGAAAATCCCCTTTTACATGTTTCAGAGTGGGGGGATTTATACATTTTGGGGGGGATTATTACTTATGAGCCCAACTACAGGTTTTATGTTGTGCTAATAAACTTAAAACCTATCAGATAAATATGCTGCTTCTATTTTCCTCCTGCTGCCTTTATAGTTGTTATATGCTCTTTCCTGTTTGAGAGGTTCTTTCAGAACACAGAACGTGTTGATGTTCTCCCTGGCTGTTCAGAAATCACCAACAGAGATGCTCTCTTGCGCTCACGTGTGATTTCAGAGGAGTTCAGCTGCTCTGATTCAAGCTACTAAAGTCTACAGCAGGAGCTGCTGAATAACTCTTGACCCTTAATTATGTTGCGGAGTTCAATATACCTCCAAGCACATCTTTTTAGGGTTTTAAGTTTCAAAATAATCGTTTGCATGTCTAAAAAAGGAATAAAATATACCCATTTGTAATATTTATCCAAAATACACATATTTCTTTGTTCTAATAATACTAACTTTTATAGATACAAAATATAAGTTATGTAATATAAAAAACAAGCATAGAAAAACTAATCGCTGTGAAAATAAAGTTACCTATATTTTAATGCATCTAAAGGGTTAATGTTTCCGACTGAAGGGAGGTGTGTGTACTTGTTTTTACTTGGTGGGGATGATTTTTGACCACTTCCTGAGAACACACAGCCTGGTGAGGACCCACTGTTCTTTATGGGGACAAAAGCACGGTCCACATCACGGGGTGAATAAAGTTTAGACTAGGTTTAGGGTCAGACAGGTTATAGAAAACACCAGTAAATAAATGAAATTCAATGCAAAGTCCCCAAGAGGATAGAAGAACAAACGTGTGTTTGTGGGACAGTGAGGAGACAGAGCAGAGCGCTGCGGGGGGAGGAAATTAGCTCTAAGTTTTTAGCATGAGTTGGGGATGGGGCAGCTCCTGTTGTCTATTTTTTGGGTGTTTTGTTAAAACACAGATGGTGCATTAAGTTTCCTGTTATTTTTGGGATCTACAGGTACGATCTGAAGAGTCAGTCGCTACCTCACTCGGAGGTACAGAGGCGGGGCAGCTTCAGCCCCTCTCCTTCTCCTTCTCTCTCTAGCTCTGCCTCCATGTGTCTTCTGAACGAAGCGAGGTGGTCAGGTTTATACAGTACTAGTTGTAATCTAAAAATAGTCCGATGCAAATGCGGGAATTTCCCGCATTATAAAAACTATATTTGCGGGACTCGACCACAATGTGAGCGATACCCACAATCCCGCTGCAAACTTGATAGCAAAACTATCAAGCTTCTTACCTCATCTAGAAGTGTGAGCAGCATGTTCCTGATATCAGAGAGGTTATCACAGCCAGGGTCTTTGAGTAGCTGCCGGAAGCGCTCAATGACCTGATAAAACACATTCTTCCACAAAGCCTGATCCACATTTTGGGAGTCAGAAAACTCAATGTCAGTCAAGATGATCTGCTCATACAGCCCCAACAGGTCCAATCTAAAAAAA
Organism: Cynodonichthys magdalenae; assembly: GCA_031762555.1. Taxonomy (NCBI): domain Eukaryota; kingdom Metazoa; phylum Chordata; class Actinopteri; order Cyprinodontiformes; family Rivulidae; genus Cynodonichthys; species Cynodonichthys magdalenae. Next base: position 9,660,607 of record JARVJO010000082.1, read on the forward strand.
CAGGTTAAGCAGTACAAAGGTGGGATTTACTTCCAGCCACTAAGGGCTAATAAAGAAATAAATGGCACAAAACTGAGGAGATAAAATACAGACAAAAAGTGGCAAATGCTTACCTGAGCTGGGGCATGCGATCCAGTCCATCAACACTCAGTCTGTCCCTGGACAGCAGATTACTGAGCTGAAGCTCATGAGCATCGGCAGCCTTCTGCAGCCTCCCCAGCTCCCCTCTAGTTTGTTGCTCTGCTTCTTCGGGCGTCAGCCCACCTCCCACACCTGGCTGAGAATAACCCACTCCCCTGTAACTTCCACAGAATGGACCAGGACTTGGGTACATGCCGTTAGGGTGACCCATTTGGTAAGCTCCTATATTATAAGGATATGGGTAGCGTGTGCTGGTAGATGTGTTGGGATTATGTGGGCTACTGTTGGACAAGGGGTAGCAGTAGGGGTTGTCAGAGTTTTGGAATTTGTAGTAAGCCATGGCAGCTGCCTGCTGGGACTGAAAGTGTTCTCCTTGTGCCACAGGAGGACTGCCTGCTACCTCGTCATCTGTGTCCAGAAAGTGAAGTTGTCCATATCCGGTCCCAGTCTGAAGATAAACGGGTTGTTTGTGAAATGAATACTGAGAGGTCTGGGTGCTGGAAAGAGCAGGTTTCTGATCTGGGTTATTAGGATCCCACAATCGTCTCACTCCTCCACCTCGGCCTCCTCGATTTCTGCCAGCTCCTCCTCCTCTGATTCCACCAGAAAAAAGCCTTTGTCCCACCTCAGGTGAGTTGGAGATGTCTGTACGGGTTGGAAGCACCAAGATGCCACCTCTGCCACGAGGAGCTTGTTTACGATTCTGTGCATCCCCACCATGTGATGAGCTACTGGCCTGTTTTTCTAAAGAAACCCTTAGGATTCCCCGACCTCCACCTTTGTTAGACTTTGCTGCCCTCCCCTCCTTGTTTTGTCTCTCGGCACTCATTTCTTCATCCCCGCCTCTTCTTCTCCTTCGTCGCCTCTTTTCTTCTTCTCTGTCACATGTCCCCATCCGGTCTAGTGACTCTGAGGATGAATCCTTATTGCTTGTCCAGCTTTGCAAGTGCCTCCTTTTCTCCTCATTGTTGTGCGTCATCTCTCTCTTTTTTTGGTCGGGGTCACGGCGTGGCCATTTGGTACCCTCCATGTCCATCTGCCGCCTGGGACCATCTTGGCTGGTCACACTACTGGCTGAGCTGCTGCTGTAAGTTCTGTTCCGCAAGTGTCGAATGTCAGATTTGGAATAGCGTTTTGAGGATGGTGTGGGGGTATTTACAGTAGATCTGTGTCGATCCCCCCGACCTGCTGCTTGCTTTAAATTGGTGTCTGTTATAGCATCTTTTTCACCGTCTCTGCAACTGCTGTTGTTGTCGTTTATTTTTCTATATTCTCTGCCGTTATCTTTTCTTTTGCTTTGTTGTGTTTCTTTAGCCTTCTCAGTTTTTCGTCTATCTGCATCTGGAGCCATCTTATCTTTCTCCTTTTCAGGTTTTCTCTGGTTGTTTTTTCCAACGCGAGTTGCTTCATCTTCTCTTTTGGATTCAGGGTTTTTCTCTTTTTCTCTCTCCACTCCTCTTCTTCTGCGGCTTCCCTTCTCTCTCTTCTTGTCTACTTTTTCTTCCTCATCCTTGGTTTCTTCAGCTTGACCTCTTCTTTGTTTATCGTTTTCCACCCCTCTATTTTTATTTGCATGCTCCGTTTTACCTTTCTCTTTCATGGTGAGTTTTTCAATTTTGCTTGTCATTTTGTCCACTGACGTATCAACAGGTGTTTCCACATTTTGGTTTCCTTGGTCTCTGGGGTCCTCACTGCGATTAGATGATTTTACAGTCTCCTGAACAGCTTTTACTTGACCTTTTCCTCCCTGCTTGGTAATAGATTTTTTTATACTCCCCTCCCTTGTCCCTGTACTCAAGCGAGGTTCTGGCTCAGAGTTTTGCTCTTGTTTCCTGGGGGATGGTTTATCCAGAACACCGCTGTCCTTTCCCAGGTTATTCCTGCGACTCCCAGGTTGGTAAAACTCTCTGTCAGGTTTGCGGGCTTTCTTTGTAGTTTTAGAAGCTTCAGCAGGTTCTTGATGTTCTTGGTCATTTTCACAGAGCACATTTTTATCATTTGCATTTGTTTTAGGCTGGACATTACCGCCCTCACCCCTAATTCGGTCTTCTTCCCCTTTTTTGATACCCGACCCACTGTTGGTGCATTCTTGTTTCTCAAAAACATTTTCAGAAGCAGTCTTGTTCTCACTCTGAGACGATTCATCAAACTGTTGTAATTTGGGTTTTAGGGAGTCATTTGGACCACTTTCTCCTTCCTCACTGTCCCGATGACGTCGTCCGTGTCCAGCTGTTGGTTGGTAACGCTGAAGATCAGGACGTTTTGCTTCACGCTTCTTATGTCGCTTGTGAGTATAAAGTTCTTGTTGCTCCTCTGCAGAAAGTGACAAGGCAATGGAAAAAAATATTATTAACAAGTGCTGCATCAATTAACTTTACACAGTTACTTTTACAGTGGCTAAGCTTTAAGTGGTGTTAATTGTAATGGTCCCATCATCTACTCTATGTCCATGTTTAGCACTCAGCTTCCCCACGATGTGTAACACTTTCTGAAACGTGTACAAACTCACCACTGCTGACAGGAATGCCAAGAATTTATTTAAACGTTTTTTTGTCAGGACAAATAGGATGTAACATAGTCAAGTGTCATCAATGATAGTAAACATTTTTTCTAGGTTTTGTACTGCTCAAATATTCTCATTTAGATCCCAATAGTTCTTTGTACGTAGGTATAGATCAGTCATCTTTTTGCTGCTGGTTGGTCCAAAATGTTGCTTCTCATTTTTTAACAGGAGTGAAATCATGATCATAAAAACACCTGTACTGGCCTCAGTCCAATGGCTTCCAGTTTTAATATGTTATTGATTGTGGTAAAATCTAAAAACCATGTGTGCATAAATGTTTCACAATCCACACTTTAAAAAGGTGATTTTACCTCTATAGAGGTGTCTCCCATTCTGCAGAACTTGCTTACTTTAGTGAATCGAATTACATATGCTTTACAAATAAACTGACGTTATTGTAAACAAAATATTAGCAATTTGGAAGCATATAAAGTTTAGATGAAAACCTGGCTAAAATCTCAAAAGTAAAATAAAATGTAAAAACTACCGATCGGTATAAAAGGAAGGCAGGATGTGAGCAACTCATGATGAGGAATATGATTCCTTATTTTCGATAGGGAGGTAACAAACTAGTTAACGTTACAGATTAACTAACTTTACTATAGGCTTCCTGTTCAAAATTATAACTAAACAGGAAACAATTTTTGACTTTAGTGGTACTTAAACGGAACAAGTTAAGTCGAGGGTAAATAAACTGATTTTGGTTTTAAGCGGGGGAAATTAAAACAAATTGAGGAGCAAAAACAAGCACAAAGCTCGTCGCTAATATTAGCTGCGTACAAACTTAGCAAATCAGTCCGTACGTCACTTTCCGCCAAATTGGTTTGCTGTTTTACTTTCATTTATGATTTTATTTTCCTAGAATATGTTTTTTATTCCAAATATACGACTCAGAGCCTCTTACCTTTCCCACAGTCCGTAATGTTGACCGAATACGAAGCTTCAGCTCGAAGTTCCGCCGCTGAGATATGCACTCTGTCCAGATCGCTCGCCATCTTGGTCTCTTCGAAAACACAACAAGTACGGTGGCCCATTTGGATCAATTTTAAAACCGAAGGATTTTGCAGACTTTTGGGTAATGTAGTACAATTTCAGTAAAACGCTTATCATTGTTCCATGTGAATAAAAAGTCTACTAATAATTATATTACAAACTACAGGTTTTATGTTTCTGTTCTTAAATTGCTGTCACATTTTTATAGCTTTGATTTTTTCCCCACTCCTAGAAGCATCCACTATTCATTGAAATGTGCAACCGTGAATAAAAACACCCAAATTTCTAAATCTAAATATTTTTGTTCATTTATTATTATTTTATTTAATTGTTTAAGCTTATTAATTTCTTTAAAAAAACATAAATTCAATATACAATAAAAGTACAAATCATAAATTAAATGAAAGGTATACAGCAGAAGAAAACAATTATTATATCTGCCCCTTTTTCTCAAATAAACAAATTCAATCTAAAATAATCTTCAAAGTACAAAAAACAAAACACACAAAAAAGAAAAACAAAAGAAAATCAATAAAGGTTTAACTCCATATTGAGCAACAATCTTACATTGTACCATTAGGCTATATTTCTCCAACAAATTAACCTTTATCATTCTTCTAAATATACACATTGATCTAGCATTTTTAACGTCATCCTCCAGATTATCACATAATCTTATACTCTGGACTGAAGTACTCCGTTCCTTCAAACTGGTTTAACAAACATCTCTATCCCCTTGAGATTGCAACAACTCTCTCTTTTAACAAAATGTAATTGGATGTTTTTATGAGCCCTATACATAACTGATAAAATACCATAATCAACCAAATCATAGAATTTCAATAACTTCAATTTATGGAACAATGTATTTGATGGGTGACTACTTTCTGGTGATTATTCTTACAGATCTTTTCTGTAAAACAAAAACAGGATTTGTAATTGTTTTGCATGTTTTTCCCCAAACATCAATGCAGTAGATTAAGAGTGGAAGAATTATTGCATTATACAACATAAACAGTGCTTTATCATTAAATAAGTCCTTTACTGTGTACGATACTGCAATAGATTTGGCTATTTTTGTTCTTAAATGATTTATATGAGGTCTCCATGTCAGCTTTCATTAATAACAACACCCAAACACTTTACGTCACTAACACTACAAATCTCAACACCATCGACTCTAAATAGAACATCAACATTTCTCTTTCTATTACAGAATATCATATAAGTAGTCTTATCAAAATTTAACAATATTTTTTCTAAGTTTAAACCATGTTTGTATTTTAACAAATTCTTATATCTTTACTAAAACAAAAAAAATGTGGTATCATCTGCAAATAAAACATATTTAACACATTTGTTGACACATTTGTCAAGTCATTCACATATAAAATAAATAACTTACAGGACCCTGACAGAAAGTAACCCCCTGAGGACCCTGAAGACTTACAGGACCCTGAGGCACTTCACATGTGATATTATTATACTTCAGATCTAATATAATTTATTTGAACAAACTGTTTTCTATTTTTCAGATAGCTAATTCTGGTCCTCTAATGCCATGTTCAACCCCCAAGGCCCGAGGCAGACATGAGGAAGACCAGAGCCAAAGACCCCAAGAAGGACCCGTAAGCCCCCAGGGGCACCAGCGCAGGAACAACCGCTTACCCACCCCCCAGAGTAGACCAGAGGAGAGAACTGGGAGATCCTCCCCAGCGACCCCACGCAGTAAATCCCCGGGGCCAGCAGTGACAAGCTCACAGACCCCGCTGGGATCTGCTGCGCCGGAGCAGATCCGGCTACGGACACAGAGGCCTGGGTCCCCAGGGCACACCACCCCCCAGCCAAGGCTCGACAAGGCCAGAGGACCCAAGCCCCACCAGGCAATCACCAGGCCGAGCCGGCCTACACCTGACCACCCACCCCCGAACATTGAGAGCCACCAGTGCACTGGCAGGCAAAGGCACAACCCACCAAAGGGCAGTGTGGAAGGGGGGCGAGGCCCACCACCAGCAGTGGATCCCAGACGAACCCGAAGAGGGGGCAGTGCAAGACCCAGCCTGACAAATATCCAAGCATACACAGACACAATCACACGATCCCACCCTCATCCTCACACCCACTCATTCAAAAACACACAAGATGGACGCCATATTCCACTCACACTCCCCATACACACTCGATACCCCCCAGGTCCAGGACATGCACCCTCCCCTACGGAAAGCAGCCCACATCTGAACCCAAGAGATAGACCCATTCATTCCAGGGTGGAGAGGTGCAGACAGCCAAGACTTGGCTCGGGCCGCACCAGGCCGACTGGCCATCCGCAGCCACGCCCCCGACTACCCCCACACAGTGCCAACGGCCATGTGCACACCCCCAGCCGACCACCCGCTGGACTCCGGCAGCAACAACGGTTAGCGGGCAAACCATGGCAACCAGAAGCCATGATCCAAGAATCCAAACAGCCCCAGGGAAGCCGGAATGCCAGCCCCGTCCCTGGCAGCCCCCTAAGCTGCCCAAGTCCACCCGATGCCCAGGACCCTACCAGACGATCCGCCCCTCCTTTGGACCCCATTCCCAACGGCATATTGGGAACGGGGGAGTGAAGAAAAAAAAAAAGGAGAAAAGACCCACACACACACCTCCACCCTCAGATGTGCTGCTGATGTTAAGAAAATTTTGTAATTGAATGTTTGATACAGTATCGTATTTTTACACTTTCTGGTCATTGCAGCAGTAAGTTTAAAACAGACAGAGTTGGTGTGTGTTATCAATGTTCTTTCTGTCTATAAATAAATATGAGTTACGTTCTACATCTGACGTAAAAGTTACCACCTTCAGGGGTTGTAACCAGGAAGAGACTAAAGAGGTTATAATGTTGATGTTTTTAGTAGTTCAGAGAGTTTTTGCAGAGTCTCTGTTCAGATCCAGTCTGGACAAACTGGGATGTTTTGTTTGGGTTTAGCCCAAGGTCACTGAGGCCTGTGGTGTGTACTGTTGTACCTGATAAGAGCCAGAGACGAGAATAAAGTTTTTGAGAGTAAATCCAGTGGATTCCTGCATTGAAAGGCAAGTTTTTGATGCAGGAGGAGAAATGTGAAAGGTGTCATATTTTGTTTGGTTTAAGACCAGATTATGTCATTCATGCCTGATTAATTTTTTTTCACATAATTTAATACGTGTTTGTTTGTTTTTTTTTCTTAAGAAACCGGAGTGCCCGGAGAAAAGTGACGAGTTTTGTGTCTTTATCATAAGATTAAAAGAATACACAAAATAGTTAAAACTTTTATTTGGAAAAGTTTAACTATTTTGTGTATACTTTTATTCTTCTGATAAAGACACAAAAGTTTTAATTGGAAATAGAAAAAAAAGAAACTGGGCTGTGAATGTGTGTAAATGAGTGTGAAGCGTCTTTGCGGGTTCTGAAAATAATAATTATTAAAATGGAATTGCTTTGATGATTATTTTATACCAACAATAAGTTGATATGAGCAAATGCTGTTTCAATTACCAGAAGTTATGTGGAAGTATACCAAACTTGGAAGACACCCATAACAAAACAGAACCATATATAATTACGCAGGAGGACACCAATCAGAAACATATAATCCTCCCAAGTCCTCTTTCTGTGAGATTCTCCTTCGAGATTCTAGAAAGCAAACGTTGTCCTAACTTATCCAAAGCTCTTAAAAGGAGAGAATTGACACCGAGATAGCCACTATGCACGATCAACGTTAAAATCTTTTCTTGAAGAGACAGACGAGAGAACAAGATGCTGTACAAGTAAGCATTTATCAAAAAAAGGACCAACACGGTCCCCACATCCAGAACATTCTCTCCGTTCAGTGAAAATATCAAATCTTTTATTGGGCACAAAACTGAAACAATGCTGGTTAGGGTCGTCGAAACTACGTCTCTGGCTGCCTCGGCTTGTGTTCTGACCCAGTTTA
>JARVJO010000082.1:9677507-9701341 GCA_031762555.1 Cynodonichthys magdalenae
CCCGACAACATAGCTCCTAGGATCATCGGGACACTCAAACCTCTCCACCACAATAAGGTGGCAGCCCAGGGAGAGGTACACATCTGATTTTCAGAAATTAGAATTTCTGTTTGGCTTCTATATCAATCTTCATGACTTCAGGACACGATGTGGGCTTTGATAAGGACTACAGGCCCATATGCCTGCTAAAATATTTCTGGTAATTTCAATAACAGCAACAACCAAAAAAACCTCAATCATCAAACCTCACAAGTAAACAGATGCACTGAATCCCCCTCGCAGCAACAGTGAGCGTATACATCCACAGACGGCACCCCACGCTTTCACACGCGCACAAAAAATGGCATTGCATGCTAATTGCATCCAGCATATGACTTTGGCATAATGTTGTGAAGTTTTGTGTGAGTCACCGTTGGAGTTGCAGCAGATGAGGAGACGACACCACATGGGTTTGTTGACGGATCATTTCAAGGTGCAGTTTTTTGCACAAACTCACTAATTGATCAAGGGTACAATCTTGGAGTGCCATTCCAGGTAAGTTGACTTCTTTTTTGTACCGAAGTGTTTTAATTAGCTCCTGTCACACATGGCAGAGTGAGAACTATGATGATGCAAATGTTTGTGCACCTCTTTAGCTTAGATATGCTGTTAAATGACAGTCGAGAACTGATCTCCAAAAGGCAAAATTAAATAGAAAACATTTTTTTTGTTTGACATTACATTGTTGTTTTCAATTTTGTAAAAAAATACTAATAACAATCAAAAAGAAAATTAAAGGCTTTTTTTTAAAGAACTACATATGATCATAACTTAAATTATGACATGCACTATATCACCAATGTCACGTTCAGAGTTAGTGTTGTTAAAGACTCTCAGCTACTACCACACCAAATTTTAGCCCAATATTTGTAAAACTGATTGATTTATAGCCCTCTTTACTGTGTTTGGCTGAGTTAGCTGCAGCAGCCATCTTAATTTTGGTTGGCTCCAAACGTTAATCAGTTGTAGTGGTACATCTGATAATTATTTCCTGAAAGTTTCACTAAAACTTATTCAGTGGTTCTTGAGATATTTTGCTAACAGACAAACAAGGTTGACAGGAAGGAGTTTCTGTTAAAAAAATTAAGCAAGGGTCATAAACAATATGTTGCTACTCATAATATGTGCTGGGGATTAGCTTCAGCTGATGCCACACCCAATTATCACTGAATATTGGTAAAAACAGCTAAATTATAGCTGCTTTTGTGCTTCTTAAGGTCAGTTGTCTGTGGCAGTCATTTTATATTGGGTTAGCTCCAAAGGTTAATCAGCTGTAGTGGTACATCCAATAAAAATTCCCTGAAGATTTCACTAAAACCTGTCCAGTGGTTTGTAAGATATTTAGCTAACAGACAAACAAGGTTGACAGTTAGTAGTAGTTAATGGCATAATTTCAAAAGGGTGTTATGAACAATCTGTTATTGCTCATAATATGTGCTGATGATCAGTTTCAGCTGATACCACACCAATTTTCAGCTGGATTTCTGTAAAACTGAGAGAATTATAGCTACTTTTGTGCTTTTAAGGTCAGTTGGCAGCCATCTTGATAGGGTGACCCAAAAAGCTAATCAGTCGAATGATTGCTTTTTCATTAAAATTTGTTCAATAGTTTGGGAGACATTTTGCTAACAAATGTATAGAGAGGCAAAAACATGATCTTTCACTTTTGCCTTTAGGGCAATAAAAAATCAGAAAATCTCCTAAAAATTTAGTTTTTCTGTTCTAATAATGAGCCAAACTTCTTCTGCAGACCAGCTTTCCTTTATTAGAACACTGTGAATCCAATCTGTGTGCCTTTTAAGTGCTTCTTATTCTGCCTCCATCACACAAGAACAGAAACAAAGTTTTTAAGTCATGGGTTTGCACAGTGTCCCTGTGTGTGTGTGTGTGTGTGTGTGTGGGTGTGTGTGTGTGTGTGTGTGAGTGGGTGGTTGTGGATTTGCCGTTGTGTGTGTGATTTCACAAATCTCGTGGGCAAGAAGCAGCAGAGGGGAAGGGATGGTGAGGGCGAGAGGGATTTCACGGAGAAACACCCACTCTTTCCAAACATCCCTTTCAGTTCCACACATACACACACACACACACAATTTCTCCTCCTCAGCTCTTCTTTGACAGACTCCTCATTACTGGCATGTTTGGCAGCACAAACTCTTCCTGTTCCTCCCTCTCCTCCTGCTTTCTCTGGCTTTTTCATTTGCTCCCTGTCTCCTGCCCTGCTTGGTGCGTTCAAGTCAGCTCGGCAATCAGAGAGAGGGCGAGCGAAAACACGAATGAGAGCAGAGGGTGGGGTAGAGAGAGAGCGAGAGAGAGAAGATGCTCCCTGGGATTTCAGTATGAGTCAGAATGGGAGAAGGGGAGGTGGGAAGGTAAGGTAGGCGGCTGTGAGGATAGTGAGGAGGAGGAGTGGGGTGTATTGGAGAGGTGGTGTATTTTTTTTTTACACCCCCCTCCCCCACCCCCCTCACTTATCTGACTGCATTTTCTGTTTGGAATACAGATGAGGAGACAGCGAAGGAGCCAACAACTGGGCATGACAAACACAGAGCGGAGATCTGAACAGGAAGTAATCTGCATCCTGATTTACGAACACGTTCTGGGACAGCAGCAAGCAGAATGTAGGCTGACTGCTCGCTGTCACAAATTTCACACATCGTCAAGGGCACCATCATGAAGTGGTCTGGCTAAAATAAATGTACTTTAAAATAGCAGTGATGAAATAAAAAAAAGCGTAATATTAGGATGGGAATAACTGCTTGATTCACACTGTTTCACTCAATCCTGTTGGCACATTTACACTCTAACAAATATTATATTGGCAAATCCCTTTTTCTGGATGCCTAAACCTCAGTTTTTCCACTTTTTCTCATTCAACACCTTCTCCTCTGAAAGGCCTAATCTGTGTGGACAGATCATCTGATTGGTCGAAGGGTAAATCAAACTGATGACACCAAAGCTCAAACACCTATTGTCTCTGGAAAACTCTCAGGTATCTATATTCTGGGTCAAGTAACAAAAGTTCCTTCATCGAAGTCTTCTCTGAGTAAAACCACTCATCCTCCATCCAGAAAAGAATCCAGCTCAGGTGGTTCAGGCTTCTAATTGGGATGCTTCCCGGAGACTTTGCTCTGCAGCAGGGGTGTCAAACTCAGTTTCACCAAGGGCCGTATGAGCTTCATGACCTTCAATGTTTCTTGTTTAACTTTGACTAAACATTTAATGCTGCATTCCTTGTCTCATTTCTACGGCTAATAAAAAAACTGAGCTCTACATGAAATTTTGTGCATTAATAAAAAAGTACTATGTGTACGACTGGCTAAATGTGAAATACAGACTGCAGAAATACTGTTAAGAGTAAATAGCTGGAGTTCTTCCACTTTTCAACAGGGAATTGGTCATGTTTGCAGGTGACCCAAAATACAGACTGAGATCTTTTAACTCAGACTTAAAAAAAACAAAACAACAACTCCCTAACACAGAACTCAGGGGGATTAAACACAGGGAGTAATGTCCAACCAAAGAACAAACCCACACACCACAAATACTACTCTTTAACCCTGCACCTCCTCCTAGGGGTGTGACGCTATCGTTTGTGGGTAAAATAATCAATGTGCATTATGGGAGATGCAGTTTATGGTCTGGCTTTAAGATATTAATTCATCTAGGAAACTCTCGCAGGCCATGTAAAATGCTGTTGGGGACCACATTTGGCCCACTGGCCTTGGGTTTCACACATGTGCTACAGTAGTTTTCTATGGGGCAGACCCAGAACTTACAGAGGGGACAGGAACAGTTTGGGATGGAGCTGGATTGTGCTGCTGGGCAAATAAATGCCTGAGCTGCAATAAAAGTGACCTTTGATTAAAGATTTGAGTTACAAAACTTAAAAAATGATAAAATATTAAACTTTTTTTAAAAAAAGGAAGGAAACAAAGGAGTGAGGTAAAGAAATGATTACATAAAGAACTGAATCTGCTCAACATGAGCTGATTGATCAAAATCTGAAGTCAGAAACTTCATTCACGCATCTCTGATCAAAAACTTTAACACCTGTTGAAGACCAAAGAAACTTAAACTTTCAATATGAGACATTTTGACAGCTGAATAGTGTTTTTATGGGCTGCAAATGAACACTTAAGCCACTCTGAAAGCTTCTCACCAGGTGGACATTAATGAGCGTGCTCCTTGATGTTTAGTCATCAGACGCTGATGTAACCTGAGATTTTTATTCATTGTAGCTGAAAAGTGAAGGGAGACAGTAACATGTTTGCCTACCTGTTAGCAAAATATCTCATGAACCACTGGATGTTTTTAAACTAAAATTGCAGAAAGAAATGATCATCGACAATTAAGTTCTGGAGTCAATCTAATCCAAGATGGCTGATCTGAAATAAAAAAAAACACAAAAACTAAAACATTTTTGAAGACGGGCACCTAAAATTTGATGTGTTAGTAGCTGAGACTGAGCCCTATAACATCCAGCGCTTTTTTCTTAACTGATGGCTGCCACAGTCAAATGATATTGGAAAACACAAGTGCTGTAAGGCAATTAATTTTTCAAATAATATGCTAACAGAGAGTTATTCGTGTGTGACATCATATACTCTCACTGCCATTTCTCAACAGATCTGAGTCTAAAATTTTAGCACAAAAGGCCACTTTTTGTGTGTGATATTGCGGGTGATATGCATTCATTCAGTGTCACAGTGAACAAACTGAAACCACAGTCTGTTCATGTTTAATTTAAACCACGCTGCTTTTGTTCAGAACTTAACTTTACTTCGGAGTGAATCATAGTTGAACAGACTTTTCTTTTCAAGCACGCATAGTGAAGGAGGCAAAAATCAGACTGATTAAAAAAAAGAGAGAGAGAAAAGTCGCAGGTGGAGGAGGCGGGTGGAGGCGGTGCTGTGCGGGCGGGCGACAGGTCATGATCCATGATCCACACCTGGACCAGAGAGTTAGGAGGCGGGCTCTGTTCTTCAGCTTCCTGCGTGCGGCTTTAAACACTCATCTGTTGTCCAAAGTGCTTAGAGTTTTAGAAGACCCGCCTACGTAAGTCTGACACGCTCTTTTACGCACGAGGATCTCCCCAAAAACCTCCCGGAACGTGTGAGCTGAATTTTAAAAAACAGGGTGTTCGGACTTAACACGACTCCTGTCTAATGTCTAACTACTTAAGATGGATGGAGTCAGTGCGCGCAGCAATATGTTTTAAAGAGCTGAGATTAGTTTTCAAATCAATAGAGATAAATATGCGCGCGCTGCATCAAACATTTAACGATTTAGCTGCAGTGAATCATCGCCTCATCCAAACATCACGATTCACCCATCAGCCAGCAGACCAGAATCTAAGTTGACTCCACTACAGGTGTCAGCTGTTATCACCCGCCGCGTGGAGGTGGAGCCGGAGCGACGGTGTTTTTACTTGTCTGTTCTGTTAGCAATATCTCACCAACTGCAGAACGGATTTTAATAAATCTTTCAGGAAGTAATTTTTAAATGTTCATCTACAATTGATTAGCATTTGCAGTCAAAATAACTCAAGATGGCCACCATAGCCAACTGAGTTTAGCCGATACAAACATGGCTAAAACTCCGTACATTTACTAGATATTGAAATGAAATTTGGTGTAGTAGCTGGGAGTCGTTCCCGAGATATAGCCTACTTTGAGCGCAACATCTTTGCTTAATACTTTGACATCAACTGTTGGGAGTCAATGCAAGTTGTCTGTTAGCAAAATATCTCACCAACTACATAATGGATTGTAATGAAACTTCCAGGAAGTGATTTTTTGATGTCCATGTACAACTGATTAACTTTTGGAGACAAAATAATCCAAGATGGCCGCCATAGCCAACTGACTTTAGCCGATACAAACATGGCTAAAACTCAGCGAATTTGGTATTTGGCGTGGTAGTAGCTGGGAGTTGTTCCCGACACATAGAGCGCAACACATTGCGCATCACTTGTGCCTAAAACAACAATTGTTGGGAGTCACTTCCTGTTAGCACAATATCTCAAAAACCACAAAGCATATCTGAACGAAACCCTCAGTATTATTGGAGGCTCATCTTTAACTGGTTCACTTTTGAATTAGGCTAATGTAAAATCAAAACGGTCGCCACAGCTAAAGTTTGCTTGACAGAACAATCGCTCTAACTTTGCTACTAAAATTTTCAGATACTGAGCTAAAATTTGGCGGGGTAGTAGCTGAGAGCGGTTCACAAAATACAATCCAAGCGCCAACAGATCACGCGCACGAGTTCGCGCACAAGGTTATTAACATTGGGCGATCTTAACCTAAAACTAACTGCAGCGGGCGACATGCATTCCATCAAGGACTTTCATTTTTAAAACGAATCAAAACAATAATAATCAAATCGAATATAAAATATTTTTTTACTTTAATGAAAGTAAAACAATGTTATAGAGACTGATTCAGTGAGGATCTATTTTTTTTTTAGTAAGGATCTGATTATTTTTAGACCAGTTTTTCTTTGGCTCAACTCTTTGACCCGATCTTGGAGCAATATACTATTTTCACTCTCCTTTCTTTCTTTTTTTAAGTCCCGCTCTGTGATTCAGACCACAGCTACTCTTCTTTTTTCCCGTCTTCTTCTTTTATATAAATAGCCGCACTCCGTCCAGTGACGTGGGATACGCACGTACATGTGTAGGTGAATCTTTGAATGAGCCTTTCACCCCTCCTCATCCTCATCCATCCTCCCCTACCCCTCCCACGTCTCCCTCCCTCCCCCTCTCTTTACTAGTTACTACGGGATCTCTATAAAAAGCCCTACGGTTGATGGGAGAGCCCGGTCTGTGTCGGGAGAAGACTTTGGAGAAGACGGATGGAGGAGAACAGTGAGGCTCCTGGACGACACGTTTCAGGGAACTTTTTACTGACTGGAGATAGAGGTGAGTTACATTTTATTTTTTATTTATTTTCTCCTTTAAGTGGGATTTTAAACGACTTTTACAGATAACGAAATTATTCATCTCGACCCTCCTTATTGGAAGTTGCTGCAGTGTGACTCATTTTTCTCTCCAGCCTGCAGCCAGAAAATGAAAAAAATGAAAATAAAAATAAAAAAATATATAAATATAATATTTAGCAACTAAATTGTCTTTTTTGTGTCTTATGATTTTTATTCAGTTTGTTTTCTTGAACCTGTGTGAGAATAATTAATAGGTGTTGCTAACTGATGGGAGAGGCTGGTTTTGGTTGCCGCCGGACCCTTCTGTAGATGTATAAACTGTCACTATATAGGCGCACGTGCACGGACTGACAGAGGTGCGCCCACCCCCTCATTCACCCGCGTGCCTCGGTTCGTGCAAGTTGCAGGGGAGCGATAAGGGGGGAGGAGGAGGAGGGGGGGGGGGTAGGTGTGGGCGGACAGCTGCTGCTCTCCCTTAGCATCTCTCGAGGCACCGGGAGGTTTCCGGTGATAGTGATGACATGATCGCCATCACTTTCTTCCGGTGTGTCGCTATCCAATCACCCCCACTTCAACCATCTTACTCCCCCTTCGTGCACTTCCGGTTGGCAGTTCCCTTCATCTCTCCCCCTCACACTCTTTTTTTTTTTTTCTTCCGAATTTTGTGACGTCGACAGCTGGTGAAGTCACCCCCTGCGTCACTCTTGCGCACTTTGCAGATGATGCGCACTCACCTACTATAGAACCCCTTTTAAAGGCATTGCGCTCACTCGCTCATGCACTCGCGTGCACACTGCAGTTTAGTTGTTTGAATAGAAAGTGCTGCGCGTGCACGGGCCAAGACAGGGGAGGGAGTGGGTGGAGAGAGTCAATGAAACCCCCTTGTTCATTCACAAACGCGGCTGACTTTGATCCCAGTGGGGTATTGTGGGTAATTTCAAACATTTTATTAGCCTATATTAGCTTAGCTTAAAGATAGCCTAGCACAAATTAGATAGCTGTATGTTTTTTACACTTTGACGCTTAACTGCTTTGTATCAAACAGAAGGTTGTCAGGTTTAAGTGTGAGGTTAATTTGGTATTAAAAATTAAATAAAATAATAACGCCAGCGCGCACGTTCGAAACTGGTTTTCCCCCCAGCGCCATGGAAACCGAAGCAGCTCACGAGCTCTGATAAGCCGCAGCAGAAATGGAGGTGAGCGCCGATTGGTGTGCTCGTGAAGTGTCGTCACTCGCGCGTAAGATAACCCTCCGGGGCTGTCGAGCACGTGACGGTCCACGTCACCCACCTCCGCTTGGTTGTGACAACACTACATGTGTGACGGTGAGGTTAAAAAACTCTGCTTTACGAGCTAATTTTAGCCGCATAGGTAAAAGTAAACGCTGTCGGGGTGCGCTCGTTTCGTTCAGCACCGCGGACAGCGCCGAGGCGGGGTAAAACTGGGTCGCTGTCCCCGCGACTGCGGTGCTGAAATACTGAACCTGTTGAATTGAGTTCTTTAAATTGACCAAAATAGTTCAAATGAACAGCCAGAAAAGGCTGTAAATTACATTATTTAAATTAAAAATAGTGAAACAGAATATATTTATTGCTGAAACACACATGGGATTTTGTGACAAACAAACTTATAAAGAACTTTATGACATCCAGGTTTCTCTCAACATTGTTGCGTCAGTCACTTCCTTCCTGTAATCTCTCTCTCTCTCTCTCTCTCTCTCTCTCTCTCTCTCTCTCTCTCTCTCTCTCACGCACACACGCACGCACGCACACACACACACACACACACACACACACACACACACACACACAAACCTTTAGCACACACCAGGCTAGAGACAGAAAATTAAAAGGATGTCTAAAGGGTTTTACATTTTTCCTTTCCAATAAAAAGGTTGCAAAAGATGTGAAAATCCTGCATCGTTAAAAAAAGTGGGTCATCCTTTGTGTTGTGTGCCAGTTTTTTGTCCCTTTGACCTACATAAATACTAACTTGGTGAAGTAGTCAAAATCTGAGTCATCCTAAGCACAAGCCAGATATTTTGTTTTATATGTGAAGAAATGCTTAAATCTCCATAAAGGTGTTTCCTCATTTATACTTTGATTTGTTGCAATAAACTTAAAAGGCATTGCTAAATAAGAACGACAGTATTAGGAACATGTTGCAACTTTACCTTGGTTTGAGTTTTTAGGTTTCTAATCAAACTCTGATCAGTAGCCAGCATTCTGTCAGGTAGATGTTAATTCTTTTCTCTTTTTTCTCTCTTTGCTGCAGCAGATTCGCACGAAGCAGGGATTTGTCCTTCTGGCCGTCTCGCCCCTCCTGCCAGAGCATCAGCACCTTGGCTTTAGACTGCTTACTGCTTATACAGTGTCACAGTACAGTAACAGTCTACAGTCATGGCTACTGAAGCCTGGCAATACAACACACACCGGGAGGACAATTACATTTAAGACAAGCACAGTAGAAGTGCCCGGTGTAAACTGTTAAAATGGCTGACTTGAAGACAGGAGCTCACTGTCGGTGGTCCCTCTCTCGCTCGTTTTTTTCTTTTTTTTTTCTTCTTCTCTCCCACTCAGAGAGGAAACCTGTGTGGGCTGGCATTGGGGGGAGTCCTGCACCTAGGAACTGCGTAGCATTTACACCCAAACCAATGAGATCTTGCAGCTTCCAGTTCCCATGCCAACTGCGGTCCCACCTCCCCCCTGCTGTCTCCATGGCGACCGTGGCTTTAGATTGTTACTTTAGCAACAGCACCCATGGTAACAGTCTACAGCCATGGTCGTTAGGGGCAGATGTCATCAGGAACTGAAACGGATTCGCTACGAGCCAGTGGGACAGATTAATGGCAGCTGAGGCTCAGAACAGGTTGTGTTTCAGAGTCAAAAATTGACACAAATTAATACATGATGCATTTTCAGAAAGTTTGTCTTTATTTTTAAGTGTTTCCTTGTAGTTTAATCGTTACAATGCAAACATTATACCCTGCACAGATGAGTCAGACAGCTCCAACATGTGCTCTGCTCTCAGTTTATCAGACATGAGGAGCCTCACTTCAAGGCAGCACAGACAGGAAGTCCCAGTGGGCAGAGCTAGAACTTGCACACGCACAAACACACACACATATATATATATATATATATATATATATTTATAAAGCCACTGTTGGTGTGAGGAAACTACATTTAAATGGGGCTCTGGCTCTGCATTAGTTGAGTTATTCTGCCCTCTAGAGGACAGAGTTTGCAATTGCTACCATTCAAATTAGTTTTTTTTATTCAAGTGTCTGAATTTATTAAACAATTCATTAAAAGTTGACACATTGACTTGTGAATTCTTGCTATGTTTGGCATCACTTTCACGGAAGATGATGTTTCTACAGGGGTGCAAAGTAAAGCTGATAAAACTGAACAACACCTGAATCTGACATGATGGAAATTGTTCTAGTTACTTATAACAAAACTGCAAGCTCTTAAAGTGTGTATATATATATATATATATATATATATATATACATTTGAGTTAGGAGGCAATGTTGCTTTTTAAGATGTAAATAAATCAAGTTTTAAAAAAAGAAACACTTTGTACTTTTTAAGAAGTAAGGAAGACATCTTTCTTCTAAAGGACACTTTTCATTAGCTGGCCTTTAATAAAACCACAAACAGATATAAATATGAGTAAAAACGTTCATGTAAGCAAAAACATGAAAATTATAAAAAATTGTGATGCAAGTTTGTTTTTGTGCCTAACTGAAACAAAATCAAAAGATCTAATCTACATATGATCATAGAAAATGATAAATATCAGCCTGACTAAATTCACATAAAAATTCAGAAACTCTTTGTTAGTTTGACAATGATGTCTTATACAGTTTGCTTAATATAACATATTTAACAGGTGTGGATTTAATCAAACAAAAAGAAAAGAAAACGGAACTTAAGAAGTCAGATTAGTTGTTTCTCCTCCACCTCCCTGCACCGTAAAAGCTTACGTGCTGATGTCTGTATCACAGCACATAAACTCTTACTGTTCAGAGCTGAGGAGCGCTCACTTCCTGCAGGATCTCAAATCTAAAACTAAACTTTAATAATCTGAGTAAATTAAGGTCCAACTTTCAGATTAACTTTTAACATATTCATAGTGGTATACTGAGGAGGATTTGATTTTAGATTCCATAAGGGGAAACTAAACATCCACGAATTGCGATTATTCTGCCTCCAACACGTGTTACCATGACAACACTAGTCGCTGCAGGTTTAAAACCTCAGTGTGAGAACAGTTAAGGAATCGTATTAATTAGTAAAAAGTTCAATTTTAAAGATAAGTCTGACAGCATTGGTTATGAAATCTGAAATCTTGTATTGTTTGAAGTTTCTTAATGCTTATAAAGGCAGGTGAAAATGTAAGCAATCTAAAAGAACACAAAAACTACTACAACTCAGTCTGTTTTACAGAGATTGAGCTAAAGTTTGGCATGGTAGTAGCTGATACTGAGCCACAACTTATACTCTGAGAGCTAACTGATAGCATGATAGCTGAGTTTCAAACTCTGCCATTAACTGTTGTGACTCTGTCACTCTGTTAGCAAAATATCTTCAAAACCACTGGTTGGATTTTAATGAAACTCTCAGAATATAATTATTGGGTGAAGACCTGCAACTGATTAACTTCTGAAGTCAACTCAATTCAAGATGGCCGCCCCAGCTAATCAATCTCAGCATGCATGAAAATGTATGTATTATGGTAAACAATAATAATAAGTTATATGAGTTATTTGTACCTGAGTGCCATTTGGCACACATACTCCGAGTGTAGCTTTTTAATGTCGCCATTTCCCAAAATAAAACAATCCCAGTCTACAACTTTGGCCTGAAAGGTGGAGGGCGACATGCATTCACTCGCCAGAGAGTCACATTTTATTGTGCCAATCATTTTCCCCTTTCAAATTGTCCCAAACCAAACAAAATTGCACATTTTTTAAAGTCCAAGTGAGGCAAGACGTGCCTCCTTCGCCTCCACCGCAGGCCTTGTCCACAGCCACAGTGACTAATATTTACCCCACAGTGTCAGGCAGGCTTTTCAAAAGGACAGCCAAACCACGGCTCTCAGTGCCAGGGAACCATCCACGGCCTCAAAAACAGACGACAAACACACAAGTAGATGACATCACATATAAAAACAGCCACAAACCTGACTTAAGACATCCATTGTGTCCTCAATTAATCTTTCTCTGTCAAACAAAAAAAGATGTTTATACATTTACTTTAAAATGATTTCATTCCACAGACCTGGACTTCTGACACGATTTGAGACCTTTAACCTCAGAAAGAGAACACGTCCACAAAAACAAGAAAACCATAAAATAGAGGAAACCAAAAGTATGCGAGGGTGAAAGGAATAACAAATGACCACATTTCAACTGTGTGTTGGAGGGAAAAACACAGAGAAACACACCCACATGTGCTCACACAGACATAAACACTCACTGGATGCTGTTTGACTTCAGGTCTGACGCACAGCAGATTAACAGACCATGTAGTTTTGTGTCATTAGCTGCCATCAGCTGACTCTTTTCATTCTTTAAATAGAATTTCAACACCACTCTAAACACAATCCATCTGTTCTGTCTTTTGTGGAAGCATATTCTTCCTGTGTGCCATCTGTGTTAACTAATGTAGACATTCCGACACAGCCACAGAAACAAACAGAGAGGCATCTGGACATACCTCTGTTGGATTACATCATTTTGAGCTGCATTAGGTTAAACTACAGAGAAACTCTTCATAAACATGGCAAAATGGAGTTAAAAAGCAAGATAATAGAATACTTTTTTTGTTCAGAGCAGAAGTTTGATGATGATAAAAAGTCAAAACAAAGCTGCCAAAAAAAAAAAGAAAAAAAACAAAAAAAGAAAAGTCCATAAATCCGCAGTTTGGAGGAGTTGTCAGAGTCCCTCAGCTTCTCCAGTGTCCGGGCAAAGTCTGGGCCCTGGGATGACCAGGCTCTTTGGAGTTTAAGTACAAGTCTTTTATAGAAAGCCTCAGTCTGTGTGGCCCCTCCCCTCCTTCCGTCTCCCATAACAACAAACGCTCCAAAACAGAACCAGCTCCAACACACCCCTCTGCTTCATCACCCCGAAACACTCCACTGAGGAAAAAAACAGGAAAAAAAAAAAAGGACTGAGAACTTAAATGTATCTCCCCAGCAGGCGGGGGGAGTCTAGTGAATGAGGATGAGGAGGATGGAAGGGGGGGTCGGACCTCCACCCTCATCTGTCTCTGCCTCTCATCGTTATTTCCCGGCTGTTGTGCAACAGGAGGAACGGATTCCTGAGAGGAGAGTCACGACTCTGTTGTAAAACTTACTGGCAAAGAGTGACCCTCCGTGTTTTTCTTTTACTGTTTCCCCTTCCTCGCTCACTCTCTCCATTCCACTCCACTTGTTATCAAAACCATGTGTGTGTGTGTGTGTGTGTGTGTGTGTGTGGGGCACGAGGTCTTGAAGGGACACAAGGGCCACAGGGGAGCACAGGGGAGAAGGAATATGAGTTAACGGTGCTGAAAAACACCAACATCAGAGCAGATAGGAGCTCGTAATGGCTGAAAATTTTGAGGCAGAGCATTTTCTTGAAGGAATGCATATCACCCGCTGCCTTCATGTCAGAGCTGTAGACTAAAATCTTACGTTGAGGGAGTTAGAGCCAAACAATAAACGCAACCTCAGTTAATATTACAACATCCCACCTGATCTGTTAGTGCTCGGAGTATGTGTTGTGAATAACTCTCAACTACTACCACAGCAAATTTTAGCTCAGTATCAATAAAATCAACTGACTCATAGACATTTTTTGTGGAGGCGAAGGACGATTAGCTGTGGTGGCTGTCTTCAACTGAATTAACTCCAGACATGAATCAGATGTAGATGTTCATCCAGTGGTTAATTTGTGAGAGTTTCATTAAAATCAGTCAAATAGTTTATGATAAATTTTGCTAACAGACAAGCTGGGTTAATTCCAACAATTCATGGAAGAAATTTAGGCAAAGATGTTGTGCCATTTTCTGCCCTCTGAGCACGTGTTGAGGATGATGCTCAGGTATTACTATGCTGAGTTGTAGCTCGTTATCTGTAAAACCAGCTGACGTCTAGCTATTTTTGTGTTTTGTAGAGTCGGTTGGCTGTGGCAGCCATCTTGAATCAGACTGACTCCAAAAGTTAATCAGTTGTAGATGTTAATCCAGTGATTACTTTGTGACGGTTTTGTTAAAATCCATTTAGTGATTCATGAGATATTTTGCTAACAGACACACACATGCCCACAGACATGAGCAAAGAGGAATTTTCTCTTTCTCTTTGAATCGGCAGAGGGCAAGAATAAAAAAAAACTCTTCAAGAGATGTTACAAGAAGACTCTGATGATGATTTTCATTGCAGTCAAAGGCAGCTGGTCACCAACAAGAGCCCACAGTTGTCTGCAGCGTTTTGGCACAAGAGATTTTTGAAATACCAAAACAAACTGAGGCCCATTCAGACGTAGGACTGTTTAAGACTCACAGGATGTAAAAGACGGAGGGCGGACGTTGTTGATGAGGAAGGTTAGACGTGAGGAAGAGGCTGATGGGAGATGAAAGAAACAGAGAGAGAGAGGTAGAGGAAAGAGTAAGAGAGAGAGAGAGAGAGAGAAGGAACACATCTGGAAATAATTGAAGGAACACGCAGCCTGACAGGCACATGCTTCAGCAGGAAAAAGAACAAAACGTACTTGAACTCTGCACACAAATGTGTCTGTGTAACCTCGCTGTTTATTCTTCCCCGATATCAAAACACCTAATCTGATCGTTAAGACCCTCTGCAGGATTCTTCATCCCTCCTCACACAGAGCTGCGAGTACAAATGACCTCCTGACCCCACTAGGGCTGAGATCAAAAACAAACTGAAGAAAGAAGAATGTTCTAGTTTTGTTTCTTTACACCAGTGGTTAAAGACCATAAATATCAGTAGTTAAAAAAAAAAAGGTCCCAACAATAGACCAGGGCTATTCAACTGGTGGCCCGCGGGCCACATCCGGCACGAGTGACTTCCATCTGGCCCGCCATCCCCCCTAAAAAATGTTATTAATTCCAAATTTTAAATTCCTGATTCAATGCAACAACACAAATTTAAAAAGTAAAATATAATACTTGCTCTTTTATATAATGTGTTTCCTCTACCATAATGGTAGTAATATTTGCCTTGTGATAAATCAGATTTAACTATTAACTTCTGATTATAATAAAGCTACTGCTCAGCTCCAAAAACTGACAAACCAGAACATTCTCAAATAATTTTATTTATTGTTTTTTTAAGATGTTTTCCCTGAGAAGAATGACTTTTATTTTTTAATGACTCCATTAAAAAGAGCATAATATTGATGATCTGGAACCAGCTTTGTCAAACAAATGATAATCATTTCAATAAAATGTACTTTAGTCTTACTCTGCTTCAGGTTTTTACTAACTTGATGTAACTTTATCATCTTTATCACTGGAACCTCTTGAGAAAGTCCTGGTACGTTTGTCTGTGAGCGGACGCAGCAGGAACAAAATGCCCCCCAGGATGTACGAGGACTTGAGGGTCATGGAAGGAGGGCAGAAGCTCCCTGCTCATGTTGTCAGGGATCACTTTGTCCTCCAGTCCAAACACGTGCAGGGACGGGATCTGCAGGGGAGCCGCGTAGAACTTCTCGTGTTCCTTACAGGCGCTGCGGAACCCGGCGACGAGGACGGCGAAGCGGAAGTTGAAGTGAGGCTCCAGTCTCTGCTCCTGAAGAGCGCACAGCATGGCCACAAAAGCTGCTCCCTGACTGAAGCCCAGGACGCCGTCAAACGGGCCTTGGGCCGCCACGGCTTCTCTCACTGCTGCCACGCTCTCGTCAAGGCCGAGGCTCTCCTCACACTGCTGCTGAGCGTTGAAACTTTTAGCCTGGATGTCAGAAAACCACCAGCCCCTGGGGTCCTCGTCCACTCTGGGTCCAGGATTGTTCTCCTTGTTTGGGACCTCTTAAGAGAAAGGAAAGATGTATTCAGCGAAAAGAAAAAAAATCAATGATTTTTCTATTTTTTAATAAGTTTAGAATATTTCCTGCTTTTATCTGAAGATTGTGCATGGCTGGTATTATGCACATGTAAATACGGTATTTAGTATAAACAAAGATCCAGGAGGGAATCCCAAACATCCCTATCCTGCCTCTTGTGAGTCCTGGGTCTTCCTTGAGGACCTGCTGCCAGCAGGACATGCCTTGAAAACCTCCAGGAGGCACCCAGAAGACCTGGGTGGATGCCTGAACCACATAAACCTGACTCTTTCCGATTCGAACAGGAGGACACCATTTGGGATTTTGATTTTTATGATTAGTTAAATTTTAACATCTGGCAGCTCATATTTCCAAACGGCCAAACTTTTGAGTGTATAAAATCTGGTTACAAGACAAAATGACGAGCAAAGCCTTTATTTCCGGGTCTTAGCAACTTTCGCTACTTCAATTCATGTGACTACTTAAACTTTACTGGCCCACCTTCTTCTTCGGTGCTGCTTTGCTGAACGGTGAGCGGCGCGTTCATGAAAACCAGCTCCACCTGTTTCTTCAGCAGCTTCCTCAGAGCTCCGGTCTTTTCACGGAACGAGCTGCCGTTCTGACGGTAACCGTGAACACACAGAATCCGGAGAGGAGCCATTCAGAGGCCAGCTCACCGAAACCTGACAGAAGCTAGCAGCTACAGTTACCGAAAGAGTTGTTTTAACGTCATAAAATATAAATCGTTGTTATGGTGAAACAACTCTAATTAATTCATTAGATAAATAATATAAATAATACAAAGTTCGAACAACGAGAAATGCTTTCTTAATACGTGAAATTGATACCACTTATAAATAGCTGCAGATTCAAGCTTAACCGGAAATAGTGGGTAGTTGTTCCTGTTTTTCTTTTCAAAGTAAAATACTTTGTGACAATTTACTAGGGGAGGGGTTGGTCTCTCTCTCTCTCTCGCTCTCTCTCTCTCTCTCTCTCTCTCTCTCTCTCTCTCTGTACATTTTTTTTTTACAAAACTTAACCTGGTCAAACCCAGTTTGACCCCAATACAATATAAAATTCTTTAATTTACTTAAAGCCATTTAAATATGATAAAACAAAATAACTTCAAAATACCCCTGTTTTATCATACTCCAATTGTGTAGGCTAAATCATTATAAAAAACATGCTAAAATTATCATTATTATTTGTGATCACCTTAACAAATTTCATGGTAGCATCTGTTCGTTTTATTATATAAAAAAAAACACACACAGGCTGTTTTTTTTTAATGAAAAAATCACCCAAGCATTTTTTTAGATCTAATAAACTTTTTAGTTGCAATCTCACTGATCATTTTATCTGGACAAACATGTTTTCTATTAAAGTGGGGTTTATTCACAAATAATTCATTGATTATCTATTATATTATATAGGCAGCACAGTTTTCAGTGATAGATTCAAATTTGCTTTTGACAATTGACAAATTTGACAACAGAGGTATAAGCAACAGATTGCAGTTACACTCCTGATATGATGCTGGCTTCTCTTTTGAATTTTACCTGTAAGAAACAAACAATAAAAAGATTTTGATGTTTTGCAGCCATCCACAGGAGGGCAGTGTTGCATCATGAGTAACTGATTCAAGTTAGCAAACAACCAAGAAACACAATACAAATCCATAGGCGTTTAAATCCAGAGTATAATAGTAATAAATATCAAAACAAAAGTGGAGGCATGCATAATCCTTAAACAGCTTCATGCAGTAATCAAATGCCAAAAGTTTAAACAAAGATTTGAGTTCTGTTAGTCCTCAAAGTATGTGATGAAAGTTGAACTCAGCTACTACCACATCAAATTCTACCTTCACATCAGTCAAATAGACAAATAGCTTTGTGGTTCCTAAGGCTCATTAAATGCGGAGGCCATCTTTAATTGTGTTTTTTCCACAAGTTAATCAGTTCTAGTTGTGCATTCAGTTATTACTTTATGAGAGTTTAATTGAAACCCATTCTTTGAGTTATGAGTTATTTTGCTAACAGACGTGCACACAGAGAATTAAAAAAATTGTCGGCTTATC
Organism: Cynodonichthys magdalenae; assembly: GCA_031762555.1. NCBI lineage: Eukaryota > Metazoa > Chordata > Actinopteri > Cyprinodontiformes > Rivulidae > Cynodonichthys > Cynodonichthys magdalenae. The sequence continues at coordinate 9,695,612 of JARVJO010000082.1, forward strand.
ATGGCAGAGGGTGATAAAAATCTTGTATGTCCTCTAAGAGATGGGGCAGCAGAAACAGGAAAAAAGGGTCAGTCAGAGAGGTCAAAAAAGCCTCAGAGTTGAGTCCCACAGCTGATGAATTGTCCCCGTGTCATCATTAGAGACAATGTCATCCTCCTGTGTGACTCTTAAAATCTGTGGACGCTCAAAAAAGGATGGGGACGACAAGTATGACCAACATCCTGTCTGCTTCGGAACCCCTAGCAGATGTAGGCGATAGAGGACGTGCATGATGACAGAATAGAAAAAAAAAAAAAAGTCAAGTATAACCTATTCAGAGCGACACAGCAGTTCTTATCAGGACTCGTGTATCGGGGCAAAAACACTGAGATAAGAGGATGTTTTGTTGTTGTGGGGCTGACAGCTGACAGATTTTATCACGGGGTAGGACACAGGTGACAGAAGAGGCTGCAGAAGTTGCAGACCTGTCATTTCGCCGAGCTGAAAATGTCAGCTGCTCCATGTGAGACACTATTATCACGCTTTTGTTAAATATTGTCTCAGACAGCAGTGAGTCCTGCATCCCTGAATAAGAACCCTTCCTCCTGTCATCTGAAGCTCTTAATAATTGTCACTCGTGAGGCACTGGCTGAGGATTCCTGTCTGCAGGAACAGTTTTTCATCAAAACACACTTTTGTGAAAAAAGTAAAAATAAATAAAGATATGTTTATTGGGTGATCAGATGACGGCTCAGCTCCTCTCTTCACTCAAATGTCCAAAACATCTCGGCCGCAGATCCGATGACAACTACAAAAATAAATCATTGATTGTCGACCGTTCTGTTGCCACGTGCACTTATAAACCCCCTAACAACAACAAAACACTGCCCAAGTTCAGCTGTGGCTTCTGCAGGGTGGGAGACTGAGTTGTAGGGAGAATCTCTCTGCTTACCTGTATATAGTATATATTCCTACGCTCACCTATGGTCACAAATTTTGGGTAGTGACCAAAAAAACGAGATCGCAAATATAGGCGGTCAAAAAAAAGATCTCTCTGAACTCTCTCTTAGCGATCGGGTGAGAAGTTCAGTTCAGGAGAAACTCAGAGTAGTGCTGCTGCTCCACAACGACAGGAGCCAGTTGAGGTGGTTCTGGCACCTGGTAAAAATGCCTCTCGGACGCCTCCCTATGGTGCTTCAGGCATGTCTGACTGGGAGGAGACTCAGAGGAAGTCACAGGACACGCCTGTCCTGGGGACGCCGTGGAATCCTTCCAGAAGACTAGGAAGTGGTGTCTAGGGAAAGAGAGGACTTTGCCTCCCTGCTCAAGCTGCTCTTTCTGACTCTGGAACAAGCGGTAGATAATGACAAAGCCATTCTAGGCTTTGGTATAGAAGATTTTGAGCTGAATTTTGAGATGGATCCCCTACTTTATCCTATAAAATTAAAATATCTTTCCAAAATTGGTCTTTGTGTTGTGGTTTTATATGTGCAGGAAACAGAACCGACTGTGTACTCCTAAACACTGGTGTCCTATCATTCAGGAGACCCGCAGAGCATCATCCATTGTGCTATGTCACCTTACATATCTGATATGTCCCTTGTCCTCGGGGTAGAAATGGTAAATATGAACAGGGACGGATTTCTCCTCCCTGCAGGCTCCCAAAGTCTTGTGAGTGTCTACATGTGTTAGTGATCAGCCAGCTGGGACTTGGTAGCGAGGCAGAGATGACACATGTTGTTTAATCGCAAGGTTCCCGCTTTAATGCTGCTCCTAAACGACAGACCCTGTGCCTTTTACTGGTTTCTTTTGCCTTTTTTTGGGGTCTATTTTTATTCTTTTCTATAGCCGTTTTATACAGCTGTCACGTAGCGGCTATGCTAGTTAGATAGACTAAAGGTCTTCTGTTGCTGTGAGAGCAGACACACGAGGACTGTTGTGTCATGATGCACCTGCCAATTAGGCAGAGTTAAAAAACACACCCAGGGGGACATGACTATACTGTTGATGTTCTCCTCCACTGATGAGGAGCCATGTGTGTGTCCCTGAGGAGAAAAAGGAGAGAGCAGGGGAGAGTAAAAATAAGTGCGGGGTGGTGGTGATGGAGGAGGTGGAGGGGAGATGTGATGAAAATGGTAAAGAAGACAAATTTAAAGTAGGGAGTTCCCTATACTCAGGTGTAACATGGCCCTTTGCTGTCACCATGATTTATGGAGCACAGAAGTGTTATAATATTACTGCTGCAAATCACAGAAAGAAGCAACAAGGAGGAAGTAAGTAAAGAGGTTTAACGTGAGTGTGTGTTTTATTTATGTGTGACTAATAAGAGGGAAGAGCAGAATGCATGTAAGCTAATACAAATTACATTTATAAGTGTGGGGTTACACACTCCTCTGTAATGTTTTTGTGTACTTAGGTTCCCACATAAAGAGTCACCTATATGTTGTAATGTTTGTCTCGCCTGTTCTTTTGCAAAAATAGGATCCTGTTTAATGGATTTTTGCACTGATGACTCAATGCAGAGTCCATTTACGTTAAGGTTCAAGTTACTTTATGTATCAAATAAAAACCAGAGACAGAAACTTTACTCGGATATCTATGCTGGCTTTGAATCCTTTGAAGGAATGCAGAATTAAAATCACATTTTTATTTTCCATCAAAATTCAACAAACTGTAATGTGTATTAGTAAATGATTATGTTGTAGGCTGAAATTAAGTTGGTAAAGCCAAAAAAAAAGCAGAGCCAAAAGTCAAGATTAGCAAAATGCTAGCTAAAAGCTAAAAATAGCAATCAGCTTACCAAATATTAGATAAGCAAAAGGCTAACTAATAGCTCAAAGTAGCAAAATTCTAGCTAATAGTAAGAAAATGCCAGCTAAAATCTAAATGTTGCACAATTCTAGCTTATAGCTGAAAGCAGTAAAGGTTAGCTAAAAGCTGTAAGTAGAAAAAAGCCAGCCAAATGTAATATAAAGTATTAAAAAAAGTAGCAATACAAAGCTAAATGTAGCTCAAAGCTTGCTGCAAGCTAAATGGCACAAATGCTAGCTGAACACTACAAGCAAAACATACTAGGTCAAAGCTTAAAGTAGAAAAAATAAGCTAAAAGTAGCAAAAAAAAAACAACTAAAAGCTAAATGTAGCAAATGCTAGCTATAAGTTATAAGCTATAAGTTATAAGCTATAAGCTATAAGCAGAATATGGTAGCTGAAAGTAGTAAAAGGCTTACACAATGTAGCAAAAGGCTAGTCTATGGCAAAAGGTCAGCTAAATTTTAAATTGTTTTTTACCATCTTAAGACATTTTTATTACAACAGGTTTTTAATTAAATTTTGATTTCTGTTTTTTTAATTGTTCTTGAATATTTGTTCTCTGTTTTATTGTTCTTAGTTATTTGTTCTTTGTTAAGCACTATGTGATGTTCATGTTTGTAAAAGGTGTTATATAAAATCAGTTAACTTACTAAATGCTGAAAGTATCAAAAAACTAGCTATAAGTAGCAAATGGCAAGCTAAAATTTTACGTTAGTGAATCAGTAGCTAAAAACTAAAAGTATCATAAAGACAAAATCAGAGTACACATGTTAAAGCAGAATAATAAAAAATGTTTTTGAAAGAGCTGAAGGGATCTTAAGAGAGAGATTTTAAAAAGTAACTCAGCCTGGCTCTTTAAGTTAGTGCAGGGTACACTGATGTAAAAATACATGGAACCATAATAAAAAGTGCTCATCTTGACTTTGTACAACTCTCCAAAGTAGCAACAATTTTAAAATTTAAAGTGAAATATGCACCAGATTAAAACAGGTTAAATTTGATTTCCACTGTGTTCTTAGAATGTGCTTTGCTTGAAAGCATTTCCTGAAATAAACAAAGTAAATGTCCAGTTGGTTTCAAATGTCCTTTAAGGTAAAACATCACTTCCTGCTCAATGACTTGAATGGTTGCAGGTCAGTCCACCTGACTGTCACACAGGTTGGCCTAATGTTTGTTCTTAACGATGGACCCAACTTGAACAAACCTAACTAATTCCTTCTGATGTACAACATCCACATTAAATCATGGCATCACCTCCTGTCAGAAGTGATGGATTACAGGTGATGGGAGAGGAAATTCACAGCGCTCTTCCCATGATGGCGGCATGCGAAGGCAGACAGTGAAGAGATGTGTGTCGTGATGCAGGAGGAGCAGAGTCGGATGAAATGAAAGGGGGCAGAGAAGAGATTAGCAACAGCTATTAGCAGCTTCTAAAGTTATCACACTCATTAGCTGCTATCAGATAGGGCTCCATGGTTATAAAACAAAAAAAGAAGAGGGAGATGCACAGAGCAACCTTCAACCTACTTTTTAGTGAATCAGGCTACAGGGTGATGAATGTATTTTGATGCAAAAGGGCATTTTATACAAAAGCAACAGTACTAAAGAGTCACCTCCATCAATAATCTGATGCTTTAAACAGGTCAAAGCACGATTTGCAAGTTTCCTGATTGTGTTATTTCATTTTTACCTTCCTTCACCATGATGGGTGAGAAAGGAAGTAATTTCTCTGCCTGTTAGCAAAATAGCTCATAAACCGCTGAATAAATTTTAATGAAATTCTCAAAAACTTCTTATTGGATGTACAACTATCCATCTACAGCAAAAAAACTTTTGTGGTCAATTCAATGCAAGATGGCTGCCACAGCCAATCAGCACCATATAGTAGTTTGACTTACTGTAAGTCAAATTTCTTGATATAATTTGTGGTAGTATGAGAGTCAACTCAGGTACAGCGTCTTCTATGGAACGCCAAGTGTAAAATAAAATGTAAAAAAATTAATTCACGTGCACATTTTTAGTGTAAAATTCCTAGTTAGAAGTTTTCAGTAACATTTTATTGTTTTGTAGCTCACTGTTCTCACATTTTGCTATTTTTTACTAAATGTTAAATGTAATGTTGTGGGTAACTGTAGCAATTTACATATAAGTATTTCGAAATGGAACACAGCCTTTCCTTGTTTGTGCACAGCTCTTGTTATGACATCATCATCCTGCATCCCGCTAATGCTGCTAATGCTTCTAATGCTACTAACATTTCCTTACAAAACATTAAACTTGCAGTTGTGGCCAATGTCTGAGCTCCACTTCAAACTGCCAGACCACAGGTACCAGCCACACTGTTTTCAATTAACACATACATTCAGCAGTGTTTGGATCAGTAGCGTTTGCTTTTGTCGCAGGATGATGACATCAAAGCAAAAGCTGCACACCAAGAGCAGTTAAGAGTTAAATTTAACATTTAGTAACAATTTAGTTCCATTTTAGTAACAATGAGCTAAATAACAATTTAATGTTAGATTTTTGTAACTAGGATTGCACATTCAGCTATTGAGCTAAATAATGAAAATGTGTTTGTGACATTTTTTTTACTTCTTATGTTGGTGCCTCATAGTCTTCAGCAAATTTCAGTAAAGCCATTCAGCTTTGTATTCTCATAGAAATTGCATTTTCTCTAGCTCATTGTCTTTTATTTCCCACTTTTTTTTCTTATCACCTGCTGACCTCATTATCGGTCGCTGTTTGCCATCTTGAAACCAGCGCCCCAAAAAAGCAAAACCAGCCGTACTCTCCCCACTGTACAACACCAACAGTTCTGAACGGCATGCCTCCATCTTCCTCTGCTGCAGGTTAAATATTTCCAGTGCTTAATTTGTAAATCATAAGGTACAGGAACGCAAAGTGTTAATGACAGCGCAGAGATGACGAGATGGACAC
>JARVJO010000082.1:9707392-9718079 GCA_031762555.1 Cynodonichthys magdalenae
CAACCTTAAAGCTCTGTGGCACATAACCATTGATTAGAGACAAATTAAGTAAATCTAAAATATGGATATTAATTAAATTAAATACTTATTTGAACAGTCTGGTCGGGATGGGATCTAGCAGACATGTTGATGGTTTGGATGAAGCTATTATTTTCGATAATTCAGAGAGCTCAACAGGATAAAAACTGTCCAAACATAAATCAGGTTCTATACTGACAGTAAATCTAAACTAAACGTAGCATAAGCTTGCAAAACTAACAAAGGAATAGCTAAAAGTAGCAGAATGGTAACTCAAAGCTAAAATAAGTGAAAAAGAGCAAGATTTATAAAAAATCTGATTTTTAAAGGAATGTTCTTTAAAATCTGAATAAATCTCATTAAAAAAAAATAATAGGTATTATGTATTGACATGTAAGATAGAGAACATATTAATGGTTCATAAGCTTTCTACAAAACCAAATTTTAAAAGATCTGAGCCAACCATTTAACTCTTATTTGTAGTCTTTAGTTTAATCCGATTTTAAAATTTACAATGATAAATTAAACATGTTCTTATGTTAGCAGCAGTTTGAAAAAATAAATAAAAGTAATGAAGGCTGAAATGAAAGAAAAGAAAAACAGAGAAAGAAAACCAGCAAATAAACGAGAAAGGATTGGAAGTGAGAGCAACTACAGAAACTGAAGAGTAATTGAAGAACATACTCAGGCTGGAGTCGGCGGCGAGGACACAGTGAATTGTGGGCGAGCGCGGCTACAAATATGCTGTGGTTAACAACGCCGAGGTCGATAAGCCTCATCATGTTACCCTTCAGAAGCAGAAAGGGTGAGATGGGAGATGGGCTGCTCGAGGTGGAGAGTCCGACTGGATGTGTGCAGCTGTGCCCTCGCTGCAAATGAAGGGAGCCGGGAAAAAGACGTACGCGTGCATGAAGAGGTGGGGGAAAGCAGACCTTTACGATGAAAAGGTCGTCCAAATAGCTCCAATTTTCAGACTAATCAGAGGGGTCCGGGCTGGACACTAATCGCCTTGTCAGAAGGTTACGAAAGGTCACTTAAAGGTTATAAAGGTCAGAACAGTCTGACACTGATCACCTGTCCATCAGCTCTGACCTATCCCTGTTGGGTAAGCAGGAGAGTGAGAAAGTTATTCATTTCTCTCTGTTTCATTAAGATGAGAGTGAAGCTATATTTACTGAAAAGAGACGCAGCATAAATTAAAGAAGATAAGAACAAATGAGGTAAGTGATTTATAGCAGGAGATGCTGGAAAGACAGATAAAAGAGAACAGGAAAAACCACGATGTGCCTCCTCTCAGTACTCGCATAAAAATCAACACAAACAAGATGTCCGTTTATCCACGTTTTTGCTTTTCTGTTTTTTTTTTTTATTTGGACAATGTATTAATACTATTCAGATGATGATGATGATGTACGTATATTTCAAATTGATTCTGACATCAACAGATACAGTAACTTACTAGTGGTGTCCCATCTGTATCAGGCCTGATACCACCATTTGTTTTTTTACAAGTACTCATATTTGTACTCTTACAAAATGCCCCAGTACTTAGAACTTATATCAGTATCAATACTGGTATACTGGGATTGATATTCCATTGGATGCATTTTAGTTTACATTTCAAGAGAAAAGTTTGTCAGTTCCATGTTTAAGAAATTTCTACAAGATAAAAATAAATCATATATCGCAATAGTTTATATCCCAGGGCTTTTCTACTGGCGGTCAAAGGGCTCCAACCAGTCTGCGGGTGACTTCCGTCTGGCCCACCAAAACACTTTTGGAAACTTTTTTTTTTCTTTTTTCCTAATTTAATCTAAAATAGATTTTAAATACATTTTAAATGTATGATTCAATGCAACAAAATAAACAAATGTAAATTTAAAACATAGTAATACTTGTTTTATTACATAATGCTGTGTTTCCACTATCATTCTAAGACCATCCTGTGCCCCTTAGTATCTGACCCCTGAGCTAGTGGGTTTGAGTAATTGTGGCCCCTTGAGCAATTTAGTTGAATATTCCTGATATAACAAGCTTTATATTTGATTTGAACCAGTCAAATGGGCTGTAGGACTGTAAGGAAGGAGAGCCACTTTGTTCTAAATAAAAAAAAACATATTTTTAAAGTCATTGTGTGATATTTAGGTTCTAACTCAGTAAGCACTTGGTATCGGCAAGTACCCAAACTGAAGAGCTTGTACTCATACTCAATTTGAGCAAAACTGGTAACAAAACCCTTAGTTTTTACAACGTTTTCAAAAAATGATGTATCAGTATGAGTTCACGTTGTTACATATTGTACTTTTTATTATGCTCAAGAAGAGAAGCTTAACTTGGCTCATGTGAACCAATATGTTAACAATGAAAATATTCTAGAAATGTATTAACATTACAGTGGAATGCACATGGTCTCATATCAGAATCAAAATAAATGCCTAACATGGACCTTTGTTTATACAAGGGTACTTAAAATAATCTTCAAATATTAATCATTTGCTTTAGCCCTGCTGTTAACAGTTGTTTACTTTAAAATGTTCAAAGAAAAAGCTAATTATTAATGCGTTCTAATGAGATTTGAGAACTGACGGGGGTGAGGTCGTTGGAGAAAAAAAACACACAAAGAAATGAGATCTTTTCCTAATATTTCTGTGCTGCCTCAAGTTCACAGCATGAAACTTTTACTTTCCCCAAAACTTCACGGCTGTTACACCAAAGGTAATCAATTTATTCTACATCTCACATAAACACAAAAGAATGCTATGCCTCAAAACAGGCTCATTTGCTGGTGTTAGGTTTTCCCCGTGGAAGGTTTTTTCTTTCTTGTCGATGGAAGTGTTGTTTGTCCACTCAAAGCTAATTTGGCTTTGAGGCAGTTTTTAAGAACTATGCAAAAGTTAAATGAATTCAGATGAAATGGGCTGATACAAGCGCAGCTGAAGTGTTCTTTTCATAAAACTGAGTGGAATTAAGAATTGTGATTTGCATTTAGGGACACGCTGTATTTCTGAGCTGGTTCATTCCGGTCTTATCTTCTAAAGTTTTCCTCTCTGTGGAGGTACTTTATGTTCCTAAAGTCTCACATATAACAAAACTGGATCTATGATAAACTTTTATTAGATTCAAGCCTTTCTTTTGGCTGCAAGAGAATCAAGCTGTTTATAAAAACAACATCAAAACTTGTTGGAGATGTTTTCATTTTATACTAAAACTTTGAATGAATCTAAAAAAGCATATTGAGATTGATTGTTCTTGGAAAAAAAATGCATCTCTTTCTAAAAAAATTTGAACTAATTTTCAATTTGAAAACTTATCAGACTTATCACCATTATAAAATTACAACATTTTAGTCCCATTTGAGATACAAACATACTTATAAAGTATATAAGCTTCATTCACCTGACAAGAGGTCTATTCAGAGTTATTGTAAGTCATTATTTATTACAATAATAATACATAATTTTTTTAGGTTTGATCAAACTGGCTACAATCAAGCTAATTTATGGGCATAAAGTTTGGCAAAAAAACAACTAATAAATAAATAAATACATTTTTGAAATTAAAAAACTTTTTGAAACTGAAATTGAAAAATTTAAACTGAGAAACAGTTTTAAAACAAACAAAAAACTAAAACTAAAAAACAAATTTAAAATTGTATGGCATGCAGTTAAATCATATAATTAACAAGTATGGTAGGCAGTTAGGGCATAATTTAAAATAATGGCAGGTTGTTGTGTCATCTAATTAAAGATTAAAAGCAAGCTTTTGGATCATAATAAAATCCGTGGCAGGTCATTCTATTTTATAGTTAAAGTATGGCAGGCTGTTGTATCATTTAATAAAAAATGTTTTTTGTTTCAAATACTTTTTTCAGTTTCATCAGCTACAAATGACAATTTTATATTTTCAAAATAATTTCTGTTTCAACTCATTTGTTTTCTTTTTCTAAATTTTTATTTCAATTAACAATCATTTTTTAAAATAAACGTTATGGCTCTAATTTAGCTCCATACACCTCCAACACTTTTTAACATAAGAGGATCTTGGTGTAAAACTCTAAGGTTATAAATATATTCCTTATGCTAGGCTTTTTATTCTAGCAGCAATGGTACCACCAATATGAAATCACAGGGTATGAATGGATAAATGTAAGGATGGAAGCAAAGCAAAAGAAGTTTGCAGTTTGTTCAAACAAGTTTGTTGCCAAAGGCTGATCTACTTTGTCTCATCCCAACATTTTATTTTAAAACATGTTTGAAAATGAAATTTTGCAGAGCACTGGTGAGTCCTGAGGGTAATAACTCTGAGTGTATCCTCTGCAGCACATGGAAATTTCCAGGTGCTTCCCTTGGGAGCTGCATGTGAGAACAAAAAATGTCTGACTCAGTCTGACTAAATATTGTGCTAATGGTTTTCAGCTGTATCGATTTCACACATCGATAAAATCTATTTGTGCCCACATTTGAGCAGAGCTGATAATTTTGTATGAAACTCACTGTCTCCCATCTAAAAAGGCAGTTCTGGACAAGTTCCAGATCTGATTCTGCAGACAACACGGAGCAAAAGTGCGATTTAATTTCAATTCATTTGAGTTTTGCTTTTATAGCGCCAACTAACAACAGAAGTATAATCTGCAGGTACTTTACAAAAAGGTTAAACAAGCCTAAATGAAAGATAGAAAGTTTAGGTATTTACAATCCAAATCAGTCCATTTCATTCTGGGCATGATTTAATCTATTATGTTCAAATTAAGTTGCTTACACCAATAAACTCTTGCATTTTATTTAAATCCAAACAGAATCCAGTTTATTGCATTCAGATTCGGTAAACTGGGATAATTTAGAGGAGGAAAGTTATTTAAGGAGGTTACTGCATCAAATCTTCCTCCCTGGAGGCCACAGTGGAAGAAAAAACTCCTGTTTAACACAAAGAAACCTCCAGTATACCAAGGATATTTTCCCTTTTTTGCTGAGTGCTCATGTAAACCACTTAATTCAAACATTTTGAGATTATTAAAACTTTCAGTATCTGTTGTCCTTAATTTAAAATAAACGGACTGCTGCATATATGTTGCATCCTATTTGAAAGGGCACATCTTCTGGATTTTAGGCAGGTTGTGTTTCTAGAGTTTGGGATGATAACAGCTTCATGTCGAACTTTTATTGAGGTTTTATAGATATTAAGCAAAAATTTGATGTAGTGATGGACTGTTGTTAACAACACATATTTTGAGCATGACATCTGGCATGGGATTGTGCATAATGTTAGGGTTTTAAAGATAAAGAGTCAGAGCTCAAATATTACAAACAAAAAACAGAGTTTTCTCTTTTAAAATGCTCCCCTTTGATGTCACTTCCTGTTTCACTTTGGCTGAGCCAAAATCAAAACGTGGCAAAATGTGATAAAATGGGTAAACTCATATGCCAAGTTTTTTAAATATAAAGTTTTTATCTTTGACCTTTTGTATGTGCATGTCAGGCACTTTAAGACCACATCAATCCTAAGACATAAAAAAAAGTTTTGTGTCATTCTTTTTTTGTCTGTTCTTGATAACAAAATTACGGAGCCCACGAGGGGACATGGGAGAATTTTTTTTCTTTTGCGTTCCCAAGCAATACTATTGTGTTACCTTGCAATACTTTTTGCGTTACCTTGCAAACATTTGCATTCCCTCGCAATATTGTTTTGCGTTCCCACGCAAAAGTTTGTTTTGTATGAACTGAATTAAATCAGACTTTTATTTTGAAATATCCAGTTACTAAAACAGGATGTGTCGCCATAAGTTCGTGAAATTGACATTGATGTTGCGTGGCTGCACTATGTTAAAGTATCGGCATATTACACACTTCCATGCATGTCTGTGTAATATATTCATTCCGAAGCTGAATTAAAGTAGCAGGCAAACTTGCTAATGGTGAGCATGTTAATTTGTTAATAAACCGGCAGGCACAACAGTGATAAACGACGTTTGTGTGGGAACGCAAAAAGCATTCCGAGGTAACGCAATAGTATTGCGTGGGAACGCAAAACAAAAAAATTCCCCCATGTCCCCTCGCGGGCTCTGTAGTTTCAGCTGTAGTGTATGCTTTTTTAGGACCTTGTCAGTCCTTGTGAATAATCAAAGTTGGAATTTTTACTTTCGGCTTGCAACTTGGTCTGCACTTTAGGTGTACTAGAAATCTAACATCTTGTCAAATTAGGTTTAATATGATGAAAGCTAAAACAAATTGAAAATGTTGGTGACACAACAGAAAGAGAGATGTGACAAAAAGCTCATTTGATTGCTTTATTCAGCAATATTATGCCAATAACAAATTTTTATCTTTCATGGAAGAGTTTTTTTTTGTTTTTTGTACATATGCAATATTGTCAGCATAGCAAGCCTAAATCAACACAACTCAACCCAACCATAAGGATGATTCTGGTCTCTTAACCTATCTTTAATTAAAACTTCTCCCTAAAGGAAACTTCCTACACATAATCTTTGAAGTTGAGAATGTGTCTTTTATGAAATGATAAATAGTGGTTAAAAGGACAATCCAAAAGCAGGATGAGGCATGACACTAAAAGACACTTTAATAAGCTTGCAGAACTGGAAAACTTTGGAGGATCCTTTATGAATATAAATGCATCACTTGAGACAGGAACAACAAAGTAATTAGCAGATGGACTGACAAATGAGAGGGATAAACAAACAAACAAACAAAAAAGAAACTGGCTGACAAGACACAGGTGGATAAAGTTGGTCACAGAAGTAAAAACTTCCAGCATAAAACAGAAACTGACAGTTCTGTGAATTCCTGGATGACTGCCAGTGGCAGTAAATAAAGTGGATATGTCTTCTTGTGCTCTGCGCAGATCGAGATTTAATGTAAACAAAGTTGCTCACCTGAGCGTGCGTCTATAAATAGCAAGCAAGTGGCTACATTTGGTCTCCTGGGATCTTATCACTGGGAAGAAGTTCCGAGTGACCAGTGTGACTGGAGGTCAGCGTGGAATTCACAGAACCTTAGTTCCAGTGTAACTTCCATTTTGTTTCATTCCTTCCTGACTACCAGCAGCAGTAAACAAAGTGGACGACTTATGCTAGTAATGTCACCAGGAACACAATACTCACCCACTTCAGGAGGCTGAAGAAGCTAGAGGCAGGATTGCTGTGGCAAGTGTGGACTTGTGGCCCACATAAGGTGGTATAAATGTGCAAATGTGCATGGTGTTGCCCAAGACTCTGCCACACAGATATCTCCCAGTGGCACGCCCCTCATCGCCGCCCAGAATGTAGACATGCTCCTGGTAGAATGGCACACAACCCCGGAGGGGGCAGAAACCCCCAGGGATTTATAAGCCTGCGCAATGGCGCCAACAACCCAATGCGACAGCCTGTGTTTTAAAAGGGTTTGCCCCTTGTTCTTTCCACCATGGCACACGAACAGCTGGTCTGATTGTTGAATAACCCTCGTAGTCACAATGTACAGCTGCAACACCTGGACTGGGCACAACATATTTACCAACCTCTGTTCCTGAGACTGGAACGGGAGAGGGCAGTATGCCCCCAGCTCAATGGCTGTGTTTATATACCCTGGAGGCAAAACTTTAGGAAGAAAAGCGATGTTCAGCCATAATGTTACCCATGACCGGTCTGCCTTCCAACGCAGGCAGGTAGTGGTGATGGCAAGAGCATGGAGCTCGCTGACTGGTTTAGTTGTTGTCACTGCTAAAAGAAAGGCAGTTTTCATAGACACCAGATTCAGTGGGACCGCACACATTGGCTTGAAAGGGGGTCCATTAAGGGCCTTTAACAACAGCAGATGGTCCCCTGCTGCTGCTGGCTTCTGTAACGGGGGATGCAGCCTCCTTGCACCATGGGGAAACTGTGTCACCCAATAGTGTGCCCCCACCCATTTGCCATCAATATCCCCATGATTGGCTGTAATGGCAGCTAAGTGCACCTTCATGGTTGATACAGCCCTTCCAGCATCAAACAGCAGACTGAGGAGCAGTGGGAACCAGACTGTCATGGGCCACTTGGGAGCCACCAGGAGAACCCTCTGAGTCAACAGCCTTACCCGGTGGAGAGTGGGCAGAAGCAGTGGAAATGGAGGAAAGGCATACAGCAGACCGACTGGCCACATGTTGGTGAGGGCATCCATCCCCAGCGGGGTGCTAACCTCTGCCAGGGTAAACCACAAGGGGCAATGTGTATTGCTCCTTGAGGCAAAGAGATCCACTTGGGCCCTGCCAAACTGATCCCAGATCCTCTAAACCACCTGAGGATGTAGCCTCCATTCCCCAAGTGGAAGCCTCTGGCCTACACTGCACCCCCCACCCACCCCTGAGCCCATTGCCACCACCTCACATCTCACAAGGACTGCACCGAGGGGGATCCCGTGCTTTACCCATGCACTGTCTCTTCAGTGATGGAGAAGAGCTCTACAGCTGGGTGTAACCCACACCTTGAACCACCTCTGCAGGGGCCGGAGATGAAGCAGCCCCAGAGGTATCAGAGCTGAGGCTGCCGCCAGCATCTCCGATAGTCTCAGCCACTGTTAGACTGGGGGTGCTGCTACCAAATGAAAAGACTGGAGCAAAGATTGAATTCTGTCTATTCTCTCTGTGGTCGGTCGAGCCAGCATGGCCACGGAATCAAGAGCTATGCCAATAAAGGTTGTCTGCTGAGTCAGGATCAGAGAACTCTTCTGGCGGTTTAGTCATTATCAGTGCCTCGACATGGGCCAGAACCTTGGACATTGCTTGACAGGGTGCAGATGAGCCAGTCCTTGAGATTGGGCAGAATTTTCATTCCCGACAAGCACAGAGGGCTCAAGACTGCCTTCATGCACCTCGTGAAGATCCGAGGGGCCAAGGACAGCCCGAATGGTAGAACTGCAAACTGGTAGACTGGTAGGCATCTTCTACCACTAAAGTGGTACTTCTTGTTTTCTGGATGGATTGGGACATGGACGTTTGCATCCTTTAGATCTATTTACAGTAGATGAACCCCTCTCCTAGACTGACCGTCTGAAGGATGTCGCAGGTGCGACCATTTGACCATAATGCTGCTTTGTGTCTGCCATTGTTCTTGAAGCATAGGCCACAGGTTTTCACCTCTGGCCTTAAGTAGAATAACTTATATTCTATTGTTGAGGCATCAGTTAACAGTTTGACCTTCGTTGTTGGGTCAAAAAATGCCAGAACAGATTCTGTTGAGTGCTGTTTTTTTATTTTACCACTCATACTCATTTGGCTGTCCATCTAAACTTTGTGTTTTGTGCAGAAGTCCATGGATACATGAAGTCTTCAAAGAGAAATTTGGAATAAGTTTAACAATTCGTTAACTTCATTTATACATTTAAAACAACTGCTGGTGGCCAAAGTGTTTCACATATTATAACTGATAAGACAAAACAGAATGGAAGATTATGAGAACAATATAATCAAATATAGTACCAATGAAGTTAATCATGTCCATGATGTGCATAACTCCTGTTCTATCTGTAGGTGCTTGCAACTTTAATATATAATTCATGTTATCTTTATCAGGTTGTATTCCCTCTGCAGGAAGTTTATCTCCCTGAAAAGGAAATCTTGTTCCCTCCAGTGCTCATCCTTGATATTAGCATTCAAATCTTTTGGATCTTTTCATAATCCCAAGTCTCCATTTTTCTTTTTAGCACACAACAGAATTCACCCAATCTTTTTTCCTTGTTGTACTTTTATATCACACCTAAAGTTTTTCCAATTCTCTTTTAACTTTATCTCTCAGCGTTGATGGGATTCATGTGTGTTGCATTTTCTTTGAGGTGAATCTTACATGTAAACTACAAAAACTATCAAAAACATCTGCAAAGTTTTGTATCGTCAACAGAATCACTCATGCTGTCAGTATCATTAGTTTACGACACACTTTTTCACCAACCATAGAAGTCACATTCCTCAAACACAACAGGAAAAATAAGTTTTTGTGCATTTTTTCTTTTACAGTTATTTCCAGCATTCATGTGCCGAAACATTTGATTTTCTGCCCATTGCAATCTCCAGTTAAATGTTCACTTGGGAATTTCTGGCTTCTATCTCAACGCTCTGAGGTCAGACATACTAATTAAATTAGCTTTGGCACCTGAGTCAAGCTTCATGGTGATTAATGTATCTATAAAGACACGGTCTATTTGTCTTTTTTAACAACATTTATGTCTTTTTCCTCCTCAATTTCACAGCTCACAATGCCAAAAAAAAATGATTCACTTCAATCTCTTGCATCCACTTTGCAGTCTAGGTTCTTGTGCTTCTCTTCATTGCTTGAATCTCACTAACAGTTTTTAAAGTCATCCATTGTTGTTGCAACTACGGTAGCTGTCACTGAATGTCCTGGTGTGTTGTCGAGAAAGCTCAGCAGCATGGCAGATATTAATGGCTCCATCCAGTTTAAGCTCAGTTATTTTAAAACAGCCCTTCTTTGAACTCTTTCACAACAAAGTCTCATTCTTATTTCTATCATAGTCTTTCAGCATAGAGAAGTTGCAAGACAGTACTTTCAACTTGAGGTCAGTCAAAAGGTTCAACTTTTTAATCTATTTATAAACAGAGATGAAATGACCACTGCTGTTAATGTCGTGTCTCCCGTGGGTCATATACAGTCACAGAAATAAAAATCTAAATCATATTCATCTCTCTC
>JARVJO010000082.1:9718179-9767220 GCA_031762555.1 Cynodonichthys magdalenae
GTTACTAAAACAGGATGTGTCGCCATAAGTTCGTGAAATTGACATTGATGTTGCGTGGCTGCACTATGTTAAAATATTGACATATTACATACTTCCATTCATTCCGAAGCTGAATTAAAGTAGCAGGCTAACTTGCTAATGGTGAGCATGTGGATTTGTTAATAAACCGGTAGGCACAACAGTGATAAACGACTTTTGCGAGGGAACGCAAAAAGTATTGTGAGGTAACGCAAAGGTATTGCGAAGTAACGCAATAGTATTGCGTGGGAACGCAAAACAAAAAAATTCGCCCATGTCCCCTCGAGGGCTCCGTACAAAATACCCTTCAATCCAAACCACGTTTAAAGTTAATTCAATTAAGGCCAAAGTGATTTGACTGAGAGAGAGCTGCACGAGAAGGGAGAAAATAACAGTAAACGAGAAAAGCACTAAATGAATTGTAATTGAAGCTTTTTGTAATATTGTTTAGAGAAATGAAATTGAATTCTGGGAGATAAAAGAGCTGTAAGGGGGGGGGGGGGGGCTGACCCTGATAGAGGGAGGTTTGCTGTTTCTGTAATTGCTTCATGAACATATAGGCTCTGCTCTGTCATGCCAATAAAGCAGAGTTTTTTTTGTATTTGGAGAGAGAGAGAGAGAGAGAGAGAGAGGGAGAGAGGGAGAGAGAGAGAGAGGCTGTTATTCATCAGACAGGAGGAAGGGGGGAGGGAGGGGGACTGAAGGCTCGGAGCTCTCCGGTAACGGAGACAGTGGACGAAACTGACTCATGCAGCACGTTTTTTTCTTTTTTCCAGACTCCTAACCCGACCTGCAGCACAACGAGGACCATACAGAACTTTCCTCTGGCTTTATCCTGAATATTTCTTTTATTTTGGGGCTTTAAATAAATTGTCTCATTAATTCTCCAGCAGAGCATGATGGTGGCGGTGAGTTGAAACATCCCAAGTGTCAACGGGGACGGGACCAGGTGTTCTCCCACATTTTGTTACCTCCTGAAAAAAAAAAGAAAAAAAAAAAAAAAAAAAAACAACTGCGGACAACTTCGGATGATTTCCTGTTTTCCGCCCCTCGATTTTACCCGACTTGGCTCCTTCTTCTTTCCGGTCGTTTCCAACTTGATTAGAAACATTTCTATCTAAGGGGACAAGAAGAAGAAGGCATCAAAACAATTCAGTCCACAGCAGCAGAAGAAGGATGCGACTTCAGCCCGGAGTCTGGTAGTCGGTCCACACAGCTGCTGCCAACATGTTCAGGCGAGGTAAGACAAGTGTTTGTCAAGCATTTGTGTCGATTTGTTTTACTTTGTTTTTTTTTTTTTTCATTATTATTATTTTTGGTTAAAGCGAATCACAAATGGCACTAACTAACTCAGCCGCTGTCCGCATTATTTTATCCGTTCCGGCCCCGAGAGAAAGAAGACAAGAAAAGGAGATTAAATATTTACTCACTAACAAAAAATTAGTCTTAAAATAGCGAAGCGCTGCCGCACTGCAGTTTGTGGAGACTTCACGAGGCTGGCGCTGTTTCCTGCGAGCGGCGCGCGTGAGAGAAGGAGAGACATGATGGGTGAAGCGCACGAGGAGGAGGAGGAGGGCGCGTGCGAAAGAAATAAGAAAAAAGGTCACAGATTTTGGGCGCTAATGGCGCGAAGATCAAAGTATTTGGTACAACTCTGGTATCGGCGCGTGCGAGGCTGGTTCTCAGTGCGCGTGTTGGTTTGTGGTTAAATTAAGACCAAAGGGGTTTCCATTTAGTTATATGGAGATACAGCGGGTCCAGGGTCCAGGCCCCCCCCCATGCTGCCGGTGTTTGGCCCCTCTGACGCCGCCACGCTGTTCTGTTTTCATGTGTTGACAACCAGTTCAGTTTCATCACAATGGCCTTTGCACGAGTTAACGGGTAAGCTTCCAGCCCCTTGTTTTTTTTTTAATCATTCCATCTCCAACAGTCAATTTTGAGAAAAAAAATACAAGTAGAAAAGAAAACACAAACTGTATTGGTGAATAATTCACTTTTCAAATAGAAAATCTTGTCCTGGATGAACAGCCTCTGTTGCTGATCCACAGTGACTGAGACTTAAACCCTCTTCTAAAGCTACAAATGTGGCCATGAGTTCAATTAAAGAAGGATATAATTTATTCTTAACAATACAAATATATATAATGTATAATCATCAGTATCACAAATGACTGATTGGACTTCAATGAGGCTGTTATGTTTCAAGTACCATAAAGTCATGTTTTGCATGGTAATAATGTATTTGGTCAATTCAGACTCTTACTGGCCTTGATGCCCACACCTGTTTTTATTAAGGCTTTACGGATAAATGATTGAAGTGAATGTGAGAAGTGAGAAAAATGTGACTTTATTGCATTGCAATATTAAACAACAACATTTTTTCTTATATTGTACAGCCTTAATAATAACTTAACCGGCATTGACAACCATCACACAAGTTTGGTCTTTTGTAACAATTTGGGTCAATATTTGTTATTTTCTGTGAATTTGATTTGATTTCTGAAGATCAGCGGAGGACTCCACCCTTAAACTTTCACGTTTCACTTTTTTATGTAAAAAAAAAACAAAAAACTTGGGACGTTAGCTATTGTTGTGATTAAACTCCCATATCTCTCAGTTTTCTCTTTCTCCTCAATCATCAGAATCGTCAGATGTCTACATCTAAAGCAGGTGTAGACATCAAGACCAGTGAGAGTCCAAATATGTTAAAATCATTCGGAATAGAAACATTTATTACATTTCAAGCAGTCTTTTGAGATATTGATATTGTGATGATGATACATTTTTAATATTGTATGCAGAGTTTTGAGTACGGTACTCAATTTTGGTGTTAATTGACCATAAAATTGGTCAGTTGTATGAGAGGTTAGCCAATATGGGTTTTCTATGGCCAATACTGATCTTTAGAAATCAGAGTGGCTGATTAAAAGTTTTAGCCATTATGTGCTTTTATTTAACAAAGTATAACTATAATTGCAAACCTCAGTGTATTAGTCCAGAGGAACTTATACTATATTATATAACTATATGACTATTTTTGCTAATAAAAACTAAATTATAGGTTATTGGTTGTAGCAGCTCCTGCTGCATCTTTATTTTCTTATTGGTTAAGAATGTACAAACATGGCTGATTGCCAATTTCTTTTAAAAACTGAGCTAATATTCACTGATTATTTGGTGTGTCGCTAATTAATACACTACTAGATGTCATGAGCTTGACATCAGGGACTGAGATCAGTTTAAAATTAGTGCCTCAAGTGAATCAGCTATAAAGACTAAAGTGCTGGTGTTTGATTGACAGGAGCCTGAATGGGTTTTCAAAGCCAGGAATGAAAAGTAGGTGCTCCATTTAGGCTCCTGTACCCCTCCACTGACTGACACACAGACACTGATATTTTAACAATATATACATAAAAAGCCTACTGATTAAGGAGCAGGAGCACAGCTGTTGAACCGTGAGAAAAAAAACATTCTTTAATCGAGATATTGGAAGTCAGTCATTTGTCATTGCCGCGCCGCTCGAAGCCGAACGGCATGTCACAATCTTCAGCACGTTTGGATGGCTCGAGACCTGGGGGGTGGGGGGACATGAGTTTCGGCCATGTACTCTTTGGGTGGGGGACCTAATGGGCTTCACAAGAGAGCTGATTAATTAGCATGAATGTGTCATTGTGTGTGTGTGTGCGTGTTTATGTACAACGAAGAGCTTCAGGGAGACAACCTTCCATTTTAATCTTCCCGTAAGTTTAGATGGATCACACACACATACATGCACACAAACACACACACACACAGCAGAATCACTGGTGAAGGCTGATGCATGCGTTGTATCTCCTCCCACAAATATGTTGCTGTCACTCACAATAATGAAATTCAGAGTAATTGTGCAGTCAGCCTGAGATAAAGTTATCTATATCTGTCACTTTTACCTGCAGTATCTCTCTGCGCTGAGATTAAACAAGGGCCAGAAAGCAAAACGGAGGAGGATAAGTGTCTTTTTTTTTTTTTTTTGCGTGAGTGTGTAATAAAATCTCCCTCTGTCGCTCTTTTCTTGCATGTCTCTTGTTCTTTTTCCATCTCCGTGCTCGGCCAGCTCCCGCTGCCAGCATCACTCTGAGAGCAGAGAGGGTCTGGCAGCCTGATGGGAGACTAGCTTGGCTGATTTGAGTGGCTCCTGAAGCTTTGTTTCCCAGCTTGTTTGGAGCTGGATTCGGTTCCATCACTTGACTTCGGCTTCATCTTCCAACATTGCAAATGTCATAGTTATCTGTTTGACTTACAGCTATGTGGACACTGACACTGTGAGGAGGAAAAAAAAGGGGCAAATCGTTAAATTATCCAAAAACGTTTATTGTGAAAAAGACACTCAAAAGTTTTTTTGTTTTGTTTTCAGCTGCAGTCAGTAGAAATTTAGTACTCAACCAGTTTCTCTGAGGGAATCATTCTGTTCTGGCTTAACTTGTCTGATCTCAAAAAAAAGAATAATTTGGTCACTCTCAGGTTTGAAAGTTAGGGAATGACAACCTCATGAGCAGCTTAAAACCATGTGCAGGTTTTAAATGTAGCTATTAAAACAAAATGCGGAAGCTCAAAAACAATCTAAATTTTTAAGTTTGTAAAACCATATTTAGGAGCAACAATGAGAAATAATAGTAACAGTTAGGTTGTATTTTCCACACATTTTGTCTGAAATTTGCTTAGATTTAATAAATAATGATGAAATGTAAAACATTGTTTAGTTTTTTTTCAATTCACCTAATTTTAAGACCAGGGTAAAAATGCATTTAGGTGTAATATTTATTTGTTTTACTATACTAACTATATGTAAACAAGGCTGGATGGATTCGTCCAATACTGACATCTTTTAATTAATTTTTAAATAAAACGTTTCTGCACTGCTAGTTGTAAACCCCTCTATCAAACTAAAAGAGACCGCTCTGGAAGCCGGAAGGGGGTGAGGGTGAAGCACCTCACATGGATTTAAAGAGAGAGAAAACGAGTTGCTCTGAAACACACCTCAAAGCGATGAAAGAGGGGCTTGTGGAGTTACAATAAAGAGGAATTCAGACCAAAGCATTGCAGTTCCACTTGAATGATTTAAATGTGAAAAAGAAGAAACATTTGCTTTAATCTAGTTTAAAATGCACCCAAATCACCAACGAATCTTGATTATTTATAATTTTGACCTCAGTAGTCAGTGAACCATAGATAATATTAAAACTGTTTCCTTTCATTTTATATAGCTTCCCGTGTTGGTTCTTTGGTGCAGTTTTTAACCATTGCTGATTGTGCTTTAAAAAAACAAAAACAAAGAAAGTTTAAGATTACTGCAGTCTTGAACAAAAAACGTCTGTAAAAGCACATGGTAAGCTCTTAGTTTCCCTCAGAAAAACAGCATGATTTAGTGCTGGGTTCAAACAGGAGCAGCTAAGGGTTGCAGGGATCTGACAGCTCTGTGATTAAGGACTTTTTTTGACACATATGGAAACTGTTGCCCTGCAGAAATGACATTTAGGAAACGTTCCTGATCTGAAGCCTTGTGGCGGGCTCCAGGAAAGCTCCTTTGTGGGTGGGTGGATTGTAGTAACAGGTAAAAATACTTTGAAAACTGTGTTATTAAAAATACATTTAAATTAAGGCAGTGCTGCTATGCAGTGCTCTGTTTGTTAAGTGATTGTTGGTCATCTTTAAAAACTATGGAATAGGCTTGATAACCTATTTCTGTTTTCAACTTCCACCTTTTACTCGCATGAAAAACTTCAACATCACTTAAAAACCTAAAATGCGACAGCTAGTTTTTCATAGGAAGTGCTACAGCTATCTGTTGCCACGCTCTTGGTCCTAAAGAGAAATACCATTTTATGTAAGTAACGTGTTTTAATGTGCTCCCAGATGATTGCTTACATTATTTTACACATTAACCACCAGTAAAAGTTTATGAATTTGTCTGGTAGACCGGAGACAGTTTTGTGCAAATGGATTCCTTCAACAACTTTTGCACAGCTGAACATGAAACCTAAAAATGTGACTATTACCAGCTTCTGTTGAGTGCCCTTTCCCTCCTCTAACGACTGAGTATATTTAGGGACATTTATTCACACTGACATCAGAGATAATTATATCCTTGAGAAGTTAATGTCTCACTGAATCCTATTGTGTTGATCGCATTTGTGTGCCACGTTTGAAAGACAAGCAATGGCTCTTAGGTGTACAAATGTTGATTCAATTATTTCTTTCACCTCATCCATTATCTTTGCTTCACATCTCTGCTTCTATACACTTGGGGACAGAAACTGCCATGGATTTGATGCACAAATCTAAATGGAAGACAGGATAGTTGTGGAGCTACTTGGTGTTTTTGATGTTAGCTTCACTTATTGTCACCATTCAATGATTTTTTTTTCTGTCAATTCTTTGGATTTTGCTTCAATTTTCAAATCCAATACTGTGTGATTTACTTTCAGACATGAAAATTTATTTTTCCAGAAATTCAGCTCTTTGTTGAAAACTTGAAATTCTCTGATCAATATCAGTATGTGATAATGACAGTAAAAGTCACAGTTTGCTCTGGTTCATCTTAGCTCGAGTGCTACTGACTCTGGGCCAAATCGTCCCACCAGATCTTTACACTTTGTCAGATTTTCATTCTGCTTGATCATGACCTGTGAAGATATTTGTCCAGATCACACTCCAAAATAAGATTTAAAGCATACTCTTCATTAGGATTAGTTTAATTATTGCTGAAAGCAAAATGTTTTCACTCCTATCCGTGTTGTTTGTTTATAGCATTATGACAGTATCTTATAATTTACTGAACAGTTTGTAAGTAGTAACCACTGGATAAAGATCTACAACTGACTGACTTTTAAAGCCAACCCAATTCAAAAACGCCAATAACTCACCTAGTTTTGCAGGTATTGAGTGAAAGGTTTTGTGTGTCTGTGCACGGAGGAAACCTCTACTCTCTAAAAAAACATAAAGGTCAGATTGAAGTTTGCTAGAGAGAGAGCATTGACAAAAAATGAACTTCTAAAATAATATTCTTTAAACAGATGAGTCTAGATATGGGTTTTTTGGACACTATAAAGGAACATAAACTTCATCCCTTATGTAAAACACGGAGGTGGATGAGTAATTATTTGGGGATGCTTTGCTGCAGCAGGACCTGATGTACTCACTATCATTGAATCCACAACAAATTCTACTGTATATCACAGGCTGCTTGTGGAACATATGGGACTATCTGTAAAAAAAGAATATGACCCCTAAGCGAGACTTAAATTTGAATCAAATTTTTTGAAAAAAATCTGTAAAATTTCCTTATATACGTGCAAAATGTGGTGGAAAATCTGTGTAATTTCTGGACAAACAACCTAACATATCTGAAAATGGCCTGAGATCGTCCATAATGTTGTTTACAAGACCTGACCAAAATGGCTCCAGCTCCTACAGTATCCCTTCACTGCGAAGTTTAGTTTCAAACTCTGGCGTGAAAGATAGTAGGCAATATGCATTTCCTTACAGAATGTTAGGCCAATATTTTTATTTATGTTTTTAAAATCACACTGTCAAACAAACGCCGGTGCATCTGATGGCACTGTGACAAAAGACGGATGTCACATCCTGACTTCCTCTCTCAGTGCTGACAGCATTGGCACACATACATTTCGCCTGCAGGCCATTGTCAAATCAACAGTCAAACAAGCTGCTGTTGCTCTTTTGCGTGGCGTCGAGTGTGTTTACTGGCATCTCTTATTGCCTCGGTGGATGATAATAACATATGTATTTGTGACAGAATGTTTACGCGGGTCATGAAACGCCAAATGGTGGCGTAATTGAAAGCGGGGAATGATCCAAATTTGCTCCAGCAGCACCGGTTGTCCCGAGGCAGCGGACAGATTTCACAAATCAGGACTTAGCACAGAAAAAAACGTGTTTAAACCAAAAAAAAAATCTGTGGATCCATCATATTAGGACGCTTCATACTCTTGAATTTGATGAGCGATGCAGGATTCAATGATACTCAATTAACTCTGATGCAAGTCCGACGCTGTGGCGCGCACACACCGAGCGTCCGTGTGCTGGCTGTGCATATCAATGACCTTTGCAACCGCTCCACCTCAAGGTTACTCATTCTTTTCTTCTGTCTGCTGCGTCCTCGGCTCAGCTCGCTCTGCCTACTCAATACCGATTATTATTTGTTTTTTAATGCACAAAACGATATTTCCACAAACGTGTGCCGCATTCACAACCGACGTGTAAAAATGTTAATATAATTACAGGCACTGATGTGTTACAGCTCCGAGCTGCTAAACTGATGAACTCTAACAAACACTGTGTAAAAAAGAATAATAAATACCAAACAGAACGTGCTACGAGTTATTTTCTACAGAGTCTAAAAATGCATTTTCTTCTAGCCTTGTGGTGTTTTTATTACTCTCATGCCAAGAAGTGTTTTCTCTCACCTTTATTTTTAAATACAAGCATAAAGGAGCATCTGATGATTCCTTTATACCATAGAATTTCTTCATTTGGTTTGTATTGTGTCACTCAGGGATTAGATTCTGTCATTAAGTGAATAAAAAAACAGTTCTGTTCAAACTTTTTGATTCATCTCGACCCGAACAAAGGCATGATTGGTTTTGACACAATTAGGACATTACTCATTGGACACACTGTGTGTGTTGGAGATTAAAGATGTGCTGCTGGAAATTCTTTTTATTTTAGGCCATTTAAGCACGGAGCCTACATGCGTACACTGCACGGACATCATGAGCTTGGTTTGGATGTTTTTATGTTTTTTTTTTGTGCAGAAGTCAGAAATCATTTAATGAATTTTTCATATTTATGTTGATAATTGTTGACTTCATTTTATTGTAGTTATTAGAGCCGCTCATTAAAAAGCAGTTATTTACTAACATCTGGTAGCGTGTTGCAAGAATGATGATGTTTATTCCTAAATGCTGCCAAATGAGACCTTTTTCATTTTTATTTTTTGCTCTCTGGGTGTCGTAATCTCAGAAACTCCCATTTCTGTGCTGTAAACAAGCCCCAGCTTTCATTTAACCACACGTCTCACACAACCCTCGTGTTGTGACGAGCTGGGAAATTAGTTATAGAAATTAGCACCACAGGAATAAAAGCTCAGCTTCTTCAAAGAGGAGCTTTTGAACTCTAGGATCTGCTGGGTTTAAAGGTAGTAAATGCCACTAGTGTCATATGTGTGTTCTTTCTTGTTTAATTTCTTTCTGTTGTCTGTGAAGGGATGACATCCCACTCTTCTATTTTGCCCTAGTTGAACATGCGGCATCCTTTTTTAATATATAAAAGCAGACATATCTAAAGTGGGGTGCTATTTATTCTCTGTTAGGACCATTAGGATGGAGTGTTTGGAAATTGACTTCGTGAAAAGGCCATGCCTCCTGGCTTTATTGAAAGTTACATCTGTATTTGCAGACGGAATAATATTAATACACTTTGTATTAAGGATGAGCATTTTGAGTAAAAAGTCTTTGTATTTGTCTGTAATTAGATTTTTCCTCATATATTTGACCTTCTGTGAATTAAAGTTTACTCACCCAAGCATTGCAGCTGAAAAACCCTCTAATGAAATAAAGGCTTCAGGTGCGTAGAGGTGTGCTGTTTTCATCAGTCCAGCAGATCAACATGGACAGGACAATAATTTCTGAGCTCACTCGGGACTGTAGTTTCCACTTTGCAGTCCTTTCAAAATAAACTAAGAGTTGTGTCTAACAAAGCAACTCTAGGAAACTAGGAAACAACTTGATTTGTGTAAAAACTGGTGTAAAACTTGAAATATTGTAAAATATTAAATATTTAATAATATTTAAATATTCTAAAGTCACTCCACTTGTATTTTTCAGAACCCTTATGTATTTGTATTCTATGTTGTATCAACCGTTCCAACTTGAATGTTCTCTTCTGCTGTGTAATACAACTGAATTTGTATACTCATCACAATATGTGTAATTGATTATATTAATGTATTCATAATAATTTAAAAGTTTGTAAAAAAACAAACAAACAAAAAACGCACATATTAGTTTTGGTTTAAGCCCTTCAATGTACTTTCCTTCTGTATTAGTCAACATTTGTCAACTTTCTCCACAATTAAATATTACAACTAATTGTAACAGAATATGATAATTAGCAAAATATTGTGAACACTCTTCTGGGATTTTTCTTTTTTTTTTACAATTATTTGTAACATTTAATTGTGGGGAAAGTTGAAAGAGAGTATGCTGTTGACAAATACAGAAGGAAAGGACATTGAAGGGCTTTAGTTTGAAACATTTCCAGCGTAACTAAAACCAGCCAAACAAAAATTAATCAATACACTGCTTAGCCTGACTTTGTTCCTAATGTTTGTACAAAAACAGGATGCAGCAACTTGTATGCTGAGTTACGTTTGTAAAATAAGTTAGTGTAAAATAAGTGGCTTGAAGACACATTGCAGACGATGAAACCATAACGACTCAAAGAACAGACAACTAAACTAATTGATAAACTGGAACCATAAACACAGAGGTAGGTGATGGAACATTTGGAACAGGTGTGTTAATTATAAAGCAGGACCAAGTGTGACAAAGGAGCAGGAAGACAAGACAGAAACTTAGGGTCTATTAACACCAGTAATGTCCTTTGGTCCGGACCAAATAGCAGACTTTTTTTCTTCTTTGGTGCAGTTTGCATTCACATTGTGCTTTTTGCAAGTGGACTATAATTTATAAACAAAGCCACGCAGGTGACGGTCATTGCTCCCATTAGAGCACAGACCCAGAAATAAAGGGGGTGCTGTTAATACAACTGGCTAATAGAAAATTTGAAGAGAAGCTCATTTAATGGTGGTTTTGCAATGATATTGACTTTTAATTTTGGGACAGCGTTGTCAAATGCCTGCCGCAACCAAGATGCTCAGTTTTTCCTGACCCACAACGATTCAATATTTGTAGCGCAGTGTTAGTGTTAGCAACACTGAAAGGCTAATGTTGCTTAGCAACGGTGGTTCCTGAAGTCCACAAAGGCGCGTGTTTCTTGTAGTTGGTTTGGTTCAAGGTCAGTCTGTATTCACACCAGAAGCGGACCGCACCAGAGTTTGTTTGAAAACTAACCGAGACCACTTCCAAAATGAGTCTCGGTCCGGTTGTTTCTCCGCACCAGAGTTCACATGAGTGTTCACACACACCTTTAATTGCCCCTGAGATACACAAGTTTCCACTCTGATATCCTGTTTGGCCACAAATTTGTCACTAATATGTAGATCACCAGACTTTTTAGTAGACGTGCACAATGTTTGTTCTATCTCCATCCATGAGTTTTTGACCATTGGTTTGCCTTTATAATTGTCCAGAAGAGTCGTATAGATGGATATACTTTCTGACTGCCTCTGGCAACTTTGTTTCAAAATCATCCGTGTTGTTTGGACGCACAGCAGCCAGCTTCTGGAAGTAAAATGCTGCCATTGTTATCTGAACGCAAATTTTGAACAAAGAAAAACGCCCACAAACTTCTGATTAATCACACAATACTCTGTGTGTTTGTGTGTTGCGCGGAAAAGCTCGGCCCAAGCTATTTGTCGAGAAGGAGCGAGCAAAGCTGCTCTGACGCAGTTTTCATCCCTTAACTGTAACGAGAGCGTATTTTTCAGCTTTGTTCAGAAGTAGTATGTAGGATGGTTAACCTTAAGCTGAATGTACAGGGGCCACATGGAGAGCAGATAATGTGATCTGAATGGGATTATACTATCATTAACAAGGAAATATAATGCTTCATTGTGAAAAAAACCCAAAAAATGTAAAAAAGGAAATCATACAGATAGACTTCCTTCCCCTGAACTTGCTGCAATAGAGCTGTTTTTTATTTTTATTCCTGTAAGGTTCACTAATTGGTGTTTCCCTAAAGAGCTGGATACACAGCCAGTAAGACGGTCTCGTGTGAAAAAAGGGCCCAATCAAATGAGACATCACTCCCCATCAGGAATCCTGTGGACGCCTTTGATTGCAGGTTCACTTAGCAACAGCTTGGGCAGGCTGTGCTTTTAGTGTGTGTAAGTGAGAACCAGGGTGTGTCTGCATCTGCATACACAAGTGTGGGAACTCTTTTTGACAAACGATACACAAATATGTTTGATCACGTACTGCAATGAGCACATGGTGGGATTTTGTGTGCATTTGTGTAAATGTGTGTCTGTGCAAAGAGCCTCAGGAATCATTAGGGTAAATGTCAGCGCTGGTACCCCCAGAGAGGAGTTCTACAGCAGACCAAGCAAATGCTGGTGGGAGAAGAGAAAAAAAAACAGAAAGGCACAAATCAAGTGTGAGACAGAGAGAGAAAAACAGTGGAAGGGAGGAAATGAGTGATTATTTGGAACCAGACTTTCAGCTGTAGGGCAAAAAAAGGCTGAGAGTGGAAGGAGAGCGCCAGTGGCAGGTGAAGATGGCGGCGCTGATGGGAGCTGATAGTGTGGGTGTGCGCTTCAATCTCTGCCTCTCCAGTTCAGGAACTTTGGTATTTTCCTGTCACCACGGGGAGAGACGGTCGAACGAAGCAGTCGCTCGCAGCGGCATCCGCATCTGCTGATTAAAGCGAACGAGCCGCAGACATTTTGGAGACGCTTTCGTCTGAAAGTGACACGAGAGGATGGCTTCAAATTTCATGTCTGTGTTTCAGCTACAAAGAGAGAGACGGGCTTGGCTTAAAAATAAAACTGGCTCTGTTTGAAGTTCAAAAATATATCTACCTATAGCCTTGGCTTATGAAATAAGTTACTGAAAGCTGTGTTTGTTTGTGAACACAAATAATTTCACAGATTTAGAAAGAAAGACATAATTTCCTGAAGATTTTTGGTCGTATAAAGTGGCGCAAAAATATTCACACATCTCAAAATCTTAATTCTCATTCAAAAATTTTCCTTTCTAACAAAACTTTCATTTCTTGAAGGAATGCATATCTCCCGCTGCCAAAGTTTGACAAAGTTTTTAACCTAAATGTTCTGTAATCTGTAAACGCTTGAGCTATATTTTGAGGAAACACCAAACTTTAGCTTATGATCTTTAAAACTGACCAAGTTATTTCCCTTTGTACATTTGCTA
Source organism: Cynodonichthys magdalenae (assembly GCA_031762555.1). NCBI lineage: Eukaryota > Metazoa > Chordata > Actinopteri > Cyprinodontiformes > Rivulidae > Cynodonichthys > Cynodonichthys magdalenae. The sequence goes on from JARVJO010000082.1 coordinate 9,731,310, forward strand.
AAGTTATTTGGCTTCACAAGGCATATTAAATCAGGTTGGCTCCAAAAATTAGTCAGTTGTAGATGTAGATTACTTCCTGGGAGTGTCATTCAAATCTGTCCAGATATTTACAAGATATTTTGCTAACAGACAAACTGAGTTGATTATAACAGTTAAGGCTTAATAGTTTTTTTTTTTTTTTAAAGGAACCAGGATGTAATTTTAATGCTCAGATTATGTTCTACAGAGTTCTCTCAGCTACTACTGCATTTAGCTCCATCTCTGGATTAGACTGATTATAGCCATTTATGCATTTGCTAAGATTGATTAGCTGTAGTAGCCATTCTAAATCAAGTTGACTCCAAAATTTAATCAGTTGTAGAAGTACATCTGTTGTTTACTTTCTGAGTTTAATTATATTTGGGCGACTTGTTTTTAAAGTATTTTGCCAACAGACACAGATGAACACAGATTTACATCATCAACTGTGATAATACATGTTGAACTCTGCTCTTTTAAAACTTTTATTTTTGTATCTTTTATTAAGGGAGATTAGGGTCACAGAGCAAAAAAAAAAAAATTCTCTTTGAGATCTGACTTTAAAATCTGAATTCTGAGGAAAAAAACAAAAAACAGAATTCCAAGATTAAAGTCAGAACTTAGAAGAAAAAGTGCTCTGAGGCCCTATCCGCATCCATATCTTTTTCACTTGAGTGCAACAGTTTAAAAAAAAAAGAATGATCACAACCTTCATGGAAAAAGTCACAGTGCATATTGATCAAACAAAGTACTCTAGTTTTCTTTTCCTTTTTTTAATCAGGTATAGTTGCAGAATTTATTTAGTCACAAAATGACCGCCACTTTGTCGGTCAATTGTGATGACACTATAAGTTTTGGAAAGTACAAAATCAAAAGAGAAGCAAATGATTTGTGTGTGTGTGCTTCCCATGCAGGACACACCAAACCCCTCTCTATCCCTTCTCTTCCATCAAACCTCCTCTCATCCCGTGTTTCCTCCTCTGCGGGGAGATGGCGGTTCGCTCTGTACCTGTTGAATAATTGATGGGTGTTTTTGGTTTCCGATAAGGCGGTCGGGGTCCACAGCTCTCAGCAGGATGGGCTCGCTGCAGATCACACAGGTCGGTCCCCCACACACACTCCCCCCGCTCTGTCGCCCTTTATTTTCTTTATCTCATCTTATTCGAAACCACATGCCAGTTATTTTGTTACATGTCGCTCACATTCCTTCGAACAACACCTTCACAAGCTTTTGGGCCGGCAGCTCCAGTTCTCCAGCTCTTTTTCGGGATGAGCTTGATATTCATCTTCTTCTCCTGTTGACAAAAAGCAGTGTAAACATAAATAAATGAAGTATGCTGAATATTACCATGGAAACAAGTTGCGAAAAAAAAATAGAAGCGAACAGGACAAGCTCTTTAATATGCTTGCATGAGCTGGATCATCATCATATGATTCGCAGGATTTGAGTTTCACCTTGGTGGATAGAATATAACAAGCAGTTTTTGGTTAAAGTTTGAACCCTCAGGTGGCTGATTCATCCCTGCGAATGCCTCTAGACTTGATTTCCCACATACTTAGATCATGTTCCACCTTTATGAGAGCACAGAGGTCTGTTTTGTTGCTGTTTGGGATGAAAAAATCCAAAGTGATCTGGCACAACAAAAGCATAACCTTTACCAGAATGTTACAGAGACCAATATGAAGGTGCAAATTAGGACAAGCATGGGGGGGCGCAGGAACAGCATTATGTTGTTCCTGCAGGACACTCAGGAGTGAAATAAAGGCTAGTATTCTTTGTTGTAAGCTGCAAACATCTGATCAGAACTTAGGCTTATATTTCCTTTATATATATATACTGTATAAAATATGGGATGCCAAGTATATAATAAAATGTAAAAACATGCCACTAACACATTTTCATTATTTAGCTCACTTTCTGAGTGTAAAATTTTAGTAAAAGAAAAATCCTAAATCTAAATGCAAATTTGATGTCTTGTAAGGCAAAGTTAGCAGTTAGTAGCGTTACGGGTTGCTTTTGTTGCAGCAATAAACCTGCAAGTTTGATGTCTTGTAGGAAAGTGTTAGCCAGCCTTAGCAGCATTACCCAGCATTAGCAGCATTAGCCAAGGTTAGCAACATTAGCCAGCATTAGCAGTGTTAGCCAGGGTTATCAGCGTTAGCCAAGGTTAGCAGTTTTAGCCAGCATTAGCCAATGTTAGCAGCAATACCCAGGTGTTAGCAGCGTTAGCGGTTGCTTTAGTTGCAGGAAAATAACGTCATAACAAAAGCACTGCAAGTTTGATGTCTTGTAGGAAAGCTTTAGCCAGCATTAGCGTTAGCTGCATTAGCCAGCATTAGCAGTATTAGCCAGGGTTAGCAGTTTTAGACAGGTTTAGCAGTTTTAGACAGGGTTAGCAGTTTTAGACAGGTTTAGCAGTTTTAGACAGGGTTAGCAGTTTTAGCCAGCTTTAGCAGCTTTACCCAGGGTTAGCAGAGTTAGTAGTGTTAGCAGCATTAGTGGTTGCTTTCAGATTGACAATGTCGTAAAATTTGTGCCCATTTAACATTTACATTAGATTTAACATTAACATTTAGACATAACATTTAACGTTTATATTTAACATCTTGTAAAAATGTGCAAAATGTAAGAGGAGTGAGCTAAATAACAATAAAATGTTAGTGGAATTTTTTTAACTCCGAATTTACACTGAGAAAGTGAACTAAATAATTAAAATGTGTTAGTGCCATTTTTTTTACATTTAATTTTTCACTTGGCGTCCCATTAAAAAAAACAGGTAAAGAACATTAATGGTAAAAAGCTTTATTATTGATTTTCTCTTTTGCCGATAAGACGTAAACAATGTGGAGGGAAAGGATTTAAACGTGTTAAAGATGGAATGACTTGACTGTCAGTTCTTTTATTAAAGTATTAAATCCTAACCCTTCACTAGACTTTCACACAAAAAGAACTGCAGCTATGTTAGCAACCTTTAGAAACCACTGTGACATTTTCCAATAAATGCTCAAACTTTAATCCTTCTCTTTCTTCATGGCGCTAAAGCTCACAGCATGCGATCCATATATGCTGAAGAGATTTTATTTCAGTATCTTTACAGCTAAAAGTCCTTTTTCATGTATTATGGATGTTGTTTTGTCTACACCCTGCAATAAAACTCAAACATAGTGCTTCATTAATTAATTAACAAACATGCACGAAAGCTGTGGGGAAACCTTTTTTCTCTTTATTCATTCCGTCGGCCGCTGAAGCTCTCTGCTTCTTTCCCGCCTCATCTTCTTTGAGTCCTCAGTGCAGCTAAGTGTTCGGCGCCTGTATTGGCTGTTACCCAGAATGCAGAGGGGTTGAGGGAGATGGGTTAAAAAGAGGGAGAAGAGTTCATCAAACCCTGGACAACAAGTCAATTCCTTGTGATTTACCACATCAATCCCCTTCTGTCCCACAGTGTTGCAACACACACTCGCCCGCCTGTGTGTGTGTGCACGTACAGATGGGCTCAAACGGACAAGAGATGGAGAGAGAGAGTTATTCAGCTCAATTTTTTTACATTTTTCTGTCTCACTCAGTACTGCAGACAGACAGCAGTGCCAGCACTAGCAGGTCTTACATAACCACATCACTGCATTAACGAGCCCATCTGCTTCTGACTGGTGCTTACACTTACAGCTATAGTGGGGCTTAAATGGTTCCTTCTCGGTAAACTGGTTCCCCTCCCTTCTAACTGTCCATTAAAGCAGTTCGACCAGGTGGAAACAGGACTAAAGAGCTTTTTTTATTCTCTGTTCAACATTTGCATATAGGGACTGAACACTTTCTTTAGACATCACGCCAACAAAACACTTCAAACACCCTTTGAAGTGTGGTTCTGTGGGGTGTTTATGACCAAATAATATCTTACCTGTTTGCTTAATGAGTTTAATTCTGACAGTGTTGACAAGCTAATGGCTAGTCTGAGCAAAGTGGATTGCTGTTGTCTCTTCTAAGCAGTTTGTATAAAAAATGTGTCTTTACCAATGCATCTCATGAACCACTGCTGAGATTTTAATGAAACTTTCAGAAAGTGCTCATTAGATGAACATCTACAATTAAATATGTTTTGAAGCTAACTCAAGTCAAAATGGCTTCCACAGCTAATATAGATTAAGACTCACAAGACATACTTACACAAACAAATGTATTTTGCCATAACTTACTAAACCAGGGCTATTCCACTGTTGGCCCTCGGGTGACTTCCATCTGGGCCACCAATGAGGCCTCCCCACAAAAAAAACAAACAAAAAAAACTACTTCTTTTTTAAAATATGTTTAAAAAACTAATTTAACACAAAAATAGATTTTAAATCCACTGTAAAATTTACATTTATGATTCACTGCAACCAAATAAAAAAATAAAAAAGATAAAAGCTCATCACTGGGATACGACCCTAACACACACACACAATGTCCGGCCCCTGAGCTGTTGGTTTTGAGTAACTGTGGTCCTCTGAACAATTTAGATGAATAGCCCTGTCCTATCCCTTAGAGTGAATGATTCATCCTGATAACGTTTAAAAAAAAAAATTTTTTAACATATGCTAAATCCAGGCTCTGACTTAAATCAAAGATGTTTTCACATCACTAAACCTCGACCACGAGCACATCAGCCCACCACATGAACACAGTGACGAACGAGATGGCAGCAATTAGAAGCGGCACTTTGTGGGAGTCTGGGTTTGACGATGGCTTCGAAGTGACAAGAGGAAGTAAAGATTGAGTGATGTGAGAGAACGAGAGGAGTGGGATGTGCGAAAAAAAAGAAAAAAACCTTGTTTGTTCGCTGCCGCAGCTTGTTTATATCTTCAGACCGAGTCTCATTGTAACACTAAGGCATGGCGTTCGTGCATGTGCATTTATAAGTGTGTGCATTCTTACATAACAATCAGATGCTCAGCAAAAGATGCTGGACAGAGGAAGAGCAGGATGTCCTTTTTCGAACTGAGAAAAGAATACGGTTATGGATATGCAACTACCATTCATTGGAGGAATGCATATCGCCCGCTACCTTGGGCGCTGAAGTTTAAAGCAAATACAGAATCTCAATTTTATAACACACACATAGCAAAATTTATCTGGCCCAGTTCTGACCCACGCAATGCACTAACACTCGGCTCAGATACCACAAAGAATGATGACCCTTTGGTGGCCCAGATGTGGTTTTCCAGAGGTGGTCCATGTATGGGCCAGTACCACATAAACCAAACCACAACTGGGCCAGATGTAGAGTTGACAGATTTGGGCCACATAAACAAAACCGCAACTGGACCAGATGTGGCATCGACAGATTTGGGCCACATAAACCAAATCACAACTGGATCAGATCTGGCATCAACAAATTTGGGCCACATAAACCAAACCACAAGTGGGCCAGATATAGCATTGACCGTTTTGGGCCACATAAACCAAACCACAACCAAGCCAGATGTAGCATCAACAGATTTGGACCGTCGTTGCCAGACCTGGCCCACATCCATTTAACAAACCACTTGCCATGCCAGCATTCAGCCAACAGTGCCAGCTTGAGATAACTATCCAATGATTGTTTCCTGAGAGTTTCATTAAGCTCCATTCAGTGGATCTTTAGATATTTTGCTAACAGACATACAAGTGAATTCACAGACACAGCCAACTATATGATCGCCTGCCTTTCAGAGTGGCTGGCAATAAAAAGTTTTAGGTTTCTAATAAAAAGCCATAAAGTAAGTCCAGCATTTGTTGGTTGAACAAACGACTGGAGAAAATTATTTAGTTTTAAATACCCACAATCTCCAACTACATGTTCTGCAAATTCAGGAACGATCTATTGAAGATGCTGACTATGATAATCCAGACTGAATGTCCGTCTTATTTAGTGACACTTTAAAAAAAACCCGTCTGTAATCATTCAAATGGTGGATCGCGGCCTTGAAAGAAACACCTCATTTATGGTGTGTTTACAGTTGTAAAGTACATTTACTCTTGATTTATGTGGAGCTTATTAGAGGCTGATCTTCACTCAGCGCTACATCATGCGCTGAGAGAGTCAGCATTAAATAGAGTGAGCTTTAAATAAAAGTGTCAACAGGGTATAGCCAGTGCTGATGAAGCTTCTTTTTTGAGGCGCGCTGCTGTCTCGTTTAAGTGGTGTTTATGGGGTATCTGTCATTGCAGCGTCCTATGTCTCCTGTACACGTTTCCCTTACTGTAAAAAATAAATAAATAAAATGCACAGAAGGACTGTTAGCTGAACTTTACCACAAATGTAGCCCTTAACAAAAAAAAAAGCACTCATAGGCCATGCTGTAAATCTGAGGCGATTATTTAGGTGCAGATTTGTTGCCATTCCTGAATACACTGAGACGTCCCGTTGCTGCACCACTGTGTGCCTTTGCACAATCAGAGCATTGAATTCCATGTCTCAGTTTAGAGTGGTATATATTCTGCAGCGCCCATCATTCCCAATCCAGAGCAGAGCTTTAGATTATTTAAGACACAGGATGACCATAGTGAAATAATCGTGGTTTAGCTGTTTCCATAAAGACAAACTTAACTTGTGTTGATTTGATGTGGACGTGTGCTGAAATAGATGAGATAGGCTCATTGACTGATTTTGCAGGCTAGCTATTAAAACTTGTGAGAACATAACTTGTTCACACAAGTGGTGGAGTTAAGTATCTGAGTGCCTTCTTCACAAATATTGGTAGGATGAAGTGGGAGATTGATTGACAGATTGGGGCCTCATCCTCAGCAATGAGGGCGTTGTTTTCATCAGTCATGGTGAAGAAAGAGCTGAGTCAAAAGGCTCTGCCTTAGAGATGTGGTGAGGAGCTCCACCATCCATGGGGAGCTTAGAGCAGAGCCACTGCTCCTCCACATGGAAAGGAGTCAGTTGAGGTGTTTCATTAAGATGCTTCCTGGACATCTCACTTTAGAGGTGTTCCGGCAATGTCCCACTGGTTGGAGGACCTGGGGCAGACCCAGGACTCGTTGAAGGGATTCTGTACACTCTCTGGCCTGGAAAACATCAGGATCCTAAAGGACGAGCTGGTAAGTGTCGCTGGGGAAAGGGGGTTTTGGTTTCTCTACTGGATCTGCTGCCTCCAAAGATGGAGAGAACATAACTTGGTCATTTTCGAGATATCAGCAGATCTTTGAGTAACAGTTTTAAGCTTGGTCTCTGTTTTTATAGACACAGCTATAGCTGGTCAGGTTTGAACTCTTGTAGTAAACATTCGGAAGGTGGTTCCCAAACTTTTACAGCCGGGCCCCCCTTTGGGTTATAAGAAAAGTTCCCCAAAAATTGGAAGTTTGATGATCAAAAATGACACTTTTAATCCTCACATCTTGGTGTTCGCCGACAGTGGCCAAGCATTTTTTTTTTCTTTCATTCAGTGCTACCACTCAAGTATTATAGCGCACAACAATAAATAAGATTAAAAAAGCCACTATTACCTTCTACTACACACAGTTGTTGATCAAATTCACGAATGAAAAATAACAAAAAAGCAACAATGTAACAAAAATATAAATATAACAATGTCAACACAACAAAAAATACCTTCCATTACACAAAGGAAATATGTAAAGGAGGAGTTTTTGCAGTAATGACTTTATTTTTGACTTTTTTTGTGAAAAAATAAAGTTAGTAGTTCAAATGAAGTCCAAACAAAAGTATCAACGCTAGCATCAATTTGATGCTGATTCTTATCATGGTATAAATACTATAGATACGCCCACCCCTACTTTAAAATCACTACATTTCTTGTTGCCTTTCTCTTAAACAAAATGCATCATTATAAACATATAATACAGTATTCAAAGCAATAGTGTTTCTATCTTTAACATCCCCAACATTCTATCTTTATTGTGTAACAATATTACTGCCCAGCACTAATAGAGTTTATTGATCAGTGTCTGCACAGCTCCTGTTGATATTTAGGGTCTATTAGATTATGATAACTACAACACAGTGAGTGATTTTACAAAGCCGAGCTGGGTTTATCAGCAGTGACATGGGGGGAAAAAAAGGATGAGGACCTCCTTTTGTGCTTTTCTTCCTCTTTATCCAATTCTGTGTTAATCTTCTTAAGTTGTCAACATGACCTGAAAGTAATGATGGACAAGAGAGCGGAGAAGTGAAAAAAAACCCAACCCTGCCAAGCATGCAGAAGCTTGTGAACAACCATGCCCTCAGCTCAGTTCATCAAGCTGTTAACCGAGTTAAGAGTGTCATCCTCCTGGCTCACTGTACTGAGAAAAGGTGCATTTGGTTGTTTCTCTACATGCATGACTCGGTCCCAACTCCTTCAAGTGGAATTTACAGTGACCTCTGTATGAACCACAGCAGGCCAGAGAGCGCCACAGTTTTCTTTTTTATTTTTCGAGGTGGGTTGGTGGAAGTGTGGGGGGTGGATGGACTTTCTCTCCCTCCAGATGCACAAATTCACAGATGGTGCCACTAACTAAATAGTCAATGTCAGCGCAGCCTCACAGGGTAAGAGACATCTGTGTAATGAAGAAGGTTTGAGTTCATGAAAGGTGTGCGTGCGAAGGCAGGGTGAAGGAAAAGCTGTAACGCTGAGTGGAGGAGAAAGTGAGAGGAACTTAACAGGACAGAGATTTTACACCTTGCATGACACCTGCCTTTTTTTTTTACAACAACCTAAAGCAAAAAAACAAAACAAGTCATTAGAATGGGTTTATGTACATTCCGCCAGCTTGTTTGTTTGTTTTAAAAAAATGTTTTTTTGGTTTAAAGTTTTTTAAAACCAAAGTGAAAATTCGGATAACGCACTGTTTTACAATATCCGATTTTGTGCAGTAAACAACATTAGAAGGAACAGTGTAAAATAAATATAGAAAAATGTCACTATTACATTTTCATTATTCATGTTCTGAGTGTAAAATCTGAGTTAAATATTGTCCACTAACATTTTATTGTTAGTTCATTATTCTTACATTTTGGTAATTTTTACTAAATGTTAAATTTAAATCTTTAATATTATGTCTAAATATTAAATCTAAATGTGTAACTCTAAATGTAAAAGTTAAATTTTGAAGGTTGTAGTTAACTGATAAAGTTTACGTATTTCGTAATGGAATCCAGCCTTTGCTGTTGATGCTTGACACTTGTTAGGAACTCATTATCCTTCAAAAAAAAAGCAACCGCTAACATGGGTAATGTGGCTAATGCTGTTAACATGGCTAACGCAGCTAATGCTAACACAGCTAACGCTAACACAGCTAACTCTTCCCTACAAGACATCCAACTTGCGGTTGCGGCTGCACTCTAAGAAATGAAATTTTGGATTTACTTAATTATGTTATGTCAACTGGTTCCACTTAACTGAGTTGAGTAAATCCAATGCAATATACCAGTTTTTTACACAGAGAACATGAGTATGTTGCTTTGAATTTACTTAACTCAGTTAAGTGGAACCAGTTGACATAACATGGTTAAGTAAATCCAACATTTCATTTTTAGAGTGTGGTGTCCTAGCTGCACCTCAAAGTTTCGGACCACAGGTACCATCCATTTTATTTACAATGAACACATTTTGAATTAAAATTTGCAAATGCTGTCTTCAGCAGCATTAGCAGCATTAGGCGTATTCATCCTGCGACAATTATATAAATTAATATATATAAAGGTATATTGCATAATGTGTCCAAAACTGCTTTAGATCTTATGATGAGGCTATCATCAGTTACCATGGAGATCAGATGGTTCAAACAGAGCTTACTTCCTGTTTTGGCCAATGTACTACCAGCACGATTAGATGCTGATATCTTGGACTTTTTCTGTTCTTATGTCTTTTTAATCCACATAAAAACATATTCAGGATATAAGGTTTTCTGTGTTTAAATACGATCAAATTATTTCCACAATGTTTTGGACACAAACGGTTCTCTACATGAAACTTCCATGTCAGACTTGTCTCAGATATATAAATAAAAAAAGAAATAATAATAACAATAAATAAATAAACACATAAAGAGCACTTCCCCCTTTTTGTTTAGTGCACAGGAATGATTTGTTATCTGAATTTTCATTTTGGCTTAAACAAAAAATATAAAAAAGCTAGGCTTTTAAAATTTTTTTTTGTATTTTTTGGTTTTAAACGAAAAAACTAAGTGCCTGAATGTACACTAACCAGATACTGTAGCTACTTTTTAATACAGTGAATCCCCCAAAGCCTGCATGACCTGTTGTGGTGTTGAGATAACTCCAATGCTGCCCCAGTAAAAACCTGGCAAAGCCACTGCAGCACAGCTGTCATGAAGATGGGCTACCTGCCCAACCACACCAGCTGTGTCTGCCCAACCAACACTTAATCACCCAAGGAGGAATGGATGGAAGGTGGGGCGATAAGGGTGAATACAAGAAGCAGAAAGCAAGTGTTTAAAGTCAAGAAATATGTGTTGAATACAAAAACAAAAACAATGAACTGTGAGTGTATAGAAGGGAAAAAGGCTGCTGCTGCATGAGTAGGAAAGAAGGGGTTAAAGATTCAAAGAAGAAAACAAAAACAGTAAGTGGGGAAATGTCTGGTGGGCTGAAAGGTGAATGTTGCAAAAACAGTGATGGTGATGAGACAGATAACTCGAGGAAAAGAAAGGAGAGGAGGCAATTTGTAAAAAAAGGAAAAAAAAGAAATAGACAGGTGAGGCAAAGGAAAATGGCCCACTCTGACGGATGATGAAAAGCAAGGAAGGCGCAGCGTGAAAGAGATGGACTGGGAGGGGAAGAGAGGATGAAGTCAAACACGTTTCAGGTCGATTTCTCAGCCAGTCAGATCAATACGGATGCAATAACTCTTGTAATAGCAAGAGGAGTATGCAACAACACAAAAAGCATCTGACTATATTTAACAGCCTGTTACTTCTCATGGACTTCCATCACCTGTTCGGCTTCAGAAACATGACCAATGTGCCAGAGGAAGAGAATGAATACCTCCTGATCTTTCATTTAAAGCAAACATTATCTGCATTTTGAATTTTCTGTCTCCATCAGCTGAATAAACAAATTAAAAAGCCTTTGTTTAAAAAAGCACATTAAAAATAAAACAACAAAAAATCCCTCTTGAAAACTTTCAATATGTATGAAAGTCTTTCTTTATGAATAGCCTTTGTGTTTTGATGTTGAAACAGCAATGACAGTAAATGGACAATTTTCTGGGTCATTTCTTCAATTCATTTCTTCACTCAGACAGTGTAATGGAAATCAAATGAAACTGCATGTGTTGAAATTTTAACCCATCACCGGTTTGCATGCACAAATTATGTTCAGTTTGGACCATTCCTTCTGGGTGCCTAACGTTTTTGTTCAGTGTATATAATCTTGATTAAAAAGTTTTGATGTTTTTCAGCTTTATATCATGTTATAAGGGCATTCCCTTATCAAAAACATACCAGAGTGTTGCTTTGACTCATTTGTGCATGTTTGAGAAATCCTTGAAACTCCTGTGATAGCCATGTAGAGCTGACTAAACGCTTGCTGGTACAAAGCTCCGCCTATTAACACAGAGCTCCTCCCTGGAGCTCAGTCTGCAGTTGGGCTCCTGTCCCACAGAGCACCCCTCCCTCAGAGAATTGTTGTTAAGATGTGCTGAAGTGGGAGTCTTGGAAATGGTAGGAGGTTCTTAAAGAGACATAAGCCAATTTAAAGGTGTTTAGATTTAATACAGCATTTTCACAACAACTGAAGGTAACATATTTATTTGATCTTGGTATAGAATTGAACTATGTGCCTTGAACACCCCCCACCACCACCACACACCTTCTGTACGAAGTTGTGAGCAATACTACTGTATATTAAATAACTGCATCATGCTTTCTCCTCCTGTCCTCTCTGTATGTGACTAACAATTCCCCCCTTTGACTGTTTGAGCAAATCATCCATCTTTAGGGTAAAGTTGTGCCTCACTACTCATGAGTTAGGAAGATAAAGATGAGTACATATGTCTATTCTTTTTAAGGTTGTGCTTTAATCCTGACACGCAAGGATAATAAATTTAAATAGTGAATCCCTGAAACTTGTCAATTCATATTCATTGTACAGCCAAGATAAACCTAATTAGGTAAAAGTGAGTCTTTCACTTAACCTAATCCGTCAATAAGTATAGATCTGAAGAAGCGTTGCCCTGAAAAACTCTACGGCTGCATTGAACCAAACCAGCATCTCTTGCATTTATTGATTTAGTTTGAACACTAATTGATGAGAACAACTTCCTAGATGCACTGTAATGCTGCAAAAGTTCAGCTTGATTTATTTACACAGAGACTCATAGCCCTTTGGGTGGCAACAGAAAAAAAAAATGCAGTTGGTGTCTTTTATTCTTATTATAGAAGTCAAATTAACAATGAGGCAATTTCTGTGCTGGGGAAACAGAAGGTTAATCTGTTTTCATTCACTATTGTTTCACTATTATTCAGCACAAGAATGGGAAGTAAAGCACACAAAGAGCAAAAACACATGCACAATGAAAAATTAAAGACTGTGGAAAATGCAATCAAATTAATGTTTGTATTCAGTTGCTTGTAAAAAACAAAAGCTTACCATACCCTGTAACGCATGTCACCTACCACCTTTAATTTTAAACTAAGCTACCTTAATGTTGGGAAATTAGTTGTAGTTGTTTTGGGCAAACTTTGTAAATTATGTTATCTCGTGTGGTATCTTGTGTAGTCTATATGATTTGTTAGTTAAACACTCTCAGCTACTTTCACAATAAATTTTAGCTCAATAGCTGCAAAATTTACCGAGGTATGGCCATTTATGTGTAGACTAAAGTCCAGTAGCTGCGTCTATACATGTCAAGTTTTACGAATTGTTCCTAAATTACATAGTTTTCCCCCATATTGCATGTATACATATGAATAAAGCGATAAAAAAAATTCGCTTTAAAAAAATTTAAAGTCTCAGAGCCGGCAGGCTGTAAGGAAACAAATTTTCCACCAAGTCATCCACACTCCCTGCTTCTCTGCCCCACGTTCTTTCTTTTTCCATGGCCGATAGTCCGCTTTTTCACGCACCAAACCTCCCCACCCAACCCTTCCACTGTTGTATTGCGAGAGTATAATTGATGTTTTGGGAAAATTACGGACTTTTAAAAGTCAAGTTATAGGTAAACCTCCGAAGGGGTTGACTTGTATGTGTGTCGGCCTTCTTGAATTAGCAGATAGAATAAAAATATATACTGGATACCTTTTTTTGACGTATACATACTGAAATGCTAACCAGAACGGATATGTAACTGAAATGAGTAATTCAGCCATAACATTAAGTCAGCATAAGTTGTCTAAAATGTTAAAAAGTCAAAGCACCTTGAGATTCAGTCAGTTTTAATCATTTAATCATTTTAATCAAAGAAGTTGCTGAATGTGATGCAGTATGTTTTGGTAATGTTATTTAACTACATTCAAAGTTTAGCTCAATATAATTAAAATTGGCTGAGTTAACCCATTTTGTGTTTGCTAAGGCTACTTTGTGGTTCATGAGATATTTTTCAAACAGAAAGTTGACACCAATAGTTAATGGAAAAGTTTTAAAAACACATTTTGATGTAAGGATTAGTCTCAGGTACTAACACACCCAATGTTAAGCCTGTAACACTGAGGTGTAGCCATATTGGTGCTCACTATGTATGCTTTGCAGTAGTGGCCAATCTTGTTTTGGCTTGACTTCAAATGTGAATCAGTTGTAGATGAGCAGTTAATGACTACTTTTTATTAAAATATGTTTGGCGGTTCAGGGGATATTTTGCTGACAGACAGGCAGACACACACACAAACCAGAACATAACCTCTCTGCTATCGCTTTGAGGCAGTAACACGGAGTGCCAGAGTTTGTGTCTACCTCTCAAGATGTGTTTTGGTCTGCGTTTTTCTCCGCCCACTCTTACCTGCCCCGTCTCTTCCCATCCGTCTCCACCGCCGGTCAGAGGGAGCTTACACGCTCCGCTCGGCAGCAGATCGAGACAGCTACATCTCCTCCGAATGTCATCTCACAAGCTTTTCCCTCAGACATCCTCATGAGAAAGGTTTTCCATGTAATAGTCACGTGTGAAAGAGAGCATGAGGGAGCTGGGTCTAATAGTTCTGGATTAGTCGGACTAAAAACCAATTACTTCACATGTATGTAAGTCATCTGTTTGCCTAATCAGACTCGTGTTTCCACGGCAGGAGGGAAATGAAGGTTTATGTTGGTAAAACGGTAAAGCTATAGAAATGGATAGACTTAACTCCTCTTTAATCATCCTGAGGTGTCACCAGAGCAGAGGGTAATACCACCTAATCCACTTCTTCAATCCTCTTTTTTTTGCTGCCCGTAGGTCTGTGTGGAGATAACAATTGCATCTCAGCAAAGGTAGATAAATTTGATTAAATGTATAAAGAATGCAAAAGCTGTACATCACAATGTTTACAGTTTCTTTTCGTCGCCTACCACTGAAAAGCAAAATGCAGACAATAGTATTTTGTACCCGTGTGTGTGTGTAAATCTGACTGTAAAATATACTGTATCAACCAATGGACAAGTTTTATTGAAACCCTCCATCCATACGTGCTTGTTCCTTTCAGGGTCACAGGGATCACTGGTGCCCATGTCCAACAGTCACTGTGTGAAGGGTCACGTCTCCAGTCCATCACAGAGACACATAGAGACAAACAACCAATCACTCTCTCACTCAAACCTAGGGACAATTTAGTTACCAATTAACTTAACATTCATGTTTTTGGTCTGTGGGAGGAAACCGGTGTACTCGGAGAAAATCCACACATGCACAGAGAAAACAACTTCACCCAGGTCCCGGCTGGGATTCAATCCGGCAACCTTTTTGCTGAGAGGCAAGCACTCTACCAACTGAGTCCCTTCAGAAAGTAATTATTGGATTGGATCTACGATTGATTAACTTTTGAAGTCAGTCCAATTCAAGATGGCCACCACAACTAATCAGTCTTAGCTAACACAAAAAGAGCTACAACTGTGTCATTTCTCAACATAAATTTAAATTATTCTAAAACCTAGTGCTGGGCGATAAAACAATAATGTATATCAGGATAGGAACATGATCAATATCAATAGAAAATATGTCAGATAGAATGTTGATTATTTCACTTAGCTTATGGTACTACGGACCGGAGATGGTGACAACAACACATAACAGCTAAAGAAGCTGTAAAATCAATATCCGCTACCTCCACACTAGCGCAATTTATTCATTATTCGTAAGCAGCATGGGGCTGGCAGCAATTATTTTACGAGGTTTACGGAAATTTACGGACTGGGATTGGAGACAACAACAGCTACTGAAGCTGTCAAAATAGTTACCTAGCAGCTAAAGCCCAGCTTAGCAAGGTTGGGGGCATCAACTAACTCACTCACTCTTTGGTAAGTTAGCAACAACCTGTTGAATAACATGCGCAGCAGCATTTCATGTTTTGCCACTGTGCCTCATAAAATTAAAAAAGAACAACGTGGAGTGAAAAGAGAAAATGAGTGCAACATCTCAAGAGGAAATTTTGGATAAAAGAGGAAAGTCACATCACCAGTTTGGCAGTATTAATGAGCCTTTTTTCTCTTGGTTCATATTTCAAATAGAAAAATCCCAAAACTAATCAATAATTATCCATATCGAATGGTAAGTCATGATACATTTTTCAGCCATCTTGCCCAGCCTTACTAAAATATTATCAAGGCAGCAGGTGAGATGCATTCCTTCAAGGATTACTAGACCTTTAATTTTTAACCCAGAAGCCCCGTGTGGTCTGCCCAAGACAGAGCCCGGGCCACTCTTAAGGAGTTAGCATAGTAATACCTTCAGGAACCGGACTCAATCAGCCAGGCCAGAGCAAAGTTAAGCCCTCGCTCTGCTCACATCAAAGGGCACGGCCCATCCTCAGGAATCTCCCAGAGAGAGGAGAGGATAAAAGAAGGGGAGGCGGTGGACTGAAAAGAGCCGGTGCAGCCACAGACTTCCCTTATCACGGGGAATTTTACAGCTCAGACGTGTGATTTTGAGAGGAATTTTATGTTCCGACCATAGATGAGGTGGTTTCAAACCAAGCTGTCTGACTGTGTTCAGACTGGATGTGTGGTCATGGTTTGTAAAGTTAGCTTTCTGCACAGAGAGGGGAGGGGAAAAGGCCTGTTTTATCATTCTGACAGCTTATTGTTTATCAATCCCTCTCTATACGAGCTGATTCACGCAGTGCTGCTGCCGTCCTGCATTTTTAATTGAACGCGTCTCCACGGGGGCAGAAAGAAACACCAAAAAACAGAGACGATTGATTTATCAGTTCTGGCGGAACAAAGTTGTTTGCAGGTCGTTGCAAGATTTTTGGAATCAGCTTTGTCATTTAAAATGCCAATTGCCCTTGATAAACAATTTCTTCAGCTTAAGCTGTTTTTTTTGTTTTGTTTTGTTTTTTCAGAATTTAATGCGGCATCAACCAGGGCTCATTCTAAAAGTTGGAATAAACCCACCAGCTCACTGCATTAACGGAACATGTTGTCCAGAGATGATTTAAATTCTGTTTTAATAATGAGATGGTCTCACCTCCCAGTAAGCTTCTAATCTGTCTGTGAGCATCAGTTCATTTCAAAATGAGTCGGTTCCATCCACTTCTGTCTGTGTTAGTGTGCGTGTTCGCTCACACAAAGGCACACAACTGGAGTCTTCCAACAGCAGTCATTCCTCCCGAGGATTAGGATTATTGCCGGGGCTGACTCGAACAGCTAATGCGAAAGTTTTAAGCAACGATATTGCACGAATAGTAGCACTCAGAGAATGTGTTTCGAACAGCTCTCAGCCACTACCACACCCAATGTTAGCAAAATATTTGTAAAATTGATGGAAAATAAAGCATTTTTTAATGTTGTTTTAAGGCCAGTTTGCTGTAGCGGCCATCTTGGATTGTGTTGGCTCCAAAAGTTAATCACCAATGAAGTTTTTTTATCACCTGATTTTGTCTTTCAGCAGTGAGCAATAAAGATGACTTGTATAGTATTTTGATTAGATTTTCTCACCATCATTACAGGACTTATTCTGTTGTCTCAAATTATCTAAACTAGTTTTGTCTTATTTTTGCATAAATCAAGTCTTTTTGCTTTTTCAGGAAGAAAAAGCTCTAGAAAATGATCTTTGTTTTCTTGTGATTAGGAGATTATGTTTATGAGAGATGGTTTTTGTTTAATCCCCGATTTATTATAACAGATAAATGGTAAAAAGACTGAACTTATATAGTGCTTTATCAAGTTCCTCCAGACCCCAACACGCTTTACACTTACAGACATTCACCCATTCATCCACACAGCCACACACTGATGGTGGTAAGTAGCCACAGCTAATCTGGGGCACAATGACAGAGGTGGGGCTGCCATGCACTGGTGCCTCTGACCACCATCAGTAGGCAAGGCAGGTAAAGTGTCTTGCCCAAGGACACAACAACTGAGACAGCTGGAACAGGGGATCGAACTGGCGACTTTCCAGTTACAGAACGGCTCCCCTAACTACTCCACCACAGCCGCCCCGTTATGTGATAATGCAGCATCAGCTTGTTGTCCAACAGTATTGTAGCCGAGTTCTAAGAGATCACTTTTTGAAATGTTGCATTTATTCAAAAAATTTTATTTTACTTTTTTACATTTAATGTGTTAAAAACTGGTTTAAACTGAGCAAACATCAGAAACAACAACAAATGCCTTCTGAGACCTAACTAGGGAACAGTCATATCTATTTTTCTCTCAGAAGTAAGGTTATTTTGAGCCTCCTATTAGATTTGTGGTTTTCCTTCTCCATCCTGGCCGAGCAAAGAGGAGACTGCAGGGTCACCGGTACATGTTAATAATATCTGAAAGTGAGAGTCCAGGAAGGCAAAGAGAATGAGGCGTTCCACCCATCCTGGACGTGTGAAACAAGCCGGAGATTGGATCAGATGAACAGCATGACACATCTCCAGGTGGTTTTGAACTGGAAAGTTGAATTTTAGTTGAAAACTTTACCCAGAATTCCTGGAGTTTCACATTGCTGACTCAGAAAGACAAACTTTTTGTTGCTTTATAATCAACGGAATGTTTTATTTAAGCTGTAATGAAATTCAACACTAACACTGTCAACCCTTAATCAGTCAGCCTCTTGTCATTGTGTCTGTGCAGCAGCAGAAATCATCGCCAGCTGCGTTCACAGCCACCTCAGGTGTGAGCTTCTGCAGCTGATGCCTGAGACGAAGAAAATTTCACCCAAACTCAGCAACAGTTTTCTTTTTGTTTTGTACAATAATGATAATGTAAACTGAGACCTGCTAATTTATTTTTTAGCATTCAAAAGAAAAGTTGTTACATGATGACTGAATTTGTTTACCTTCCTTAAAGTCATAGTTCAGATCTGTTTCAATAGAGATCTTTGGAAAAGTTATGAACAATCAGTATCTTACCTGTAGTAGATAGCACTTTGGTGAGCCTCTGTTTGGAGATATGGGCTGTGTTCCATCATTCACCACAATGTGGCTGTTGTGTAGCAGACCATGGATGGGCAACTTAAATGATGGAAGGCACCACAATTTTTTGTTGACACTACCAGAGGGCCACATAATGCTGCACACCCAAATGTAATAAACTGCCATTAAAAAAAATGTATGTACTTGTATGTATGTATGTATGTACTTGCGACTTTAGTAAATGTGTCATATTTAGCTTGTGCAATGTGTTGTAGAGGTGACCTATGTTAAAATCCTTCATAGCAGACAGTGTCTCTAAGCAGACTAACCACATAGGTTTGCCTTGAAATTCTGTGAACAGATGGTCTACCTCTTCATTTTTTTTATTGTTTACTTAAAAAAAGCAAAGCAGCTCTTAGATTCTAAGAGCTAGTTGCCCATCCCTGTAGTAGACAGGAAGTATGGGAACGACTATTGTTTTTGCTTTTTAGAGTAAGGTAAGGTAAGATAAGGTAAAATTTAATTATATAGTACTTATCAGCAACATACAAAGTGCTTTACATGATTTAAGAAATGTTACAAACAAAACAAAGAAAAAAAAACAAAATTAAGACATTAGCTTAGGTTAACTAAATACTAGTCCAATTGAAGTTGATTCTTTCTCATTTAAAATTTTTTTATCGCAGTATCTGTAAAGACATTTATACAAGTTAATATTTTTGTTGCAATAGTTATTCTGGCAGAAATCTTGTGATAATCCTGCTAGAAGTGCTACAGATCGATGCTAATGCTATTTGTACTCGAAAATAACTACAGAATGTATGGAAATACTGGTGCAATGTAAAATCGGCAGACAAGTCCAGGTTTTCTAAAATAAGAAAGATAGGGGAAAAAACTGACACCACTCACATATAATACCTTGAAAACATTTGGAGACAATGCCCTCATATTAAACACTGTCTTGTTTAATCCAGTCAGAATTAAAATCTCTTTACCTAAATTGACGTCATTCAAAGTTCTATCATCCGGCAAAAAGTTATAACTTTTCTACATAACTATTTTAAAAGTTCTGCACTTGTACTGAGACTGTTGTGAGTGCACAATGATATTATGTTATCTGTTGAGGAAAACAAGTTTAAAACACGTCAAACTTTGCTAATATGCTATTTACAGAAAGGACACTGGGTAATGAAGCATCAATTGTATTCATGAATTCAATTAAATATCTTAATTTTACCACAATGCCTTTATGTTTGTGACTTTTAAAAGCATGGATTCTTACTGTTTGTGTGAAAATGGATGTTTCTTGTCCCACATTTGCTCATCTCCCTAATCTAAATCTTCATATTTTTTCTTTCATAGCTTTTTGCAGAACCGTAAAGTCAGCCAACCAAAGTGCTTGCCTAATTGCAAAGTACTCAGTGTTGTACTAAATATTAAATGTGCTGAAGTATTCTCTGCAAAGAGGAGTTCACTGTGCTGGTTTCTATTCTAGACCACGCAGGACCCAGAAAGTGCTGCTTTTATTTTTAGCTTTTCAAACCATCTCAGAGAGTGTGAGACAGAGACGACGGAGCGCCAGCTTCACTGGATGGAGCTCATTCCACTGAGCGTGTTCATTGACTGTGCCACCAGGGTATCTGGGATAAATCAATCAGCTGTTCTTCATCTACTCGGAGGCTAGAAATGCGCTGACAATGTCTACGGACTGGTATTATGCATTATGGACAGACCAATTAAGGAGCAGAGAAGGAGCTCCGGGTGGGGATGGGAGTCTGAGGCAGGAGATTGAAATAGGGAAGGACGACTGCACAGAGAGACAATGCATAAAGTCAGATTGATGATGTTGAACAAAGGAGAAACGGGAAAGGAATTATTTCTGAAGATGAAAAAGAAACGAACCTATTAGGAAAACAAAAATGGGGTGATGCAAATGAATAACTTGAAAGTGAGCAGCGTATCGAAGCAGAGAGGGAGTTTTTGTCTCTGAAATGAGCTCAAGATGGTCGTCGTCACTCTTCCTGCAGGAGGGGACGCTTCAGTGACGAGAATGCTGTTGTTTTAGAACACATAAGCACAGTTGGCACCTTCAGCTAAAGCAGAACGATTACAGCTTAAATCCATAACATCTGCTGCTCTCTTGTCGGGGAAAGCAGACTGCCGGAAAGCAAAGTAGAGGGAGGCATTGAAAACAGGGTTAGGCGCAGGCCAGAGGTTTTCTGTTCGATGTCACGGCGTCCATCCCATCTGTGCCACATATATACTTATGATCTGCGTCGTCCTACTTTTCAGAGGCTTTGAACCCGCAGGCGCATTCACACCTGCATCCCCGGAGGGAGAGATAGAAAACAAAAGGAGCAGGAGACCGAGTGAGCCTGAGATGGTGAGATTGAGACGTGTGAAACTCTTTGACAGATGGAAGGGAGACGCTGAGCCACGTGACCATGTCTGAGTGAATGTGGAGGTTTGGCCTCATTAGGAGCTTGTTTGGGTAGGACAGGGCAAGGCTGCTGTGTGTGTGTGTAAGAGAGAGAGAGAGAGAGAGAGAGAGAGAGAGGGGATCAAGAGGGAGCTAAGAGGAAGCTTGAAGTGTAGCAAGCATTGAAGTCAAGATTGAAGGCTACTTTCTGCAAATACTGCCAGAGAGCGACATCAAAGAAATGCAAGAAACACAAAGCTAATGGATGCACTTATACATCCCAGACTGCTCGTTCAACCTTGGCTAGAAAAGACTCTAACAGTAATGAAAAGAAACAATGTTATTTGTTTTCTTAATCAAAAATGTTTCTCACAAAGAATACAATGTTTCACATGGTAGGTACATCAATTAGAACATTAAATAACCCGTATTGTATGTTTTAAGCTCCATTTTGGAGGTAAAGTAAACAAAGTTTTACATTTTTAACAATAGAAAAATAGTTTTTTTGCCCTATACATTAAGTAGCTGTAAATAGAAAGAAGAAAAATCAGTGTTACAATGTGTGACTCTGTTCCTAATGCTAGTAGGGCTGCACAATGCTGGAAAATCCCCCAATGTGTAGTATTACTGTTTATAATTACAATGATCAGGGGTGATAAGCCCACTTATTCCTCACTCCCTACTTTCTGTACTGTTCTCGCCATCAGCAATTTTTGTTGTGTTTTACTTTGATATATTTTCAGAAACTCTTCCCTGCTGCTTATCTTATCTTTTCTCACAACTTGTCACTTGTGCCGAGTGTGACAAGTTACACAAATTAAGAGTTGCACAACCAGCCCAAAAGCAACACTGCACGACAGGTTCTGTGATGTCAGTCAAAGCCGTTTGTCACACCTGGAACAACAGGTGTAAACATCATTTCCTTTTTGACTATATTGGGGGCATGAGGTGGCGCCAGGGTTTTAGCTAGAGGGGTGTCAGGGCGTTCAGACACCCCCTTTGGTTTTGCGACGCCCTCTTTTAGTTTTTTCCCATTTTCGTGCTGATCTTCAGGTTTGCCAAGATTCAACAGACTAATCCCTGGATGGAATGCAACTTTTGCTCTCAAACTCACTAGAAAGGCTTACTAGCCAATCAAAATAAGGGTGGGGGCGAGTGTTCCTATGGTCTTGGCAAAATTCTGATCCAGCACCGAGCGTACACCAAGCATGAACCACAATTTTATGCAGCCAGAGGACGACACAAAGGTGCTTGAATAGAGGAGGGATGAAGCCACTTTTGCAGAGGTTCCCAAAGTGAGGGGAGCGTTCCTGGGTGGGGGTGGGGCAGTGGACACTGCTGGCATAATAGACAGGTTTTTGACAGGGCTCCCACAAAACATGAAGTTAGGATTAAAGGTGTCCTTTTCTTTGTAAACAAAACTTCAATTTTAGTAAATTTTCTTTGAACCCAAATGAGTGCACGGCAGAAAAAGAACAAGTTATTTTGAGTTTCTAAATTATCACAGTAATTAGGTATAAAATGGTAAGAATTTGACCTGAATGTAGAAGAATAAATATGCTATGTCCAAGCCATCAGCAGCCTTTGATGACGTAGGAACAGATCGACAGACAACTTTTTATCAGTTGGTTACAAAGTATGAATCAAAGATCCTTGGCACACTTTCAGTCGTATTGTAACAGATAGTGTTCACCAGTTGCCCGATTGTCCAGAGCTCCTACTACGAGTGCAGCAAAATGAAATTCAAGTGCTGTAATCTTTCTCACAGCGGCTAAGTAGAATGTGAATTAAAAACTTCTGTGAGAAAAGAGAGAGAGAGGAGAGAAAAAAAGGAATTTGGTTCAGAATTGATGAGGTGTAAAATGAAAATGGGACTGTGGTGGCTTTGATGTTCTCACACTGCATTCCTGACAGCCTCGCTGCAACGTGACGAGGAAATTTTCCCATTATTGAAACTATAAATGTGTATAAAAATAGAAGCTGCCTAGTTAAAACTTGAAAAGAACCAAGAGAAGATAGAGCTTCGGTTTGTCACTGAGAGTCCAGAGTTTACGTTTTAAACTTACATCATAACTTTTGTATTTGCTTTCTCGAGAAGCTTGACAACAACATCCTTTTTTATTTCTAAAGTTTATTCAGTTTGCATACATTTTTTTTTGTTTGCCTTTTTGAAACAGTCGCTCTGCATGCTTACTTTAGCACCCGCTGCTGAACGTAACTGCAGGGAAATATTCAGATTCTTGGGATGAAAGCAAATATCAAGACTGGAGTATGAAACAAGATGCTGCAGCGACTTCTGTTTAAAGCAAGCTAAAGGAAAGGTGTGTTTGCTGGAAAAATAAAGGCTTTCGGCACAGAACAGCACAAACAGGCAGACGTTTAAACAAACAGTGAATAAACAACATATATAACAAAACAACATATGGATCATAAAAGTTTCTGTACATCGATAAAGATCAAATAAATGGTATTCCTTATAAAGTAATTTCAGACGTGGGTAAACATGTTTGTACTCTTACAGCTAATTGAAACGATTCTTCATTTCTTAGATGATTAATAAATAAAAATAAATAATTTGCACCTTATTGCAAAAAAGCCATGTGATTAATGACAACTTAACTTTATAATTACTCAGCAGCCCTCAAATTACTGGTATAAAGACAGCAGATTGTATCCAGCCTGCCCACCTCCTGATTGCATCTGATTACTATACTGTAACAATAGCAGTGCTGAACCGCAATTACCCTAAAACCTCGTTCCACCACTGAGATACCAGCAGGGACTATAAATTTGCTCTTTGCATACTTTACGCTCAGCTTCTGCTTCGCTGAGAACAATTTGGGGAAACTGGGTGATGCCATGAAAAGACATAAATTGAAAAGACATATTTTAATTCACAGTGTGCAGAGAATATTGGTGGTTGTAGCAGTTAACGTGACTCGCAGGATTTCCATTCCTTCCTTCACATTCAGGCGGTCTGTTTTGCTGCTGCGGAGCATACATGAATGTTTGTTAGTTTGTAGAAGACAGCATGTGTGTTTTTGTACACAGATGCTTAACTCGATTCGGCGCTCCACATCTGATTGAATCCGTCTTATGTAACATTGTTTCATATTTCATACTCTTCTATTTCAGCCCCCAGTTGCAGTTGACGTGAAATCTTTTGCAGACAGGAGATGAAGACGTGCCTGAGTTCTGACTGACGAGTTGAGGGGGGGTGGAAATGGTGAAAGAAGAAGGAGACAGACAGCTGAAGTGACTAAAACACCCCAGTGTACACACAGACCAGGGTCAAAAGCACGTTTACTGAAACTTTTCATAGTTTGTCACGACTTTCCACGTTGCGAAATTTAGGATTCTTCCCCCAGGAGAGAAAAGCATTCAGGGGTGTTTTGAACATACTTTTCTGTGACTGACTGCTTCACCGATCTGTTGCTTTTAAGCTGCCATGCATCTGGTGAGCTTTGACTGAATCCTATTTTGCTGCTTTCTTCATATTTTAAAAGGGGGCATATCATGCAAAATCCACTTGTTTAGCTGTTAAATGCGTTTTGTTGTGTACTTGGAGTCTCTAGAGCTGTTTTTGCCTGGCCCAACTGGGGTTCAACCCTGTTTTCTGGAACCTCATGATCGGCCAGATTTGACATGAGCTACTGCTGCTCAATAATTGGTTTACTGACTGGTGCTGGCGGGGGTGTTAGGTCACACAGATTAAAAACTTTACATGACTCATTTGCCGCAACTGTAACATATGTTTCCACCTGAGTTTAACTACATAACAGTAGTGAGTTACCACACAACAACAAGCTAGCATTAGCTACCATTAGCTTTCCACTTCCTGCCCTTTCATCTTAAATGTCATATACTGCAGGATGGTCTGGTACAATGTTTGGTAATTTTTCTTTGAGTTTGGAGTAGTCTATTATTGTTGTGTCAAGATTAAAACTAAATAAGAATCAGTGTTTAATATTATGATCCCACCCACATGGAGGTGGCTCTATGCTCAATCCAAACACAACCAGGGCTGGAGTAGATTATGGTCAGGCAAACTGGAGCGGGGCTGGGTAGAGCCGAGCCTTGCAATGCAAACACACCTTAGGAGTGGAGAAAATTTGAATTTAGTTTCTCCCCGTGCTGCATAAATAACTTTGCATTCTGATGTTGTATTCAACAATTTGGTGGTCTCCATTCTCTGGCTCTGTAAGACTGGATGGACAAGTTTTAGTAAATAAAAAGTTTCTGCGCAGCTATATAATTGTAAACCCCTGGATCAATCTAGAATGGATCGTTCTGGAAACTGGAGAGGGGTGTGTGTGCGTGTGAAGCACCTGGATTGGATTAAAAGAGAAAATGAGTTGATCTCAGACACACCTCAGCAAAGGGTTGAAAGAGGGGCTTGTGGAGTTACAATAAGGAGGAAATCAGATAAAAGCATTTCAGTTCCAGTTTATATAGACTTCAAGTGAATCATTTAAATATGAAAAAGAAGGATTTACAAGCAGAATATGTCTCCCTTAAGTGAAAAATTATCTTTGCATTGTGGCATAATATACATAATCCTGTAAAAACACTAAAAGGAAGGAAAGTCCTTGGGGAATATTGTTCAGCTGTCACATTTGCGAGGATCAACACCCCTGAAACATAATTGCACAATGATCTTTTTTTCTGTTCGTAAACAAAAAGATTTCAGCCTTTACGTCTATTCTTTTCATAAACTATAATGAAATAGCATTTTATTTCATCCTAGTGTCCTTCCTCTAATCAAAACCAGCACCACTCTAATACTCCAATATTGGCCTTTTAATGCCTTTGTGTGCGATGCTTTCTCATCATCCTTTAGTCTTCATCGCCTGGAGCTTCACATTAAATCGTTTACCCATATGCAGCAGACAACTGCCAACACACACACAAACCCCGAGACACAATCTAATCCTTCTTTATTGTCCCAGTCCACATCTCCTTTTGCACGGCCACAGGAGAAAGGCTTTTATGCGAAAAGAGCGCCTGCATTCATGCATATGTTCACGTCTACATATGCGTACACAAGCCCTTTCTCCACAGTGGTGTCCCAGATGAAGCAGTGCCAATTATGGAGGGGATTTTGCCGAGGTTTTCATAGCAATCACTGTATGCAAATTCTTAATTTGTTTGAAATAAGCACCCTCGAATCAACAAATTAATGTGTTTACCCCTCCTCGTTATTGTCTCTCGCTCTCCTGCTCCATAATCACACAGCGATAAGAACGCTAGCATGTCGGCGCCGACGAACTACGAGAGGTGGCGGCAATAAAAAATTGTCCCAACTGGAAAATGATAAGACAGCCTTGGCAGCGTGTCATATCACTGCAGCAGTCTCATTTATATGTGGCCTGCAGAGACACAAGGTGATGTGTGAAGGCTGGGCAGAAGCAGAATGTGGCTGCTCACAGGTGTGCCGGGTGGCTTGAAATGTGACAAATTAGAATGGATTAAAATTTATTACAACAGACTCAGACGGTTTGCAGTAAACCAGCCCTCTGAAGTGCCGTGTAAGAGGAAGCGACGTGTTTAATCAGAAGCCATTTGAGTTAATTTGAGCGTTTTTCAGAAAAAGACTGTTTTATTGGGCTGAAAATGCAAAACATAAATTGAAATCCTATATTTTGCATGCCTGCCAACGTAACTCATCTGTTTCTGGTAATTAGGAACAGATGAGTTTCTGTTCTGTTTAACTAATAACTGATATTTGATAAACTGCATAAAACACATTGACTCATGGCTTCATTACAACAAACAGCTCAACTCCAAAGGGTATTGTACATTCAGCTTGTAGCTACATCCCCACTGTGACTCAGAGTCATGCCAGGATCCTGTCAGCTGTGGCAGCTGTGGCCATTTTTGTCCATCACAGTAAAAAAAAAAAAAAAAAGAAATCTTTTCCATTACTGCTGACAAATGTTACTCATGTCAAGGTTTTTCCCACACCAAATCAGACAGCTTCCACTGCTGCTCGCTTCCATCTTCTTCATCCCTGTCAGGTCACACATTGGTGACAAGAATCTCAAAGATCTCAGTCGCTGACTGCAAAAAAAAAAAAAAAATAAGAAAAAAAAACATGAGCAGCCAACTTAAAGCTTTAGTTTTAAAAAGCTCTTTTTGCACCTGTGTCAAAACTACAGGTTGGTCGTTTTTTTTCTTTGTTTTTGAGTTATACAGTGGTTTTAAAAAGTCATACATAAAACTGTCCCACAGGTTCAGCTGCTTTTAATGATTTTGTCAGATAGAATGTGCAGGGATCCAACTGTGCACCAACGCGTCTTCCCTCCGCCATTCAGTGGTTGAGAGCTGTCAGTCAGCTGTGCACCCCGGACAATGTAGGTGCACCCTCCAAACGTTTCCCCAGGTTAATAAAGACTAAGTCAGCAGTTTCTGACTTTTTTCCAGCAGCAACAACACAGACAGCCATGGATTCTAGAGAAGACAAGATTTCACATATTTAAGAAAGCACCTCATTGCTCTTTTTAGAATTGCTGACAATTTATGGCAAAACATTGCGCCCTTTTTTGATGTTCCTTGCATAACACCTCCTGCATCTCATTTTTTCGACCATCCATGGATGTGCCTAATCAAGACTCACTGCATAGCAATGATGGCATCTGTGCGGCGCACGATAAGTCGTGTGACGTCCAGTCCAGTAATACATATCAGTGGGGGGGATCGTCTGAGACAAATCAGGTTATAGCGTTATAGCTTTGTTATAGCTATATTCTAACATGTTATAGCTGTCTAACGTGATGCTTCCAGTTTATCCCATTCAAAATAAAAGCATTAATCGAGTTTGTATTTCTATAAATACTATTTTAAGTTAATCAAACAACAAATAAAACGCTTTCTCTCCCATATTTTAAACGTCAATTTTTGTCAGCCTTGACTACATCCACCTGTACACACCGTTACTAATCCTGCCAATCCCATTTAAACGTCAATCCCATTTATTAACCAATGATCTCTGTGTGCTCACTGCGAGGCTTTCCAATGAGCAATAATCACTTAGCCAATGATTCAGATGGTCAACAACACCATCATCATTATGGTTAATATTTTAAAATTTTTTTTATCAGCTGTGGAAGAAAAAGTAAGTCTGCGCTCACAAACAAAGTAGCAGCTGTGTTTGGCAGTGGCTGGCTGGAGTGTGGGAAGTGTTGAGATTCTGGTTCAACCTTTTTTATTTTCACGCTTCACAGTTCTGCTAAAAAATTCAACATTTAGAGCTCATAAATATCTTACTTTCCTGCACTCGCTGCTTTAAAGACTCAACTTAGAAGGCCTACAGTTTTACTCTCCTATTCTGAATGTGATAATAAGAGTAAAATATGGAAAATGTTCTATTTTAGCTGTCTCGGGTGAGAGCAACTTTGTGGGTGGCAATTAATTGTTTCTCTGCATATGTGCCGTAACGAGGTTTCAAGGAGAGTGACAAAAATTTACTGGTGATATGTTGTTTTTAATATACATTTAAAACATATTGCAAGTATTTATGATAATAACTATCGGGGGGGATCTTTTTAAACACCTGCTCTGACAGGCCTCCACCACATTCAGAAGCAAACATCTCTCAGAATTGAAACTTGCAAAGTTAAGATTTTCTCCTCTATTTTCAAGTGTGACCAATCAGCTGATAAAGAGCGATGTCAAATCTTTTAACAAGGCTTTAAAACATTGTCTTACAGTAATTGAGCTTTAGCAGAAAAAAAAACTACGTGACCTGGATTCAGTGGGTCTTTCATCTGTAAAAGTTTTACCTCTGAGACGTCCCATAAATCTATAATACAGATGGCAGAAAGAGCTGAGAGAGCTGCGACAGTTTTTAACAAATGGGTTTTAAATTCAGAAGCTGCAGGCCTCTTTTCAGCAAACAATGCTCTTCTGGACATTAGTCTTTTTTAATACCACTTGTTTTAATTGCTCCTTTACACCAATAAAGCTAAAAATCCTGTTAAATATTTATACTTTAAACAGCGCCTTGTTACTACTTCTGCATAATAAAAAAGTGTTGAATTGCCAAAACAGTGGTTTGCTTTGATTATCTATTTACTAAATGCTAATTTTTAATGTTTGAGTGTTTGCAGAGAAGAGTGAAAGAATAAGGAGCAACTACAAGTGGTTGTTAGATGTCATCTGACAACCACTTCCAACTTTCTCTAATAAATCTGTTGCTTTTCTACAGTGGAAGGCAAAATATTACCTTCAGTAACATCTAATCCACTGCACACTTTTTTAAGTTCTGCTAATGATAAAAAGCTACTTAAACATAAAACTGCCAGAAGGTAAAGCGAAACCCATAATAAATAACATATTGCCAATAAGAAGTGATTTTGAATGCCCCCCACCCCACCACCCTGTAGCGTTCAGTACCCAGATTTCAAACCAAACCTGAATGTGTAAAGTAACAACATAAGTCAACGCAACTCAAAATGCTTCATAGATCGTTTGAGAAAATTCTGTAAATCCAGGAGGCGGAGCTACAATTCTGCTGACTGAAGCTGGAAGAGCGGACGGAGTAAATGAATGACAGCATGATGGCACAGTGGTTAGCACTGATGCAAGAAGAATGTCTGGGGTTCAACCACCGGTTCGGACCTGGAGTCTTTCTGTGTGGAGTATGCATGTTCTCCTCGTGCTTGCGTGGGTTTTCTGTGGGTACTCCGGTTTCCCCCACACCCCAAAAACAAGTATACTAGAATTGCCTTCAGGCTCAGGCTGATCTGTGATCTGGGATTTGCCAGGTTAAACAATGATAAAATAAATGAAGTTGAATGGCAAAGTTTGCTGATCGAGTAGCTCTTCTTTAAGTCCACTGTTATTCACATCTGGTGGTGAGCTTGAAACTTGAGCGTATGTGGAGTTTGTGTTTATTTTTTGTCTGTGTGGGCTTTCACCAGATGCTCCAGCCTCCTCCCACACCGTAAAAACATACATGTGGATGACAGTCTTACACTGGCTGCAGTAATAAACACAAACATCCATAGTCATTAATCAGTTCATTAATTTAAGTAGAGCTGTAAATTCTCCAGTCTGTTATCAAAAATATCCCAAATATTTCAGAGTTGGATGACTAAAAATCTGAAGCATTATTAGGTCTTGTATGTAGAACTGTATTCAGTTTTTTTCTTGCAGCAGGACTGTGAATGTAAGGCTGAGCCGACGGATGAGTTTTAACATTTAAAGGCCGCTCAAAAAACCTGGAAATTTGAGATCCCTGTAAGGAGCTTGGAAACTTTCATCTCGATGCTACTTCTTGTTTAGTTTCCCTTATTGCTGTTTCCGTTCAGATTTCCTTTCAAAACTTTGAGTCAACAGATGCTTGAAGACCTGAATGGCTGAGTGGCATGCTTGTATACAGACAACAGAGAGCCCTGAGCCACCTAATCAACATCCCACAGTACTCTGGAAAAGGCCAATGCTGCCGGTGCACATCAGTGGCACGTCAGCAGACACCCCATGGAATGTCTCTTTGAAGCAAATCCAGAGTTTATTCATTTTATGCAGCTAAACTATCTCGGTAACTTCTGATAGATCTATCAGAGGTTGCCTTTTCCAGCGTAAAGAACCAAACCACTTCATCAACACGTTGAAGTCGAGCCACCTTGGCACAACAGCATGATTAAATTGAAGCCTGCGCATAAATGAATGCTATGAACTGAGCATCACACAATTACCAGGGAAAGGAGCAGAGCTTAGTGCAGATGGAGCTTTTCCTGCACCTCCGCCGTCAGTGAAATGCTGATTGCGAGAGGCGCTCTGATGTGTGCTCCTGTCAGAGGCTTGAGCTTCCTTGATCCTGTGTTCATGGTGCCGCATGCCAAGCGGCTGGAGAACATCCTATGGATCCGACATAACCCTGAAGCTTCGACTTGCTTCACAACACGGTAACCCCCCCGAATACAGACTCTTTGTGGTGGGAATGATTACAGAGTACAAAACATGGCTACCCTTTGTTTTTCCTGCAGCCCCTGCTGAGGAAGAGGAGTGAACTATGAGAAGGAAGTCTTTTAAATCCTGAGAAGTTTTTGAAATCGCATAAGATGCACAAAGTTAAAAGCACATGTTCATGGCCACCTACATTCTCAGCCCTTCACACGATCATATTCCCACATAATTATAGACTTGGCATTTTGTAAAGGAATGCATACTGCCTAACACCTTCCATGTTTTAAGTTAAGTCATTTTATGTTGAGAAATGACCAATTGTTTTTTAAATTTTTGGTCAAACCTTGTAAATAACATCAATATCGTGTGTTATTTTGTGTTATCTGTTAGTGCTTGTGTTGAGAATGACCAAATTTAATTACAATATATTTCTAAACATCTGAGTTCTGGCTAATGTCGGCTAAGTTTGGTTAGCTGTGGTGGCCTTTTTGAATTAGAATGACTTCACTGAAAAACCATCTACAACTGGTTAAGTTTTGATTACTTTGTGAGAGTTTCACTGAAATCCATTTTGTGGCTTATGAGATATTTTGCTAACAGACAAACAGGGTCGACCGAATCCAACTGTTAATGTCAGAATGCTGCACTGTATTAGCGCTCAAAGGAGTTGGGGACAATGAAGAGTACTGGCTAGAGGCACACTTCAGATGATTGACCACTGTGGTACGAGCGCCATAATGGATGGGGTAGACTGTCAATGTAAACAAGTTATATTAGCTAGATTTTTGTGTCAAATTGCATATAAATATTAGCTTTTCTTTGGTTAGCTTCTGTCTATTAGAAACATCCTTCATTTCAGATGTGTATACCTTGGCAACATGTTTTTGCCTGATATGATAATTATATACCAACAAGCATTTCTATCAAATGAAAATAATGGTTGCCAAGAGCAAACATATTTCATTGATATACAAACTTAAACTTAACATGTCTTGTTTACTACATTCAGCTTTACCAGCGAACAGCACTGTCTGTTGAGTTGTCCTCGCCCTGAACAATATGGCCACTCTCTGCGACCGGGAAAAGTCACGTGATAGTTCATCTAACAGATCCTTTCATAGTTAAAATTTTTTTAAAAATGCACATCTGCAAAGTGGGCCGAGCTTACATATTTGTCGGGAAAATGCTGAGGTTGCTATGGAAACGCCATCTTACAGACCCGATGTGTTTGCTCTGAACTGATTCATGTTAAAATTTACTTTAGGATCATAAATGAGATTTTCCATAAAGGTCTAAACTATAAATCTGCTTTTTGAGCGATTCCAAAGATATTTTCATAGCACTCTCTGTGTTTTACCAGTTGACCTGTGACCCGGAAGAGTGAGGCTCCGCTAGTACTCTACAAAATGGTTGATTAATGTACCTCATTGGTTGGGGATGATACTACTAAGCTACTTCCACACCAAGTGTTAGCTCAGGGTTTTTAAAATAGGCTAAGTTATAGCCATTCTTATGTTTGCTAAGAATGCTTGACCGTGGCGGCCATCTTGAATCGAGTTGACAAGTGAACCCATACAAACTCAGGCATCGCAGGTTTTCACTCCGCCCTTGCTTTCGACAGTGAGCAACAATTAAAATAAACAGAACTTGTCTTATTCTCAAGTGGTACATTTGTGTTTATGTGTATCAATATACTAGTTTTATTAAAGAAACAAGTGAATCCTCAGCAATAGTTATGTCTGAATCAGCATGAAACATGAACATTTACCATGCAGACAGTGGTTAAGTGTTAGCATGCTAAAATCTACACTGCTAAACGGGAACCGTGTGAAAGTCCCTCAGCTCAGGTGTACATTCTGATCCAAACCCAATCTTGGCACCGTGCGAACCACGCAAACCAAAATAACTGCGAATATAATTATGCACATTCTTCTTATGAAAGCAAAAGCCCAATTACTCATCCGCTCGGCAGCAGGATGTTGCTTATGAATCATGTGTGTTTTGTAACCTGTTCTTTCTGGTAATCTGGTCATTAATATGCATCGTGACAACAAATGTGAGACATCGGTTCCTTTTCCAAACGTTGCTGCTACATTCGGGACGGTGGTGTGTGCTGTCCTGTTGCAGCTTCAGTTCGTCTTTCAGGGGAACATTGTTGCATTTTGTGATACATTTAATACTACATTGATACTTGAATCCTATTTTACTCAGTTCCCTTTATTTCTTATTTCATTTTTAAGTTTTCTTTCATTTTAATTTCTTCATTTCATCTTGTTGGTTTTTCCAGCGTGCTGCAACAGGATCATTAACAGGGAAAATTAAAATATTGCATCCCTTTTTGTGAAATTTATAACAAAGTCTTGAGAAAAATCCCTGCGCTGAGGCACTGAAGCAACCGCAAACCATGTCGTTCCCACCACCGTGCTTTAAATCTGACATGACCTCCTGCTAAATAATAAGTCTTTAGTTTGCACTAAAGACATCAGATGACAGAAATTTGTCTGTAAAATGTCAGAGTGGGAAATGTCTGCAAGAAACACTACATTTTGCCTTTTTTACACCTGTCATTATTATCAAAATAAAATCCTAAAAGGTGAACCTTTTATTGTAATGAAAGTCCGGCTGTTTACTCCTCATAATAAAAAGTACTCAGTGATCCTGGAATAATTTTGCTCCAGCACTGCTTCGTGAGCAGTTTTTGGTACCTTTGGACTCTTAATAGCCCCTAATGTGTAAGCAATGAATGCTGATGAGCCTGAACTATTGTGCTCCAGTCAAACGCACAACTTTCTGCCTGACTATCTCTTATTATCACTAAAACATGACTATAGTCCAGCAGTCACTCACACTCATGGCTTTTGTTTTGTATAAATGCAAAAACGAAGGAGGAAACAAAAGTTGCTCTCTTGGGGAAGCAAAGGGTTTTTTATTCATCTCCAAAGCAATTTGGATTTCTTTTAGCAGACAAATTAGTTTGAATCCAGCAGCGACAAGAATCACATTCTGATGCTGCCATCGAATTTTGAAGTTCTTTTGTCTGTTGTTGCGTGAATTTGTGGTTTTATGGTAAAAGTTTGTTGTAGCCTAAACATGAACAAACTGTCAGCTGCTTATTAATGACAGGATTATTATTCAAAAATTTTAACCCCATTCAGTCTCTTCTGGCATTTAAAGCCTTTTAACAAAAATGATTGAATTTTATTTTACTGTGAAAGCCTCACCTTTACTGTTAGCTCAAGAATGAATGAAAATAAACATTTTTGTGTAGTGGCCATTTTGAGTTGAATTGACTCCAAAAGTGAATCAGCTGTTGATGTTCATCCAGTGATAACCTGCTGCAAGTTTAAATTAAATCCATGCAGTGGTTCTTGAGATATTTTGCTAACAGACAGAATTAACTCCAAATATTGCTAACGTTTTAGACAAAGATCCTGCACAATAAGTAACACTCCAAGTGTATGTTATGAATGACTCCCCCCTACAACCAAACCAAACTTTAGCTCATTGTTTGTAAAATTTATTAAAATAATATCCATTTGTGTTTTTAAGGTCGGCCGGCTGGGGCGGCCATCTTGAATTTATTTTGGCTCTAAAACTTAATCAGTTGTAGATGTTCATTAGATGAATCATACATAAATGTGTCACTATAATATGTCCAGTGGTTTATGAGATATTTTGCTAACAGACAGACAAAATTGACTCATAATGGCAAAATTAAAAAACAAAGATCTTGCATAATCTGTACTTAGACTATGCTCAGCTAAAACCACACCAAAATTTTAATTTTAAATTTTTTTTAATTTAATTAAAAAAATTTGTATTTTTTTTTTTGTATTGTTGGTTGGATTTTGCAGCCACTTTTTGTTCCCAAAAGATAATCAACTTCTGTACCTCTAATAATTATTTTCTGAAATGTCAATAAAATTCATCCAGAAATTCGTGATATTTTGCTAACAGACATTCACCCACAGACCTAAGCTAAAACATTTTTGCCCACCTTTAAAAAGGCAGGCGACAACAAGCTTATTTACACTGTGTAAATATAATTAAACAAAACAAACTATCACTGACTTAAACAGGAAAACAAGTGGAAACAAAAGGTTTTAAAGGTCCTGTTTTCATAGGATGCAGCTGACGTTTCCATGGGGCTCTATTTGTAAATCATTTCATTCTTTCCAGTCCTCCTGGGGTTTTAAAAAAAAGGTGATTTGCTTATTGTTGCATCACTGTGGAGTTTGACCTTCACTGTGCAGAATGATGTATGCACAGCCTTCTCACATTCATCATGTTCCGGGGGGAAGGTGGGGGCGTTTCTCTTCTCAACAGCTTTAATTTCTTTTCAACTGCTTCACATGTTTTGGACATCCATACATTATGTTTACATTTGTGAACAAATATAGGAACATAATTTGCCTATAGGAAGAGAAGCGGAGGCAATTTTAAAACCTAACGAGTTAAATTGTTTAATTTAAAAGTATTTCTGTCTGGAATGCATCTTAACTTTGTCTGCTCTCCATCTCTGCTAATGCGCCACAAATTCGCTCATTTATCAGGTTTTCTTTTGGCGTGATGTGTTTCTCAGCTGTTACATCTCCATCACTCCTTAAAATAAAAGAGAAACTTGTCCTTGAGCGAGACACAGAAGCATGAGATGTTTTATGAAAACATGAAGCCTGTGTCCTTGTCCGTTTAAGGTTTTGTGAATCAAACTGAGCAGCAGATGCAGAATGTGGGTTTCGTTGGTTTTCTTATTTTACAGTAAGAACCCGCAGGCGTGTGGTCTTCAGGGAATTCCAGTGTTGTCTCCACTTCATTGTCTAGTGTTGCTTATAAAGCATTCACACAATATGCTTAAAGTATAGTATAATAATACTTATAGTATAGTATAATAATGCTTATATTATACACTCAACAAAAATATAAACGCAACACTTTTGTTTTTGCTGCCATTTTTCATGAGATGGACTCAAAGATCTAAAATTGATTCCAGATAAACAATATTACCATTTCTTCCTGCTGTCAGCATGCCAATTGCATGCTCCCTCAATGCTTGCGGAATCTGTGGCATTTTGCTGTGAGACAAAACTGCGCATGTCAGAGTGGCCTTTTATTGT
>JARVJO010000082.1:9795814-9810245 GCA_031762555.1 Cynodonichthys magdalenae
CTTATTGGAAACTCAAGACAGCCATGACATTATGTTTTTTACAAGTGTATGTAAACTTTTGACCACAACTGTATGTGCAAGTACATGCCCAAAGTATTGTACATGCAAAAATTACTTTCTGCAAATTTTATTAAACATGTCCAGAGGTTCGTGAGGTATTTTAGTAACAGACACACATGAACAGAGTTTGGCAAAAACATTAAAACTCGCCTTTGCCTTTCAGCAGGGCAGAGATTATAAAAGTTTTTGTCTGTGCCAACAGGATTCGTAAATCTCTGTTACAATTACAGGATGTTTATATAAAACATTTGGCAAACAAAGTAAAAATGTTCCAAATCAGTTTTATTATTTAAAAATCTTCTGTCAGCTTCAGTATGTTCCATCTTGACATTTGTGA
Organism: Cynodonichthys magdalenae; assembly: GCA_031762555.1. Taxonomy (NCBI): domain Eukaryota; kingdom Metazoa; phylum Chordata; class Actinopteri; order Cyprinodontiformes; family Rivulidae; genus Cynodonichthys; species Cynodonichthys magdalenae. Next base: position 9,796,212 of record JARVJO010000082.1, read on the forward strand.
AGTGACACGTCTGCCTCTGTTGCATCTGCCGCGCCCATAAAAATGACAAAAACCAAGTGGGAACTTGACTGTTACAAATCAAATATAAAGGTCAGGTCTGTCATGTTATAAAGCAGTAAAATACCCCTAAACTCCGAGGTGTCACAAACGTCACGGCATACTGATTGATGCTGCCTTTTTGCTGAAATGTATTCAGCCACCTGGTTCTTTTAATCTCTTCCTCGTATGTTTGGAGTTATGCTGAGAAAGTTTCCGCATCTCTTCACCGTGAGTCAAAACTGTCACGTGTGTTAGCTCTGGGAGAGGACGATGGTGATGAAATGAAATGTATTTCTCCTTATAGAACCTAGAGACATTTGCTATAATGTATTTCAATGAATTCTATGATCCGCAAATCCTTAAATTGAATTCTCTAATGAATGTGACCTGAGATGTAAATCAGCACGACATAACAAGCCAATCTTTTTTTTTCACCCATAAATCCAACAATTGATGCTGATGTCCTTTTTAAAACCGTTGTCTTTTATCTTGTTTGAGACTTAAATTGTCTGTGATGCCATCTGCCTTGATTTCTGTCAAAAGCCACCAATGTATAAGCTCAGCTGTGTGAATAATTAGCTGTAATAATAATCAAGGTAACTATTGGCAGAAGTTTGAGCAAAAAAGTGCTTCCAAGTAAAATTTTATAGTGATTTTGATTATTCATTTGGCATCTTTTATTTAAGACCATCACTCAGCAGCTTCAGAGGAGAATAAAATAATAAATAAGTAAAGGAGGCGAGGGGAAAAAATAAATAAAATAAAAATGGAGCAGGACAGAGGTGCCTGTTCATCATGTAGAGGGCCGTTCACGCAGAACCACTATCTAAACAATTTTTTTTTTTATAATTTGCCTTATATCCACAACAAAAACATTTTAGCAGTCCTAAAATGTTATTCTTTTTGAAAAGAGAGAGTGAACAAATCTTAAAAAGTTCGCTTCTGTGTAGATGACCAAAATGCAACCAGTAACTACAGATGTTTTTTTAATATCTCAGAGCAAATAATAATAATAATCCTAAATGTTATGTTTGATTTATCAGATTGTCCTTGTCCCCCGCCACCCCTCCCCCCTTCGTCCCTTGCCCTCTCTGCTCCTGCAGCGTGTCAAATAGATAATCAATAGCCTCGCTCGGCTGTGTTCCCCTGCATGCTAGATAACAGTTAGAGACGCCAGTGCACTGAGTACACCTCATTAACCACTGGCTGCAGGAGTCTGGCTTTTACAGTGCAGCCTCAGAACACCCCCCACCACCACAACCCCTCAGTCAAAGCTAATGCACCTGACACACAAGGCAATGACACTTATAATTCAGCAGCTACCGACGAACGCCTGAACGATGGCGTCCAAATCACACATGGACTTGTATGGTTTTTATACATGTATTTATCTGTTAAACCATGAAAAAGACAGGCGCAAACAGGCCCCAGGGTCCGCATACTTTTAGGTCGTTAGTTTTTTCATTTTAAAAACAGATATTGGAAACCACATATGGATGGTTATTCTGTTTTATTTTATACTCCATAACAAGAAAAAACAGTTCGTCATTTTATTTTCTCAAACCAGAAGTTCAACACAGCCATAATCAGACCATTTAAGGTGGTGCTAGTTACTTACATTTTTAAGAACAGCCTGTAAATAAATAAATAAATAGAGGCTAGCTAACTACTTCTGCATTTATGTAACAAACTAACTATAGAATATTATATATTCTCATAGCTAGTCTATAATTTCTATTTAAAAAGAATGTATCTAGCTCCACCTTAAATGATCTGATAATGGGATGAATAAACACATTTTACTTTATTTATTGCAACTGCTCGGTTAGCTAGTTCTAAACGCTAGCTTTAGTTTTACATTTATTTTACCAGGTGGCAGCTGATAGTTTGTATATCTTTTAGCAAATGAAGCGTTTTTCCAAGAGGTCCACAGGACAGTGTTGGGTTGTCATGACAACAGCATTAAAATTTTGGTTTGAGAAAAAAAATTATAGATTTACCATTCATTTTTGTCTATTTTTAAAATGAAACAAATACAACAAATACAAGGATCTCCAGGATGGGGTCAAAAGTTCAAATCAATCTGTAAATGAAAAAATATGCATGTAGAAAAAATAAAAAAAGTGAAACAGGACAGAAAAAGACAAATGTGTTTGTGTGAGTTATGATTAAAAGATGGAGAAACTCACAAATAATCCAGACTCGACTGTCAACTGTTCTACTTCAGTGTACTACGTATAAATGCTTCTGATTGGAGGATAAACATGGCATCACATCAAGCTCTGCTGTTACTCTAAAGCCCCAACATTCTAATAAAAACTAAAAGTGTGCCTTCATCAGGGAATATGCGAGGAATACTTCATGATCTTAGCTGCAAACATAAAAATGGAAAACTTCCAAATCTCTGTGGCGTTATTGGTTTGTTTACACAGTTTATTGCACAGTCGCAGATCTGAAACTCCTGCGCCGCGGACAGGCAGGGAAATAATGGCACCTCGGTACAAACAATGCAATCAGCACAGAAACAGCCAATTACAAGACAGAGTTAGCAGAATGGAACAAATAATAAGCAACTGGAGATTATAATTATTATCCCCAGTTATCAGGATGACTTGTGTATGCTCTATGTGTTTGCCTTTTTTTTTCCCCCACCGGTGCCTCACAGAAAAGTCGACTTTAACAGAAGACATGTTCATTTTAAACCTCTATAGTTTTAAAGCTGAGACATTTTTTTTTCTGTGTGGTGAAATCTTTTGCTTGTTCTTAAAGTAGCTCCTAATTTCTTTGTTTTTTTAATTGCATTTTGTTCTATATTCTCTTTGATAGAATCTTGTATGGGAGTGTTTGATTAGCTTAGCAGCTCAGAGTTGTGATTTTTTTATTTGAATGGTGTCTATTTTAACACACAAAAGCTAATATTTTTTGCCTTTTCTTTTGCCTTAACTGTTATAATATTAAATAAATCATAACTGCATCCTGTTCCCTGAAATGAAATGATGCACATTTTTCTACAAGCTCCCATTCAATTTCCTGATAAATAAAATGTTACACTTGATGATATACTTTAGCCCAGCAAACATCCAAGTCAAGATATTTGCTCAGATCACGTTACAGTAATGTTCGGCTGGTTTTAGAAATGGAATGAGAAAAATGGCACACAGAGGCATGCAATTTCTTTTTAAAGGAAACCGTTTGGTGATTTGCATTTTCTCCTCCGATAAAACCCTCAGTGGGAGCGCAGCCTGTCTCTGCTCTTCTTTGAGCTTTGTTGCTCCTGATTTAACAGTGTCTGTAGGTGTGTTGAGCACAGAAAGAAAAATGTTACTACTGTAGGGGATTTTTACGGGCACACTTTGACACAGCTGAGTCTTGATAGGTGTGTAAATCTTCTTGTTCAAGTCTCAGACTGTACATGTATGTCAACAAGATGTCCTTATGTCCCACTAAGAGTAGCTGAAATATAAATTTTCAGTCAGGTACTTTGTTATCACTGGATATGTTACTTGTAGTAAAGAAAAATACACAAACTTTGCATGTGGAAATCAAAAATTAAGACGTGAGATTTGTAAAGGGTGGGTTTCGAACAAGTTTAAAAAGTCCATGAACTTCACATGTAGAAAAAATATGTTTTTAATACTCAAACATGTTAATTTAACACATGAAGCACATGTTTAGAAGTCAAATTTCTTCAAAATGACCTAAGCACATTTTCAGACGCCTGACTTTTTAAAGGGGTTGTTATGTTTCTTCAGGCACATACTTAAATTCTTTACCACAATCAAGTAACTATAATACTTCAGTTGTTAAAATGTTGTATATATTGCTTTGCATCATAGTCTATCCAAACGCCTTGAAATTGGACTTTACCTCTTTAAGAACCCCTTACCGTTTCTGACACTCCCACTTCAGCACATCTTCTCAACAATGTTTTGGGGGAGGGGTGCTCTGTGGGGCGGGATCTTGGCTGCAGACTGAGCTCCGGGGAGGAGCTTTATACAAATGGGCGGTGCTTTGTACCAGCAAGTGTTTAGGCAGCTTGCAGCGAAATGCATGTTTGGCACCACTTAGCAAAACTAATAAAAAGCAGAATGATTCTAAATAATTGAGGGTCAAAGCAAATATAAAAATAAAAAAATAATATTTCAGTTTTACATGAGCAGGTGATGAAAACATACCCTTGAAATATGAAACATTAACTGTGTTTCCATCCAATTTTAATTCCAATTTTGAGCGAATTTTTAAAATTTTGCTAAAAGGAAAAAAAGAAGAAATGCGAATCAGACATGTTTCCATCAACTGACTTGAAGCGAATGAACCAGGCTACACAAAGTGTAATCGCGTCAGATGATGCTACGCATGGCTGTAGTAAACAGGAAGTAGGAGTCGCAAACTCACAGGGATACACATCTCAGGACAATGGAAAGAAGTTATCAGGAACGTGTTGCTACTTTCAGGAAAGTTGTTATTATTCTGTCATATCGGCTAGATCTGGCGATGTTACGTGCTGTTTGGAGACGTAGAAAAAGAAATGCAGTTCTTTTCACGTTACTGGAATAACTGAGGAGATGCCGAGAGCAGGAGGAGGGTCCAGCTGCAGTCGCTCTGGTACCGGTACCGGACAGCCAGCGGGATCAACCATGTCAGGTAAATGTTCCCTACGTCAGAACATTTTCGGCAAATGTGTTTCCATCTCTCCTTTTGCGCATTAACTGTTTTTCGAAAAAATCCCAAAACCACCTCAAGCGAGCGAATAAACTTTTTTGTGAAATAGAGGAAGTTTTTTTGAATTGTGCCGTTTCTATTCGACTTTTCTAATGCGATACTTCAAAATACGCATAAAATAACATGGAAACACGGCTACTGTCATAACCTTAACAGCTTCAGCTGAACTGTATCTTGCTCAGTAACATAAACACAGAACATTAGATGTAAAGTAAAAAATTCTTGCTCCCTGGTAAATTGCCCTTTTGAATTTTTTTTCTTATCATTCATTTGTAAAGCGGTTTGAGGCTGAGCGGAGTGTTTTTCTTTTAACTGTATATCAGATGGTCAACTAACGAAGTTCCTCTGAGTTGCTGTGTTTCTATGTATCATATTACTTATACAATCAAGCCCACTGACCCTACATATTAAACATTCCCATTATGGTCACTGCAGGAAGGACCGAGGACTAAATCCTCAGATTACCTTGACGTTTAGACAATGCCAAAGCAGCAGCAGAGAGAAGATGCAAGAGATGAAGGAAAGTGGGGAAGGAGGGGGAATGCACGGATGGGTTTGGAAAAATTGACTCTGATTTGTTTTTTTGTGACAAAGTGGAGGGAAAGAAGCTGAGGGGGAAAGGAGGGAACGAGAGTAGAGGACAACATCAGGAAAATATGAATATTTCATTGAGACTTCGAATGTCTGGAACTCTGAGAGAAACAGCTGAGGTGGGAAGAGTGAAGGTTAAAAAAAGATCCCATTTTATCCGTTGTTATTTTCAAGTAAATATTTAACAGTTATAGAAATGAAATGTGACTCAAGTCATTGAAAAAATAACAAGTTTACAGTTGTTATATTTCATTTGTAGAAACAATCGCAAGGAATTTCATTAGCAGCTAATAAAGATTTATTGAAGATTTACTCCCAAACATGAAATTTACTATGGAGCAGTTTGTCTTTTTGTGACTCCTACAATCTTTACCTTTTTCTGCATTCACTTCCTCCTGTTTTCTTTTGCTCCCCACTCCTCATCCCCATATGAAAAATGGCTTCCTTTTTTCACTTCTGCTCCGTCTGGCAGTTTTATTTCGGTCCTACATAACGATGGTTGTTCCCTGTATCCTCCCTGCCTCAGTCTGTCCCTGTTCTCACTGGCCTAAATTTCTACATTTTCTTTAATTACCTTTCCCCTCCTCTCAGTTGGTCAGTTTAGCCTAAGCTCAACAGCCCATCCTCCTGCCCATTGTTCACCTCTTTCGTTGCTTCATCCATCCCCTCTCTCGGACATTGGTTTGGTGTTTTCTCATCAGGGAAAGGGAACATGTTGGCAGTAGCTGTTGTGTCGAGGTTCAACAGTGCTATGGAGCAAGGACTCAACCTGAGAGGTTGGTGCATAGGGGGGGGGGGGTTACTGCAACAGTGAAGCTATAATTACCTCAGCTGTCAGTCAAACAGCAGTGTGTTCCTGTACACACACACACACACACACACAAATCAAACTCTTGTGAAGTATTTGAATCTTATACATTTTACTACGTCTGACCAAGTTCTGCTGCTGGTTTGTGTTTTCATACAAGGCTGAAGCAGATTATTTTGAGGTGTGTAACATGTAGGTTAATATTTGTGTTCTTGTCTGTGTGTACATTTTAAGGGGTGGGGGTGTATTTTTCAGACACATAGTTCAATTCTATACCACAATCAAGTAACTAAGCTATCTTCAGTTGTTATGAAAATGCTGTATATATAACAAAAATAAATGTCACTTTGCATCATCTAAACGCCTTGAAATTGGCCTCTATCTTTTTGAGAACCTCTTACCATTTCTGACACTCCCACTTCAGCACATCTTCACAACAATGCCTCAAGGGCAGGGTGCTCTGTGGGGCAGGAGCTCGGCAGTGGACTGAGCTCCAGGGAGGAGCTAGGTACAAATAGGCCGTGCTTTGTACCAGCAAGTGTTTAGTCAGCTCCACGTGGCTACCACAGGAGATTCAAGGATTTATCAAACATGCATGAATGAGTCAAAGCAACACTCTGGGTATGTTTTGATGTGGGAATGAACATGGTATAAATCTTAAAAATGTTGATTTTGCACAATAACCCCCCCCCCCCCTTCAAAAAATTAAAAATAAAAATAAAAGAAATTTACTTGATTTCTGTTTTTCATAATGATTTATGTAGGATTTCTCTCAATAACTAAAGGTAATCTACTAAGATTCCTGTTGGCTCGAGGAAACCTTAAAGTGTATTAAAGGTCTGTCAATTCTCAAAGGAATGCTAAGTGTTTGCCACTGAGTTTAGATGAAGTACAATATCTTGAGATGTCACACTCAGAGTATGTGTTATGGAAATTGTAGCTCAATTTCTTGGATTTATTTAATTTTTTAATGAAAGATACATTAAAATCTATTCAGTGGTTTATGAAATGTTTTGCTAACAGACAGACAGAGTTGGCTCCAAACAGTAATGGCAAAATAAATAAATAAAAAAATGAATTTTTAAGCATTTAGAATATGAACTTGAAATCATTTTTACCTTATGGCAACAGTAGACTGAGGAATAAATCATTAAAAAAATGTGTATAAGAAAATAAAACTATCACATCAATCATCATCAACATTTATAATGTCAAGTAACGGCTCCTCAGTGTTGCAGCTTAAAAAGACATAATTTCTGTTGCTGCTGCCAACGAATGAAAAACAAACCTGTTTTTTTTTTTAGTTTTTTTTATCCAGCCTCAATCTCCAGCTGAGGCAAGATCCTTTAAATTTATGTTTACATTTCACCAACAAATGTTTTTTTTTACTGCAATAGAATTAGCCTGAATGTTCTTCGTGTGAAATCAGTTTTGTTGCATCATCCTGGGGTCGGTTTTAAACAGCGGAGCATCTGTGGGTCAGTCAGAACCGGCAACAGAAGATCAATCAAAATGATTGATCTGCAGCCAAATGCTATTTTTCTAATCTAATGTGGGAATGTTACTATTTTTGGAAGGCAAAAAAGCAGCAGAAGCCATGTTAGAAAGAAAAGATGGATAAAAAGAATAAAAAATAGCTTTAAGTGTATTTAGTATTTATAGTTTTTATCAATGTGCTGCAGGTGTGGTTTTGAAACTTGTTGAAAAGTTCTATGTGCAACACTAGCTATGTTTACATGTGCAAAATTGCTTGATTAGATTGAAAAATATTCGGATTAAATAATCCGAAAATATTATTTGTATGGACGCAAAATTATATTGATCATGACAAGCGTTTACATGCAGCAGACTTTTATTTAGAATAGAAGTACGGGCATGTGCAGAGTTGTAAAATTTCCCTAAAAAAACACAGAAGTAGTTCTACTTCCGTGACGAACAAATGTTAAAATAAACAAACGCTGAAATAACTCTGTGTTTCTACACGTTCAACCGTCAAGGCGTTCGATCATTTTGAGCTCTTTCGAAGTTTCGCTAACCGACCAGTTTTGCTTCCCCGACATATTAGCTTCTAGCCATTCAGAAAGGTCAGGTTGACATTGGGGCACAGTCAGGTCAGTTTCCATGATCAGAATTAGTGTTTGCATGTCAGATTAAAGAAACATCTCTCTCATTCTGTTTACAAATTCATTCTGATCGAGTTAAATCCGATCAGATTATTCAGACGGCGTTTACATGACACATTCTGATTGGCTGTTTATTCTGATTACTTATGCCATGTAAACATAGCTACTGACAGTTTTAAATTGTATGTTTACTTTTCTACACCATTTGACTGTATTATGGCACATAAACAAGTCACTTTTGTGGAGAGGAGGTTGTCAGGTTTGTGGACTCCAAGGCCTCATCGTTGATTTTTGGAGATTGGAGTTGGATTATTTTGTTATCTTGTCCATGAGTGGTGGGAAGATAGATTGACGGATCAGTTCTTTATCTGTTGAATTGATGGTGCTGGTAATTCTGTACCAGTGGTTGAAATAGGCTTCATTCATAGGGTGGGCAGGCTTAGCTTTAGAGATAGAGTGAGGAGATCAATCGATCCACTTGAAGACTTGAGGTCGAACCTGAGAAATCCACTCTCATTGTTGCAGTTGCATGATGAAAAGCGCATCATTTTGTTCTCAGCTTCGAGTCTTTCACCCCTTCTTTTCTCCTACCTCTACGTAAGAAAGTGTTGTGCAATTGGTCAGAGTTTTGTAGGTGTGTTTGTTTTTGCTGAAAGCACTCAGACACTGCATTACACTTCAACTACTCGCTTCAAAAAGTCTCTATAACGATAGTCAATTTTCCAAAAATGTATGGATGGAGATAAAATGGACGTTGTTTACGGACAAATCTGTCTGCTAAAAAGTGCGTTGCTTTACTGTAACTGAGACTGATTTGTGGCCAAGAAACAGCAGATATCGGAGTGAAGTAATTTTATTTTAATATTTTTCTAAATTAATTCTAGTGGTAAAAAACACTGCAGTGATGTATATCGCAGCTGTAGGGGTTTCCCAGTTGTCCCATAGGCTATTTAGGTATGTGGAAAAAAAGAACATCAAGCAACCAAGTGGCCATGCATCAACTGTTCGACTTCAGACGGAGCATTCTGGGCCCTTTAGAGTAGACCTACTGCACTTTGGCATCAAAAGGAGTGAGCTGAGGTGGTTCTGGCATCTGATTAGGACTCCTCTTGGGCACCTTCCTCTGGTGGTTTTCTGGGCGTGCCCCTCTGGGAGGAAACGCTGGGGCAAACCCAGAACTCACTGGGGAGAGCATGAATCCTCTCTTATCCAGGCACGTCTCGGGATCACCTAGGAGGAGGTGGGGAACATTGATAGTGGGGAAAAATGTCTGGGTTTCCCTTCTGGGCCTGTTGCCTCCTTGACTTGACCTACAATAAGCAACAGAAAATGCATAGGTAGATGTTGACAGAGAAAAAAAATGAGCTCTGAAAAATCATTGTTGAACCTAAAGCCACCTTGAGAAGCTACAACTCTACTCTAATATGACTTAATGCAATAAAAAAGTCATTTTTGGCTCGTTCTAAATGAAGTTCTGTCCTTTAAAAACAAAACGGTTGACAAACACCTCCGTTTGGACCGCTTCCAACACGGTTGCTGCTTGTGCTGAATGTGAGTCCGTGGAGAGCGGTGTTAAATATTTCAGCTGATGTTCTCACAGGCATTTGCTGTACTGAAAAAGCGAGAGGCTATTGATGTGTAGCAGCTAAAAGATGGATGAGGAGAGATCAAACCAAACCAAAATAGCAATAATAGTAAGGCAACAACAGATTCGGAGCTCTGTTTTGATCGCGCTGCTTTCACTCAAAGTGAAACGTGGGAGTTGGTAAAAACATTCGGGACCAAAGTGGAGCAACGGAAAAACTGAGCAGGTCCTGGAGATGCTGAGAGATGCTGATCCCAGCTGACTCCTTTCATAAGAATCAGTGGAAAACAGTTCAATCTCTGCTGGTATTCATTTTAAACTCATTCAAATATGTATTCTGTCTCTTTTATCCAATTTATTCCTCTCTGAACAGTGTTCTTCATCTTTGAAGCTGAACTGGTCTCCAACAGAACAAGTATTTGTTCGGTTTTAGGAGTTAAATCTAACAACAGCGACAAATCAAATATTTGAAGATTGTCTTCCCACCTCTGTTTGCTTTTTTCTTTTTCTTTTTTCAGTCTCGACAGTCAGGTACCTTCAGCCTCAAACAGAAGCGGGAGCTATTATTTCCAGCTAGCTCCTCGCTGTAATATGCTCCACGCTCTGTTTTGATACGTACAATGAACTCACCAGCAAAAACACCATAGGAGGTCTGAGCAACACTGGGAGCGATCGCGGTGGGGAGGGAAGCTCAGGAGCTTACGGACATTCAACACAGCTGCTGCAGAACAAAACACCGTGTAGATCCACGACTCGGCATCCTGTTTGCTGCCAAGCTCCACGCAGAGCTGCTTTCACATGTCAGGTGCAACTGTTTACAAGTGACACGGCATGAATTAAGACACTCTAAACAAAATCTTTTCTATCCTGTTTACATGTAAACCTTAACCCTCCACACAAATATGAAGGGTTTTTTGTAAACAATCTTTTTTCTGATTGCCAGAAACAGCATGTTCATCCTTAATAAAATGTAATTATAGTTTTAAGGAACAACCAATCACATTGCTCCAACTGAAAGAAATGGCATTTAACTATCCCACAGGCTGTGGATGACAACAGTCTCTACAAGGCATGACTAAATTGTTGATAGCTTCTGATTGGACCAAAGGATGTGGTTCTAAACCACAGGACTGAGTTGTTGCAGCTACCTTCCACGCTGCATTTATAAATATGCATTCATCAACCATAATACCTAATGGGCTAATCATATGGCAGCAGCACAATGGATTAGTGGTTAACACTGATGCCTCACAGCAAGAAGGCCTGGGTTCGATCCCTGGTTTGGACCTGGAGTCTTTGCATGTTCTCTTTTTTCTTGCGGGGGTTTTCTCTCGTTTTTTCCCACAGACTTAAACCATGTACAATATGCCTCCATTGCAAAAAAGATCTGTGATCTCAAGGGGGTTTTCCTGGTTAATTAAAGGTTTATAAATAAATGTAGGTATCATGTTTGAGGGTAAATCTAAACCCAAATGCAGCACCAAGACTTAGAGCAACTCAAAGATAAAATGAACCATCTAATTTATTGAACACAAAACAAAAAGGCAGAAAATGATCACAAGCAAAAGCTACAAAATGACTGGAAAGAAACAATTGTGAGCGACTTACTGAGCACAATGTCCAGATGCTGGATGAACAAAATAAGAAGGCATGTAAAGAAACACTACAAACAGCTGTGGAAAAGACAACGACACTCAGGTGAGAGTGGGCGGGGCTAGAGCTGGAATTGCACAACTTTTAAAAAATTTTTATTTTACCATTGTTTAACCAGGCACGTCACATTGAGATCACAGATTTCTTTTTCAAGGGAAGCCTGGCCCTGAAGGCAATCTGTTGTACATGTTTTAGAGTGTGGGGGAAACCGGAGTACCCGGAGAAAACCCACGCAAACTTCACACAGAAAGACCCCAGGTCTGAACTGGGGATCGAACCCACTAGGACCTTCTTGTCGTGAGGCTTTGGTGCTAACCACTGAGCTGTTGGGCTGTCTAACTGAGGATAGAGAATGGATGTCACGTAGAGGAAAAGGAAAACGGGTAACTAAACAGGAATCAAAGAAAACTACAAGAAGACTGAAGCAAAACACTAAATAAAATTTAAACTGAAGTACCTACAAAAATATGAGTTCGAACACAAAATCTTTGCATTCTTTATATTTTCCATGTGCGCTAGCAAGGCTTTTTTCTTTCTAGGTGGGAAATTTCAATATCAAAATCATGTTTGATGTTTCCTCTTTAAAATGACAAACATTCCTCATTCCTCTGACCAAATATTGATGAAATGAAAGCTTATCTCTGGAACCACTCTTGATCTCAGGATAATCCAGGTATCATAATGTAGCTCAGAAACCATGAACTTGAAAACATTTTTAGGTCATTTTGACCAAACTTGGCTTAATCCTCAGTTTGATGTGATGGGTCACATATATTACGTACATCAGACGTAGCAAAGACTCTCGATTCTCTTAACTCACAGTTTGAAGGTCTCAATCTAATCCAGTACCTTTGGGACAAGGTGGATTGGGAGATTAGCATCATGGGTGTGCAGCTGACAAATCTGCAGCAACCAAGTGACATTAAAAGTAAAACAAAAGCCAAAAATGAAGAACTGATGAGATGTATTTAATAAAGTTGTCAGTTAAGTGTAGTTTGAGCCTCTATGTTTAAAAGTTTGAGCTTTGAGCACAAATTACATCAACTTTTTATGATCTGCTCATTTTCACATCAGCTGACCTTTAACCAGATGCTGATCAAAACAGTGAAAACTAAATCTAGGTGTTTAATAATTTAACAGTTTTATTTAATTGTTTTTTTCCAGGAAGGAAATGTTCTGTTTGTGTTGTCACACTGAACCTGCTGAATATGAAAGCAGTAATGAATCACTTTTTTCCTATTTTTTTACATCTGTGTTGAAGTTCTGACTCATTACATGACTCATGGAGTGTTTCAAATGCAAAGATTAATCCAATTTTTAAGGGAGGATAATGATTTTAGTCTCCAAACGGCGTATCACAAGCTGCAGCTGAGCAGAAACAGGCACTAAACGTTGCAGCCTCTGTTTATCCCCCATTTACACCGTTCTCTATTTGATATTTTTTGCGAGGGGGGAAAAGATTTAACCCCTCCTCCTTACACTCTCCACTCTCCTCGTTTTATGTTGCTTGTCCTCTAAACGGACTTTTTTTTATTTATTTTTTGCCAAGTCGAGAGAAGAGAGAGAGCATTTCCAAGAGATTTGAAGGGACCGTAACGTAAAGCGGCTCTCTTCCAAAGGCTGCTAAGAGGCTCAGGAGCGGATGGCAGTCACTGTCTTCTTCCAGAACATGTGCCTCAAAGCAGTGACACCATGTCACGCTGACAGAAGAGCACAGCCGACAAGTGGAGAAAGTGAAGAAGAAGGGAGAAAAGAAAAGCAAACGAAGAGAAAGAGTGAGTGAAAGAGAGAAAAAAAAGAACTTGGTCAACTTGTCATCCATTATAGATTCCGTGTTATTCATTCAGGCCCATCCTGCCATGTGCCGGCCTGCTCTCCCTCTCTTTCATCTCTACTCACTTACTCAATCTCTCTCTCTCTGTGCGTCTGAATCTGTCTCTAGGCAGAAAACTGGCTGAGCAGTATTTTAGGATCTCCATAAGGGCAGCGGTGCTGTGTGGAGTAAAGCGTAGCACTGCGCACCGTCCACACATTACATTTACTTTAAACTGACACCTTAAAACCAAACACAGGAAACCGGAGATTAATCTATGCGTTAGTCATTCTTTAAGTGAACTTCTAAATGAAAATGATTTGAAAGACACATATTTCTAAAGTTTGCCATTTTTGATGTCTTTGTTTTGACAGCAGATGTTTAACCTTCAGGAAATATTCCACATTTTTAATATTAAAAATGTCCTCAAACAGAAAGTGGCAACGGTAGAAATGCCTCAACTTTAGAAGTCGATACAACTCAGGATGGCCGCCACAGCAAACAGATGAGTCACTTTTACAGGTGTGGAGCTGAAATCGGTTGTGGTATATATTAGAGCACTACTTTCTTTGTCTGCCTGTTAGAAAAACACCAAAATAACAACTGGATGGATTGCTGAAACTCTTAAGGCCCCAACATACTCGGGCGTACTTCGCTCCGCGGGGGTCCGCGCGGACTCTAGGCGGACTCGATGCGGACT
>JARVJO010000082.1:9814450-9828451 GCA_031762555.1 Cynodonichthys magdalenae
GCGCCCCCCCGGAGGCTGAGGACCAAAGTGTGAATTAAGTTTATGCTAGATTGAAGGTCAGGTATGTACTGGAGTGGTTAGTTTTAGGGTAAAGGGTCAGGGTTAGGCTATAGAAATGACAAGTAAATAAATGGAAGTCAATGAAAAGTCCTCACGAGGATAGAATAAGTGGGTGGTTGTGTGTGTGTTTGTGTGTGCTGTAATATGTTTATAAGGCCAACCAGAGCAAATTAGACAATATACTTTACTACAAGTACAAGATGCATACATAGTAGCTGCAGTGTGGGCTTGGCAGAAAGGTGAAAGCCAAATAATAATGTTTTTGCCTGTGTGTGCTTGTCTGTTAGTAAAATATCTCACAAAACACTGGATATATTCTAATAAAACTCTCAGAACATAATCACTGGATATGTCTCTGTAACTGATTAATTTTTGGAGTCCGTGGAATCCAAGATGGCCGCCTCAGCGAATTGACATTAGCAAACACAAAAATATCTGTAACTCAGTCTATTGTAAAGAGACCGAGCTAAGTTTTGGTGTGTCATCCTCAACACATACTCAGAGAGCTAACAAATCAAGTGAGAATACTGTTTGTTTGTTGGCAGAATATCTCAGGAACTATGAAACATATGGAAACTCAGCACATACTGTGACTGTGATTTTTTGACATGCCATGAGATCACATAATGTTATTTTCACAGCTGTGTTCTAAGCTACAATTTATTTCCCGTCAACACCAGAGCCGATGGGCGATATACATTCCTTCGTGGATTACTAGTCTTTTTATTTAGTTTAGCGTTTGTATGCGATGATAAAATATCCCATTACACTGAGGTAAAATATTTTCCAACACCTCCCCCTCTCGCACACACACACTGGATCACTTAATTCCAAATTTCTCTCTCTTTTTTTTATCTCCTTTTCTGTCTCTCCTTCAATTAGAGCTCATATGCTTGGAGGCCCCCAGCTCTCCATGTGTCCCCCTTTGAAGTGAAGTAGATTTAAAAGAGAAGAAAAAAAAACAATTGTCTCAAAAAGCCTAAATGAGCTTGCACAGAGCTAAGAATGGGCACAAATCCACACAAAATCCCTGAAATGCTTTTATTATTATGCACAACCTCACAGTCTCACAGACGTACAGATTTCATCCAACAGAAAATGACCAGTTTGTCTCCAAATGCTTACAGAAAGATGCAGTCATGGTTTTCTTCAGTTTTCTGTGTGACATCGGCCAGTTTCATAAAGAATCCACGAGCTGGGAGACAGACAGAAAAGTCTTTCTGTCCTGGAAGCAGAGCATGCTGGGAGAAATAGATTTTGCAGACATTTAAAAGAAAAAAAAAAGAAATGCCCAGCAGTTCTTTCAGGAATGCATATTACTGCTGCCTTTCATCTCAAAGTTTTAAACCTACATCATCTTATCTTATGAGAGTTAAAGCCATTACTAGGGGTGTTCCGATACAACTATTTCACATCCAATACAATACCAATATTGCAGCTTTGAGAATTGGCCGATACCGATATTGACCCGATACCATATCAGTACCAATCACACACTCTTGCCTGTTTTGTAGTGTGGAATCTTAGAAAAGTCTTGATCAAGTCAAACAGTGAACAAGAGTAGGTATGAGAAAAACTGACCCATTTATTTTTAACAAATGGGTCACATAAATATTTAAACTGAAGTATATTCTACAATTGAATAAAATAAATTAGACGACTAAAAAATAATAAAAACAAATTGTACTTTTATAGTGTAAAATAGTACTTCAAAGTCACTCTAGTTTTTTTTCTATCTTTCAGCCTGGTGCTGCTTTATAGTGGGAAGGTGGGGACAAATATTGTCCAACTGTTCAAAGTTAAGAGTCCACAGCTCCAATTGTATTGACTGGACCCAAAACAATGTGATCATTGCACTTAATCTTCACAAAAGACTAAACATCACTCTAATAACAGAAGCAAAAAATGCATTGTTAGAATTTGTTAAACTGATAACTGATTAGTTACTGCTGCATTTCCACTTTCTCCAGTCTGAGCATCATGTGGAGATTAGCCTCTCACTATCCACACTCGCCATGTCTCTGTATCTCTCTGCGTGCTCATACTCTAAACAAAAGCGGTGCTCTCCTTTCTTCTGTCAATCAATCCCAGAACTAATCCACAGGCAGCATTCTGCTGATCCCAAAATCGTAAGCGTACTGTACTCGCTTAGAACCACTGGAGAGGAGGTTCTGAAACAGCACGGTTGGAACCATGAAGACACATTTGACTGAGGCTGAATCGCATACAAGCGTGTGGATGGAGATGGGGTTTGGAGTGGAGCCTGGGTGTCTCTTCGGTTTAAAACTTACACGGTTCTGTGCCCCTACGGAAAACTTGTGCATGGCTGATATCGGATTGATATCAATATCGGATCGGGACACCCCTATTCATTACATCTAGTTGTACAGGGTGAGTCAAAAGACACAGGACACCCCTTTATTTCAGAAACAAATGGGAAAATGAAACCATTACTTACCCAGTAGGTTAAGTAATGGTTGTCTTTTAGGCTATGGCCAGAACATGGCCGCCATCTTGAAAGCCACCATACTGGATCAAGGGTACGTTTTTTCAATAGTAAGGTGGCCATATAGTACAGCAAAAAAGACTAGAATTGTCTCAGATTATCGCAGTCAGATTTGAAGCATCTCTTGTGTTTCAGAAGACATCAACACAGAAAGTTGCAACAGCAACTGGCAACGTTGCCTGTTTTTAGACTGTTCAATGTGCTGTCCTTGGTGCTGAACACAAACACGCTCTGATCAACAATTTGGCTGAGTCTCAATTCAGGGGGCTGCAGCTTATAGTCGGGTAATTATGGTAAATGTAAGTTTAGCAACTTAACTGATGAAATTTTAGACTCATTTTCACAGACGATTCATGCAGCCCACCAGGACTGCTCGAGATCAGCACTCTGACTTTGATCTAATATAAGTGTCCTGTGACTTTTGACTCACCCTGTAGACTTGTGTCCAGTAATTACCATTAATTATTTTCTATAAGTTGTATTAAAATCCATCTGGTGCATCCAACACACACAAATACACAAACAAACATAATAACGAACATAATCCCCCGCCTTCGCCTTTCAGGTTGCAAACGGTCTCCATAGGCTGTTATTAAAGGGGGGATAATGGTACATGTGCATAATAAAAACACTTCTGTTGCTGCTGTTACCTATCAGCTCTCTGCTAGCTGTAGGGAGAGGAAAAAAACAACAACCAAAAAAAAAACAATGAAAATGCAGCAAAGCTCCTTGTCTGGCATCAGAATATGAATTCACAGCCTCGCTGCATGGGTCAGCCCTGATTCAGACACAGACACACACTTGGCAGGTGCAGGAGAGGAGGAGGAAGGGACAAACGAGTGGAGACACAGACAGATCAGAGGGACAGGACAGGTGAGAAAATGAAGGCTTTGTGTAGATGGGAGGTAGGGTGGGGGCTGAGTGGACAGTGAATAAGGAGGAATTGTTTGTCGACATGCATCTATAATTCATTTCCACCTGCTGTGCACTCGTGCGTGTGTGTGAGAGAGGGTTCTGTTTGATGTAAAGAAAGAGTGTGTTTGTGAAAGTGCACACATGTTTGCCGAAGCTGAGATGGACACACTTCTGTGCATTTAAATTAGGCGAACATCAGGTTTGCACAGATACATATGAGCCGAACGTCAGTATCAGCTGGAGTTCAGCTTGTTGACTGTCATCGGCTCGTCTGCAAATTGGATCAGCAGACGGTGGCGCCTGATAGTTAATAACTGTGTCCTGGTTGTGCTGCACTCATCTCCCATTAAAAAAAAATAAGATTTATTTACATTAAGTTCATTTTTCCTAAAATAGGAAACATTTAGTGAGTCACTGAGTTATTTTGAAAGGTTAAACAAAATTTGAAACACTTTTTCGAAATTGAAGTTTTTATTTGTTCAAAATGACGAAAGTGAAATGATGACACACTGCAAAAAATGTCCATCTAACCATGTCTTATAAGCTTCTATTCAGCCAAAAAGTATTTTTCATCGTGTTTTGAGACTAATATACTAAATAAGAGCAGAATGTGTTGGATTAATAATCTTGTAAGCCTGGAAATTTTTCATTATTTCAAGAATTCTTTACCACATGCAACTGTCTTATTTCATTTTATTTCAGAAGATTCAGACTGTAATCTTGTATTTTTTTAACTTATTTTTATCACAGTGAACTAATGTTAGGGTTGTCGTGAAAATCTTCAAAACATTTTATACTGCAACTGAAATGTTGTTGTTTTTTTGTTACAAAAAAGTAAAAAAAAATCCCAAACAAATAAAAAAAAAACAACTAATATTCTTTAAACCACGTTGCTGCCAGATTGCATGCCAAAATTTAAATCTTTAATTATCTGTTGAGGATGACTTTTAACTACTACCAAGACTAGTTTTAAAATCTTTGTCCGTTTTTAAGCATGTTGCATTATGTTGACTCCAAAAGTGAAAACAGCTGTAGATGAACTTCTAATTACTCTCTAAGAGATTCAAAAGATCAGTTCAGAGCTTCATGAGATATTCTACTAACGTGACAAACACATTCATATTCATATTCAAGATTTCTAGTTGCTATGAACTTCAGATGGACCCTTGCTGGTGTTTGTTAGTTCGGGGGCTCTGGGATTATTTAATCAGTGTGTGTGTGTGTGTGAATTCACATTTGTGTGTTTCTGTATTTTTCCAGTGGGTGCTTTCAGCAGTCTGAAGGTGTGTGTGCACCATGTGTGGCCTTGAGGATAAAAAAAGAAAATTTATGAAGTTGTGATAAGTGCTGCCCCACGCTGCAAAAGATCAGGGACAAGCTACACTCTGGACACACTTCTCTCTTCGTTACTCGCCTCAGGGAAGGAGGAGTGGACTCTCAATGCCAGAAATAAAGTGTTTCAATTCAACTCAAAATCCTGAATCACTCTGTTGAAGAACGCTCCCCGTCCTTGTGTCTGTTTAAGAAAGGAAAATCTAATAGAATTTAGATTTTAGCTTTGAATTTACTTAATATGTGGATGCAAAGGTTTAACTATCCTTATCAAAGTGCTAATTTTACCTTTAATAAACTGTTTTATTTTGAATGAATCCACTTTAAAACATCTGCTGATAATGTCAGGTTCACAAGATAATCGTGCCCATTTTTAACTGGATTTTGATTTTTCGATAATCATAATGATGCTCCGATTCTCATGATGACTCTAAAGACAATCTTGGGACATATTCTTGTCGGGTGTTAAGAGGGATCTAGTCGGCTCGGACGAACGTTGGGACCACTCCGATCTCAAATCTGTGATATTCAACATGTTGGATTGTCTTGGCCTGATATCCCAGCGTGTGTGGTGTTCCCCCGAGGACAAACGAGCCCGCAGCCTGTTGAATGTGACGTGTAGCCAATCAGAAAGCGAGGTGACACAAACACAGAGGGGAATCCAAAATACAGAAGACCAAACAACACCTGAAAGTTTTTTTTTTTTTTTCTCTGTTAAAAATAATCCACGTCGGCCATGTTTACATTCCCTGAACTCACGTTTGATCTCAAGAGGTTTCGCGAGATTTTTCATCTGACATTTGAATGTTCCTGAGTGAAATCTGTTCATGTGTCTTTGCCATGTGGCTACACCACACACTGTAGGACCAAACCTGGTAAGTTTTTATCAATGTTAGCATCCTGTCCTGTCAACGAGGCAAAAGGTCAGTTGAATCAAATTGGCTTTAAAATGTTTAAAACACTCATTTTAAAACTTTCCATACAAAAAACTAGTTTAGTGTGCTGTGTTGTCCTCTCTGTAGAACAATCCAACAAACGCTAAAAAAAAAAAAACATCCAGTAGGTGTTTGGCTGCTTTAACTGTCATCAAACGCTCCACTGAAGTTAAGAGTCAAAGAAATCAGTAAGAATGTTTCTTAGCAGAATGATGCATAAAATGTATTTATATTTGGTTTTATTCCTCTTGACAGTTTTACACAAGCAAACTGTTTACATGCTTCTTGGTCCTGCGAACCCTCCTGATACTCTCAAAGGGAAGCGGTACATTTAGTGATTTCATGCTACATAGTGAGCATAAAGCTCACCAGCGGAGATTATCATTGTGGAGCAGGAGTGTTTTGAAAGGTTTCTGTAAGTGTTTTGTTGTGTTTGGAGATAGTTTTCAAGCTGTGACTGAGTCATCGGCGAGATCTGTAGAAGCCACAGTGAATTCACGCCTTTTAGCCGCCTTCCCCGGCGCAGCAGCGGGTCGCACATTTCTCAGAGCCACTTTTTAATCTTACAGATAGCAAAGACTTTGAACTGGAGATGGAATCAAGAGGATCACAATCATGAGGCAGTTGGAAAATAAATGGGCCACAACCTCCCTGGATCGCAGACATCAGAAGGAGAAGAAGAAGAGGAGGAGGAGGAGGAGACTTGAGGATTTTTTCCGACCTTCACAGCAGGATAATTTAAAAACTGGTGACCAGGTTTAACCAGCAGCTCGCTCGTTCTTTAGATTAGACATTTCAGTTTCAGTTGAATAAAATGATTAAAAACCATTCCCATATTTATGATAATTCATTTTAGGCAGCACAGATTTTCTAGTTTCAGTTTTCAAGCAATTAACGGTAATTCATTTTGTGTGACGCAGCTCTAGTATGATAATATATTTATATATTATCTTATTTTATATGATAAGTTAATGAAGCTTTTTTGTTATTTACAGAAATTAATTTTATTTGCTGCAGTTTCTCTCCAATTTATGGCAAATTGTTTTTGGCAGCTCAGTTTTTTTCTGCATTTATGGTAATTATTACAGGTTACATTTAGGCAGCACTTCTCTTGTCTCCATTGCCCTTTCATCTTCCAAGTCTTGTTTTTTGTTATCATTGTTATGTTCAGTATTTTGCTGCCACGTCAGCGTTTTTCTTTTGTTATTTATTGAATCAGTTTTTGTTTTTACATTCAAGTCCTCATGTCTAACTGCTTTTTTTGGGTTCAAATCACCTACCTTGACAGTTTATGGTAACTTATTTTAAGTGGTCCCTCTTTTTATTTATTTTTTTACAATTTATAGCAATTTATTTTAAGTGGGGCAGGGTATGCAAATACATTTTTTTAGCTTTATATCATGTTATGTCATTCCCTCATCAAAATGTCGCTTTGACTCATTCGTTCATTCATGTTTGAGAAATCCTTGCATCTCCTGTGGAGCTGCCTAAATACTCGCTGATGCAAAGCTCCACCTATTTGTACAAAGCTCCTCCCTGGAGCTCAGTCTGCAGCCTAGCTCCCACCTCACAGAGCACCCCTCCCCAAAAGCATTGTTGTGAAGATGTGCTGAAGTGGGAGTGTCAGAAACGGTAGGAGGTTCTTCAAGATACAAGCCAATATCAAGGAGTGTAGAAAGACTATGATGCAAAGTCAAATTCATTTTGATATATATATATATATATATACCATTTTCAGAAAAACTAAAGTTAACATGATTACTTGATTGGACTGAACAATGGTCATTTGACAGTGAGACCTGGAAGGGGGGTGGGCGTAAAGTGTCTTGTTTGCATTTAAAGAAACAGCACCAAAACGAGTTGCTCTCAGATAAACCTCAGAACCCACGTGAAAGACAAGGAATTCAGACCAAAGCTTTGCAGTTCCACTTTATATAGACCACAACTCAATGATTTAAACGTGAAAAAGGATTTAAAAGCATGATATGTCACCTTTAAGTAGTGCATCATTTCTGACCCACAAGAGAAACTGTGGGCCAGTCTGTCAGTCCACAGAGAGACAGCATGGAAAAGATCATATGACGAATGAGGAAAACTAATATGGCTTTCATTAAAAGAGAATTAAAATATAAATGCTGTACCTCTGTTAAAGACAGAGCAGAATTTGAATTAAAAATCACAGATCGACTTCACAGATTAACAGATTTTCTTGCCTCATCCATCTCTCTGTAGCTGTAAAGCTCAAACACTTCTTGTTCTGTCTTCCTCTTCCTTCTACAGCCCTATTTATATATTTCCCCAAATGATGTCTTCTCTCCACTATTTCTGTCATTCTACAGGCATTTTTCTCCAACAGATTTCTTTAGAAAAATGTCAGCAAGTAAAGCCGGGTGAAGGGAAAGTGTTTCGCATTGCAACGCTAATATTATGCTGACGATTCTGTTCGAACTGAAACAATGCAACAGTCAGGATTAAGATGGAAGAGGTTGAACCTGAAATTTCAATCCAGTGCGGTATTTGCTCGTGTTCAGCTGTGCTCTCAAGTCAATCATGTTGTCGCTTTGGGTCTCCGATTTGTCAGCTGGCATCTAATGCAGTTTGGAGCTGGCAGCGTCAGGCGCTGCCAGTTCTGTAGTGGTTAAATTAATACTCCAACGGGAGGCTGGTTAATGAGAGACCCGGTGCTGATCTCTCCCTCTTGTTTTGTCCAATCAGGCTGAAAAATGGCCAGCGCCCGCTTGTGATTGGCTCGGTCAAAGGCGAGCGTGCAGCAGTGTGTTGTCCCATATAACAACCTGCTGACAGATGATCTCTGGACACACTGCTGAAAGTACACACTTTAAAGAACATTCTGCTTTCTTAAATTAGTAACCCTTTTATCTTGTTTAGCTTCGTTCTCCTGCCTCTTCTCTTCCTGACTTTGTGTACATCTGATTTACACGTGTAATTCCAAAGCATGTCAGACATTTCTTGCGCCGAGAACCTCTAAAACAAAGCAGAGGGCCCAAGAAAGATTTATGTAATAATAAGCCCTGATGTACTTTTAATATGTTTGGTAATATAGACAGATGGGAATCTAAGTGAACAAGAGGGAGAAGAGCGTAGGAGGCCAACAAAGGGTGATTCATTCCTGTAGTGTGGAGAAGAAAGAAGTGGAATGATTTAGTCACAGAGGAAGAAAGATTTTCCAAGTGCTGTTAGAGCAGGACCAACAGTCAGTAGAAGAAGGAGCAGCTTCCCTCCGTTCTGCACTTTAGCTTCTTCTTTTTATTGGCTGATTGGACAGGCTCATTTCTCCAGGTCCAGCAATGGTCTGCCTTGGGGGGGGGGGAGGATGGGAGGGTCCAACCAGCTCCTCTCAGCTCCAGATTTGAAGTGTGTGTGTCGATGTTAAAACTACACATTTATACAGAGGATTTCAGCAAACAGATTCCTGCTGCCAGATCAGCGTCAATCAGCTGTGAAATTTTCTTCCTTGGTTTTATAACTGGAGTGTTGGTTGTTCCACCAGAGGTGCTCAGCTGTGAGTGTGTGTGTGTGTGTACTTGTTTCTGAGCGTGAGAGTTGTTACAGAGTGAGAACCACTTGCAAAATAATTACTATCAAAGTGAGGTCTTTGGTAGCCTGGCCCTTGTCTTCCTACACAGTTCTGCTCAATTCTAGTTTCCCTTCTCTGCTCCGTCAGAGATTTCTCCCAGAGACAAGGATTTCTCCAGTTGAATTTCAACTAGGCTAGAAGTTGTGAATGACAACGTAGTTTTTCTACGCCATTTTAGTCAGCCTTTAGTTTAGCAATGGCAGCGGAGGAATTGAATAAAGTCAGTCTGTGTTGACATGGCTTCCAAATAAAATAAATTTGTCTCTCAAAGCCTGCAGCTTTGGTTAGCTTCGTAGCTTAGCTTCCTTCACGGTCGAGCTGGCACACTACATATGTCACGGCTAAACATTAGTGATTGGGTAAATCAGATCCAATCGTTTTAAACTTCAACAGAGTCCACACCTCCAGCAAGCAATTGCTTCTCAATAGCTGAGAGTCCAGACCCTCTTTACAAAGCAAAGCATAGAACAAGGGGCTGGTTTTTACCAGGTTAGGTCTTTGGTATAAAGTGAGGACCTTTTCCCAGTCCTCACTTTTTTGCAGCTCTGGTATGAATTGAGTATTGGTTAAGCTTAGAGTTAGCCATAGACTAGTAATGGTTAGGTTTAGGGAAAATGTGTGTGTTAGGCATAAATGCAGTTACAAAAATGAATGGAAGTCAATACAAAGTCCTCAGTTTCATGGAAGTACAAGGATGTATGTGTGTTGGTGTGTGTGTGAACTTGTTTCTGTTACCTATTTAGGTCCATTTCCAGTATACACACCTACCTTGTCAAGACCAGTAGTCCTAATGGGGACCAAAGACCGGTCCTAATACTGTGGAACTCCATTTTTGGGTTGGGGGTTCAGTTTAAGACTAAGGTGTGAATAAAGTTTAGGTTAGTTTTAGGGTTGCTCTAAACTTCCTGTGAGGTTAGCCTTAGGGTTGGTGGTCAGGGTTAGGCTGTAGAAATTACTGAACATGAATGGAAGTCAATGAATGGTCCTAATAAGAATAGAAATACAAACCTGAGTGTGTGTTATTATCTCTGTCAGCTTGTGTGTTCAGGGTGTCTGTGGTAAAAGTGAAGAGCTGGTCAGATACCAATCTATAGGCTGAAAATCATGTTTTTTCTGCACTTTTTCTTGTCCACCACCATAAAAAAGGTGTATGATCATGTAAAAGTCCATGTGTGCATGTGCAGGTGTTTGTCAGCAAAATATTTCAGAGCTCTCTGGGAGGGCTTGAATGAAACTTTCCGAAAGTAAGAATTCGACATACATCTACAGCTAATTAATTTTTTATGTCAACCCAATTCAAAATGGCTGCCACAGCTAATCAACATTAGCCAACACAGAAAATGGCTACAACTCAGTCAATTTTACAAATATTGAAGTAAGATTTGGTGTGGTAGTTGCTGAGAGTCACTCATCCTTGATGCAGACTTTGAGCCTTAAAACATTATATGATGTCTTTGTTAAATGTAAAGCAGAAGGTGATATGCATTCCTTTCCATTTCCAACAACTTACAGTACACAAAGTTTCCTCCCAATATGAGCTGCTCAACTATTCTAATTAAAAACAGACGAGAAAAATAGTGCACTCACACAAATGAGTCTACACCCAGGTGTTGACACTATTTAGAGATAAGGACTTACAAAAGAAACAAATTATTTTCTTAAATCCATTTATTTTCTCCGCTCTTTTTTGGATATGTTTTGTTTTCAGCTAATATATGATCAAAATAAAGCCACACAAGTTGTGTTTCTTCTCAAATTAGGAAAATAAAAAAAGTCATTGGCCTGGCTTCCTCTACATCACACTGCCGGTCCACGTGTCCTTTAAGACTCGACATGGCACAGACTGTGGACCTGCTCATATTTTACTGCTAATAGGTTGAATTTAAATGGGAAAAGCTGTGACCTGCATCATTTGATTATGCAACTGTCGTGTGTGTGTGTGGGTGTGTGTGTGTGCAAGACGGAGGCGTGGGCAAAGTTTTTCAGAGTATAATTAGAACCTGATTAGTGTTGAGATAAGCTTAGCCTTTCAAATGACCCAATTACTGCATGTAAATAGGGTAGTAGTTATTTTTGCATTTGCTCTCATCTTTGCCGTATCGGTCACACACACACACCCGCACTTTGATTCAACTTGTGTGTGTGACTTTACCAGGCTGCTGTGTTGTGTCCTGGACACATCACAGTGGCAGCCTGTTAGAACTGAGGGGGTCCTGATAGGAGGCTCAGACCTCTGAAACTGTCAGACACTGGAGAGGGAACCAAACAAGATGACCACTCATTAAATCAAAGACTTAGCATTCCATGAAGAAATCCAAACTTAGCACAAAAAGTAAAGAAAATTTGTGTTTGGTATATTCCTTTTACCTTTCAGACAAATTCAAGGAACTTATTTATATTTACTGCTGAACTTTCAGGTAAACACTTTACTTGAATAAGAAGTAAAAAGGGACGATAGCAAAAACTGCATCTGTGTTCAGATATACATCATTTCCACCCCCGTCTCTGCTCCATTAGTGATTAATTTGCTCATAAACTTCTAGTGTTTTTTTTTGTTTGTTTGTTTGTTTGGGGTCACAGGAATGAGGAAAAACTTTCCTGCATTACAGAACTCCTTTGACCCAAACGAATCAGCGGTGCGGCGCCGGTGCTGTTGACCTGATTTGTCTCCAATATGAAGATGGATGAAATGCTTATGCGGTGTATTACATGCGAGGGGAGGATTATTTGCTGCAGAGATTTTTCAGCTGTGTCATTGAGGCAATGGCGCCATTTAAATCTCTCATTAACTCTGCTCAAGATTTATCATCATTTGAATGAGCAACGATAAATGATCTCAGGGATTATGCTAAGCTAAATCAACCGCTAACAAGAGCGGGACACAGATCTATACTGAGAAGCTGAACTAGCTGTGGCCCTTCCTCCCCCTCTCTTCTGATCACACTCACTATTTTGGTGAATTTAAGTCTCATTTTTGACTTTTTTTTATATCCTGAAACTACTGCTAATTGCTGCTGATTGTCTGTGTCTGGGCGTGGGTGTTTATGTGCCTGGAGCTTGTCTTCATGTGGGTTTGTGTGCCTGTTTTATTTCCACTAAATACTTTTTGTTTTCCCAATACCAGTGTGTTATTTGTAATCTCTTTGCAGGTGTTTATCTGAGTCACCTCGCAGAAGGTCACAGAATTAGTCGGCAATTGGTTGGAAGTCACAGTTGTGTTTGTGTGCCGAGCAGACAGACGCACACACCTAGCTTTATAATGGTCGGAGCTTCACAGCAGATCCCTGTCATCCCCATCATCCTTTTTTAGCTACAGTCTCACTAGCGCTGCTCTCTTTCCCTCCCACACCGCTGCATTGTGCCTCTCTCCTCCTGCCTCAACTTTCATGCTGTAAGAGTGGCTCATTCCCTTTGAGCACGATATCGCCCCTCTCTCTCTCTTTCTCTCTCTCTCGCTCTGCCTGCTTCTCTTACGTTCCCCTTGTGCTTGCCAGAATGAGTGGCAGGTGTCTCCTGCAGATGCCAAGCTGTTCTTGGAAGGCAGTTGTGACGATAGCCTGACAAGCAGCGTGAGTGCTTGTGCTGCCTTTTTTTTTTTTGGTTTTGTTTTGTTTTGCTTTTTTTATTTTTTGTTTTTGGTTTTCCCTTTCCCTCTTCCTCTTCTCTGTGTGTATTTGTGTGTACATGACTGGTGTGGAGGAATAAGAAAGAGAGAAAGTGGAAGAATTGCTTTTTGTAATTGAACCCTGGCTGTGCTTGATGAAGCTTTCAGCAAATATCTAAGCGGGGAAGCTAAAATGAGAATTTAGACAAACAAGCAGTGGGAAACTGACTCGGAGACCGAGAGAAAGAGGGAGTTTTGCTTAAAAAAAACATGTCACTTGCTGAAATAGACATTTAAAGGCATTCAAGGGAAAAAAAATGTTCAGCCAGAACAGGGCAAAACTATTGTTTCTTTTGAGAAATTTAGAATATATTTAAATTGCTAGAAGAAGTAGTTTTAGTTTTGCAGGGTTTTCAAACTGGAGTCATGGTTCACCATTTAAGGACTCTGAAACAAGAGGCAGATCAGGACCAAAGCTGGGCACCAAACTGCTCTAAAGGGATGTCGGGCTTGACAAATGGATCGGCAAAAGTCTGGCACGAGAACTAAAGAACCAAAGGAGGATTTAGACGCTGAGGGAAGAAATCAGTTCAAACAACAGGTGTGGTAATCAGAGAACGAGATCAGATGTGAAGGAAAAGTGGAACAGACAAAAGAACAAGCTTTGCTAAATAAAAGTGAAAAATGCTAAACAGTAACTTTTACCAAAACCCAGACCACAAGCACAAGAGCTAACATGAAAAACTGTTTCTTGCGGTCATGTTATAACATACTGTAGGTTCTTGGAGAGCGTATTGGGATCGTGATCCAGCGTGAAGGGGGTCCAAAGGATACAGAAACACATTTTAAAGTCTGTTATACTTCGATGCTGATATGCATGTAGTTTACAAAAAACTGCAGACAAGTCAGAGTGGAAGGTGTTGGCTAGAGCTGTCACTTATGGCCCGAGCCCGAGCTCGGCCCGAACCCGACCTGACATTCGGGTCGGGTCGGGTCAAAATTATACACTTTGATGGGCGGGCCGGGTCGGGTTCGGGCTTGTGCAATTTTA
>JARVJO010000082.1:9830809-9844600 GCA_031762555.1 Cynodonichthys magdalenae
TGGACATGTTTTTGATGAGAGGATAACATTATAACATGATATAAAACTCAAAAATGTTGATTTTACATGATATTACCACTTTAACAAAAATACATTTTTTTTATTTTTGTTTTATTTTGCTCAATTGCATTTTTTTTGTCTGTATTGATCTTTTTGACTCCATAGGACAAAGTTTTTAAAATGCTATCTGACATTCCACATTTGAAGTTTGTATTTTGCTAGTTTGATTTGTTTCTTTTTACTTGGATTCTATAAGGAGGAGGTCAGTAAAGTCATTGACTGTTTCTTTCTCCAATGAGTCCAGCTGTTATGATTTAACATGAAAAAACAAAACCTTACAGCAAGGGTTGAGTCTAACCCCTGCCCTCCACAGCTAACATGAGCTGAATCACAAATAGTCACTAATAAGCAACATTCACTTCCTTGCTGCTGCTGACCAATCACAGCCAAAGGTCACAACTAACATCCCCACAAATACCAATATATAATATTTGCTCGGACAAAAGCTCTGTAACCGTTTTGCTCAGGTCTCATTCAGTTAACATTATAATGTCCCAGACGAAAAGGTTTCCTGAGGTTGATGCAGAGTCTCTGACCTGATCCAACACCTGCGTGATGAAATGTGCCCGCGAGCCAGAAAAGAACAGCCAGCACAAGTGTCCAACTTTCACTAATGCAAATCCCTGCAGCCGAGCTCAAAGTTCTTATGAAAAGCTTTCCCAGAAGTAGGAAAGCAGTTACAGGAGGAGATTATTATTATTTTTTTTTTCCCGAAGTATTTCTGGGGGCAGTTATAAGCTTTATGAACAGAGAGCTGAGAGACTAAAATAACTGAGTGTAAGAAAAACTCAGCAAAGGAGCTAACCAGATCAATTCTTTTCTTTTATGGCCCCCCTCTACTTCTAGTTTTAAAAATGATTTAGCCAAAACAATAACACTCTGGCCCCCAGTGCTCTCAGTTTTTAACAAGGTGCCTGGTTCTCAAAATATTTCAGACTTAAGAAGCTGCCAAATGAGCATTAAAACATCACACTCTTATTAGAGACATTCAGCCCCGGCACAAATCAGTGACTAACACTGAGTCATTGAGCTGTAGCACCTCAGAAAAAAATAAACGCCATTAAAAATTACTGGTAAATGAGATTTTTATATCCCTCAAAGCTCCTTACTGAAGCTTTTCTTATATTTGAGAGCCAGCTGATGTGTTGACTAACTGTTCATGTGCTGCTAAGTGCACATCCTTTCCGTGGAGCCGAGGAAAGCTCAAAACCTACAGAGGCAAGTTCACGGAAACGATAAACTCAAGTCACTGATGTTTCGAAAAATGTTGAGATAGGAGGCTGCTGTTTTGGAATAAATAAAAAAGGAAGCGCCACAAAAAGCCTACCATTTCTTGACACGCTCTTAGTATTTTTGTCAGCTTACCATCAGCGGCAGAATATCTGTGTGAGCAAATACAGATAATTTCATGCTTTACAAGACAAACTGGAAAT
Source organism: Cynodonichthys magdalenae (assembly GCA_031762555.1). Lineage (NCBI taxonomy): Eukaryota > Metazoa > Chordata > Actinopteri > Cyprinodontiformes > Rivulidae > Cynodonichthys > Cynodonichthys magdalenae. Next base: position 9,832,303 of record JARVJO010000082.1, read on the forward strand.
GAAAGAAATGTTTGAACAGATGCCGACAGGAGAGTCACCGCCCTTGTTATCAGATCCATATGTTAAAGCACAGCTTCTCAAATAAAGATCATCATCTCCATTTTTAATGTGTAAACATCCTCTGTTAATACACGAGCAGAGACGAAACAACGTGTCGTGTTGAAAACAGTAAATGAACTGACACTGCCACGTTTAGAAAAGAAGGCAGAGACGTGGTGATGTGAATGGAATGGAGAGCAGTGAGGTGCAAGTTATGTAAAAAAAAAGTTGAGCAATAAAAATTTAGAGTAAAAAAAAAAATGAAGGACTGCAGGGGTAAACAAAAGGCAACCAGGGACCAACAGCAATTGGAGATGCAGGATGGCAGGAGCACTATTATCAGCATGTGTCAAGGAGAATCATACTAAGGACAATTTGTATTAAAAATATCACAGATGCAGCGGGAACGCCTTAGTGGTTATTTTATATTATCTATTAAACTTATAATAGTATTTGTGACAAAACTGCGTTGAGAATAAATACCAACAAGATAGAACTCAATACCCCCGTCGGCATTCAGTAGTGACCAACTGTTAGCAGTTTTGTTGGAATCATCATTATTTAAATCATCTCATAAGGTGAACGGATGGACGAACGAACAGACTGGTGGACAGGGGGCTAAAAGGATCTTGTCAAACTTCTACGCAAATGTGTTGAGCAGGTCTCCCTTTTGATGCACACAAAATTTGGTTCAGATCAGCTCATGTATGTGTGATTTAGAGCCAACCATATATCAACAGCATGATGTCTAATTAGGCCACGCCCTCCAAAAACTGGACTGCATTCCTATAGTGGTGCGGATTAGGATTAACCATAGCGAACTGCATGCTGATTGGCTGAAATATGTGGAATTTAGAGCCGAAAAAACTGTAGAGAGGTAAGTAAGTGTTCTGGAAAAATGAAGCAAACTGAGTCATTAACCGATAAAGCCAAGAAAAGAAGATAAAACTGTTACATCCTGAAGACTGAAAACCTGCTTTTTCAATGTTAAACTAACATTGTCTTATACTGAGAAAGAACATGGTTGTAGTCATTTTGATCAAACCTTGTAAATGACGTTATGCAAAATCTTGTGCGATAATGCAAGACCGATGTACGAACAAAAGCTTGAAGCCTTAACGAAGAAAAGAGACGATTGGAAATTTAAAACTTTTTGAAAGCTTTCTTCAGATCTGTCCTGTGGTTCATGACACACTCACACATACAGACATGAGCAAAATCATTGTTGCCCTTTGGCCTTCAGGCATTACTTAAACCTAAAAAAAGAACACAGATAATGACTATTTAAAACATGAACGATGAATGCAAATGAATCTGTTAATCAGAAGAAAGGCTTCACTTTCATAAAACCATTAATCCTAAATTTTATGCAGGTCTTGAATAAACACAAATTGCCAAACAAATGCTACATTTCAGTGAGATAATGGCAAACCAAGTCCTTCAATCAGAATGATAGAATACATAGCTAATTGCTTTTTTGAAAAACACATTTTTGCACATTTTATTTTGCTTCATTTAAACCATGCTGTATTTAGCATATATCGACTCACAGATAATTCCTTTAAGCAATTAACATTTTAGCTAGCATTTCTAATGTCTTGAATTCAGAGCTGCAGCAGACACAATTGATTGTCACATCAATTAACCTTATTAACATAAGGATAAATCTAACATTGGCTCTTTTTTTGAAAGAACCTCAGTGTTTCTATGCCTTACCAGTGATAAAAACAGGCATAAAGAATTAAATGAGTGTTGCACAACCACTCTGAATATTTATTAATTCATACATTATTACCTTTTTGCACCCTGTTGATTTGTTTTTGATAGAAAATAATAAGGGGTTGTCCAGATTGTAGCTACTGTTGTTTTTTGTTGTTGTTGTGTTTTTTTTCCTTTCATTTTTGTGATTTTTTTTTTCTTTGAAGAAAAGGTCATGCTTGTCAAACGCAACATACGCCTCGCCACATGAAAGGAGACGGACGTGCTGACAAACACATGGACATTATGTTAGCGGTCACACCAGGCCACACAGACATGGGATAATACTCCTGTGTCCTCCGCTGGCATTTCACATCACAGTCGCTCTGCCCTTAAACAACCGGACATCTGTCCGTCACATCTGGCCCCTTCTCTGACACGTCTTTCTATAAATGTCTTCTGATACTATGTAATCCTCAGCCCCCTAACATAACCAACTCTTAAAATGTCTAAAATTCATTATTATTATCTTTATGAATTCACTTTATTGTTGTACCATATAATTAGGTATTGTTTCCAGAGGTGACCGTACAAATTAGTAAATGTGGATGTGTGTGAGCGAGAGCACATGTTTCTATAGAGGGGAAAAATGAAAATTACAGTAATTCATTAAAAATAATAATAATAAAATTGAATCAAAGGGGTATGATTGTAAAATGTTTGTAACAAGTTAATAAGCAGGGACCAGATGGAGATAGAAGAGAGTTTTGAAATTCGCTTATGGACAGAGAGGCGAAGGTTTTCTAAAGAGACGAGCAAACTTTTTTATCATACAATATTACAGTTATCCTTTTTGAAGTGATTAAAATCAGCCTAGATATTTCTAAATTAGTTTTGTTTTGGGTTTATTTTTTTTCCCATACTTTTGTAAAGAGATGCATATCACTTTACAAGGCTGGACACATGATGTTCATATTGAATTTTATCTCTGGTTCTGTTCTGACATGACTCCCAGGATCAGTGCATCTCCACCCTCAGTTCTCTCAACGCTACCCGCCTCTTTTCTCTCTCTCTCTCTCTTCCTCTCTCCCTTTCCTGCCCTAAGACACATCAAACAGTAGAATGATCTAAGCCTGGAGTTAAAAAAAAGAAGAAAAAAAAAGTCAAATAAATAAATAAAGACATGTGAGTGAGTTGAGGTGAATCTGAAAAAAAAAAAAGTAATACCCACTTCACAGACCTGCTTCAGACGATTCCTCCTCCTCCTCCTCCTCCTCCTCCTCCTCTTCCTCCTCCTCCTTGCCTTTTGGTTTCCCTTATTGTGGGAAGGAATTACAGGTGTGTTGCGTGTTAGTTTATAAGCAGGAGAAACATAGATTTCCTGTCACCTTTAGTGGATAACCAAAGGATATAACACTGTGCGTGTTAGCTAGCGCCAGGATAGCTGTGAAGAACACAAAAATAAAGACATGCGCTTCGCTCTGATGCCACATAAAAATAACAATTATTTGGCATCCTGAAGACAAACCTTCTGCTTTTTGTTTTATTTGAAAATACATGAAAAGGTGTTTTGATTTTAGATTTTGAAAGCAAATGTTTTAATAAATTTATGTTATGAATGCAGTTGATAGCAGAATCTTGATTATCACTCTGTTCTCCCTTTCCTCATCCATCAGGTTATGGCGGGGTGGAGTTACTGTTGGTGCTGTGGGGCCTGGATCTCTCCTTGCCCTGCCCCCGCCACTGCATCTGCTACACTTCGCCTAGCACCGTTTCCTGTCAGGCCCACAACTTCCACGCCGTGCCTGAGGGCATCCCGGCTCAGAGCGAGCGTGTCTTCTTGCAGAACAACAAGATCCAGCGGCTGCTTCGCGGCCACTTCTCACCCACCACCACCATGCTGTGGCTGTACTCCAACAACATTTCGTACATACAACCGTCCACCTTCCACGGCTTCGACCGGCTGGAGGAGCTGGACCTGGGGGACAACAAGCACCTAAAGGCCATCGCTTCAGACACCTTCGTGGGTTTGGGTCGGCTCCATGCCCTGCACCTGTACCACTGTGGCCTGATCAGCCTGCCCCCAGGGATCTTTGCTCACCTGCATAACCTGCAGTATCTTTACCTGCAGGTGACTGGACAAGAGCCAACGTTTATTTGTGTTGTTTAATACTGCATTATGGTTTCTGCTTTAACACTTACTGCCAAAGAATTTGACTCTGATCGAAGTTCAGATAAAAATACAGCTATTTACCATATTTATTCATGGATGCGACCCACACACTTTAGCTTAAAAAGCATAAGATGCAAAGCAGGACCAAACAAAAGCTATTCCCATTAAGATTTTATATATTTCATAAATTATATTTTGGGAAGCTCAAAAACAGTCATATTAATAAGGAAAAAATAACTTTGAAAACGCAGCAAACAAAAAACGCATTTGATTATTCAGGAAATCATTTTAGCTCTGCTGTATTTCAGGGGATAGGTTTGTGGAATACTCTTGATACTACAACACATTCTCACTCCCAACTCGTCACATATTGACGCTTGGTCAGGTACCGTCTGTGTCCAGTTGAGTCGCTTTGGGTAAGCCCCTCGCGTCAGTTATTGATGTGATGAGACGGTAGAGGAGGAGCGAGTTGTCATATTTTTGAGAAGAGTAGGAAATGCATGACAACTAACCGTCCCAGGCCCTAAATTGAACGTCTATTAGCCATATACATCCTATCCCTGACCCCAGTACCTAAAATTAACCATTAACCCTGATTCCTAATATTAACCACAGATCCTAACCCAAAGACCCCTATGTGGTGCGAACCCGGAAAAGCCACGGGCATCAATAACTGACGCGAGGGGGTTACCCGACACGTCAAAACTGGACTCAGACGATACCTGACCAAGCGTCAATATGTGACGAGTCGGGAGTGAGAATGTGTTAGATACTAACATAAAAACTTCCACAACAATTGATATGTTTAAAGAGATTACTAAGTTAAATTTTTGGGAAAGTATGATGTCATGTATTGTTTAGTGAATCTATCATAGAATTCCTTATGTTGTTTTTAATTTGTTTTTGGTTTTCTTTTCTCAAATATGAAGATTGTTCAAGTTTAAGTTGTTGTTTGAAGTTATTTTAATAAGGGGCAGATAAAAGATTTTTTTCTTCTTTCTGCACCCTTTTCATTCAATAACTCATTTAATTTGTTTTGTTTTTTAATGGACTTTTAGTTGCTTTTCATTAAATAAACAAATGTCACGTATATTAACATTTTTTAAAAGAAAATTTACACAAAAAAACTCACTTGAATCTCTTAACTTTATTATTATTTTTTTTTTCCACAGGACAACCAGTTAGAGTTCTTAGAAGATGATTTGTTCATTGATCTTCTGAACCTCAGTCATCTTTTCCTGCATGGAAATCGACTGTGGAGTCTTCGCCAGAACACTTTCCGAGGCCTGGGAGTCTTGGACCGGCTCCTACTCCATCAGAATAAAATCCAGTGGGTGGATCGCCAGGCCTTCCATGACCTGCGGCGTCTCACCACCCTCTACCTGTTCAACAACTCCCTCACTGAGCTGTCTGGCGCCACCATGACTCTGCTGCCAGCCCTGGAGTACCTGCGTCTGAACGACAACCCCTGGGAGTGTGACTGCAAGGCTCTGTCGCTCTGGGACTGGCTGCGACGGTTCAGAGGCTCCACTTCGGATCTGATTTGCGTTTCTCCACCAGAGCTGGCTGGGAGGGACATGAAAACGTTCAAGAAAGAGGAGCTGCCCAGCTGCTTATCGAGCGAGGGGCACGGAGGGCCAGGTGGGGAGTTGGAGCACGGAGAGTCTTTAAACCACCTGAATCGTCACCGAAATCATCACAACCACCACCAGAGGCCATACCTGCCCCACGGGGACCAGTACAGCCTGCCCTCACCCGCACCCCTGCCACGGCCACCCAAGGGGAGCCGCAAAAACTGCACCCGCCGGGGTCGCAAGGCAAAGGGGGGGATCAATGAGGTGCAGGTACTTCTGGAGGGGGGTGAGAAAGACTATTCTCCAGATGGAGGGAAATATGACATGAATGGAAACTCGAGAAGGAGAAACAAGTGCATCCCCAGAACTTCTGTTGGTCCACCCATTGGGGTCCAGAGAGCCAACAATGAGGCAGGGTCACGCTCAGCAGGTTTTATTTCCTGTTTCTCGTCGGCTTTGCTTCTCGTATGTTTTGCGATCCTTCGCTGACACAGACGTTGTACATTCTTTTGTGTTTGTGGTGCAACTTTACAATTCGTTCTCCTGAAACCCCGTCTCCTGGCATTTTAATGAGACATAAGCATGTGTGAACGTGACTGTGTACTCTAAACACTGAGTGTTTTTGTACCATTGAAGGAATCCATGTGAAGTAATAAAACCCACTGTTTCCATGATGTCAGTGAGGGAAACAACAGGGAAAATTTTTGTCTCTTTGACATCAGTCACTGAATTTATGTACGTGCAAAAAACATGAAGCCAATAATTCATTCAAATAATAGGGACAGCACAAAAATACAAGCATCCCAACAGAAAATCCTCTTGACTCTGTAGTTCTTCCAGCACAACCTTGATCTGTCACTCACATTGAGGCAGTCCTTTCCATCTGTCTCTGCTCACTCAATAGCACCTTAAGATCAAGAAACAAAGTACTGCAGACACAAGAGGCAGTGAAATGTATCATTGTGAAGGGTTTTAGCCGTAATGGCTGCAATCACTATCAGTCTGCTGATAAATTGGCTCTTCTCTCACATCTCGTGGCAGTTTTAACTCACATCTGTATCCTCTGCGTCCAGGAACTGCCACTGAAATTGTGACACAACACAACTGCCAATCCTTCACGCCGGTCCTGTTGAAAAGCTGTCATTTGTCCTCAACTTTGCATCCCAACTTAGAAGCCATTTAGCGCCATCCAGTTGTGCTAAAAGCAAACTGGTTCCATTCAGCGTAAACGAGTGTGCGAAGGTTTCTGTGTGTAATCTGTTTGCGTGAGTGTGGGTGTCTCAACTGAAGAAAAAAATATATATACACAAAAGCCATTTGGGTAGAATGAAGCTATACAGCAAGAGTGCCTAATGGGAGCCCTTCTCCAATAAGAACAAACTCTAGAGGCAACAAACTATTTATTTCTCAACTTTGCTGGGAAATGGGGGCCTCATATACCAGCAGGCCAAGGAACAGCTGGGGCTCTGGCCTGACTTACAAAACTTCTGATTCATCAAAACCAATATGCACTTTTCTCAGTAATGCTGGGGAAGCTATGTACCAACCAGACTGATCACTCAATCCAAATGAAATCACAGGAAAGTCTCCTGAACTGAAAAATGTGGAGAATCACCTGCAAAGGTCTTGAAGAGATCCAGCAGAGGAAAGCGGAACTGTAAAACTTCTAAACTTCTGTCATCGTCCCTGATGGATTTTGTTCACTCCAAGACAGATGAACTTGATGATTTGCAGGCCTGGTTGGAGATTTGGGTTTTAACTGCTGCTAAAGTCTGAAGAGAGAAAAATCCCACCCACCTCCCCCTTTTAGGTGGCTTGAGACTCTTTAAGAATTCACAAGGACAAAGGCAAAAGAGAGGACACAGTGCTCCTTTTAGCCTGGAAGACTTTAAGCATGCTCATCCCCTGACAAATCCTGATCAACCACCTTCACAACTCACCGCAAACCTCTAACCCCACTCAGTCCAGGGTCTTCTAACCCCAGAGCCGAGGAGCAGAGATGCCGTCTCGGCTTTGCCTTTCGTCGTCACCAGTTTTTTTTTTTCGTTTGTTTTTTGTTTTTTCAGTGAAACTTGCCCAAAGTCTTAAGTGCTCAGTTCCAATAGGTGATTCCTGTGCAGATGCAAACAGGTTTTCTGAATACCTTAAAGCAGCAGTTCAGATGATTAGAAGTGGGATTCTGTAGATAATTTACAAAGTAATATCTTACCTGTTGTAGATAGCTCTTTGAATGACCTCTGTTTTAAAAAAGGTACTCATTGCAGTCATGAAGACAAAAATATCAATATCAATGGTTAATGCGTGTATAAATTACAAACTTACAAGTAAAATTTATGAATGACTGACAAATATCGTGTTTATTTGTCTATAAAAACAGCCGAAGTGACTCAAAATACATCATCAATGGTGATATCTACAATAAGCCATTAAGGATTGTGAAGACTAACATTTGTAATGTATTGGTACATATTTAATGTCAGAATTATAAAGTATGCAGGTAAAAGGGCTTTGATTATAATATTTCAGAGTTGCGTATTAAAATGCAAACTCGAATTTCACTATTTGTGTCGTTCAGGATAACAGGTTTTAGGTCTGATTTTAGAGTTTAAAAATGAGTACCTAACTTTCCCATCACTGTCAGCTTGCGACAGTATTTCTGGTGCAGCCAACACTTATTCAGATTGTGTGATGATAGTGTGAAGGTTTATGAATTCTCAAGAACTTATATGAAATATTTAACATTTAAGTTGCCACTTTAGCCCTGCTCCAACTAGCCATTAGCTTGTCAATCAGGTCAAAATTAAACTCAAGTAAACTCTATTCTTACAAACTGGGGTCATTTAAGAGCTATCTACAACAGGTAAGATATTAACTCTTCATAACCTTGACACTTAACCCTAGTCCAAACGTTCTGAGTTGTTCCTTTGACTGCTCAATAAAGCTAAATGTATTTTTTAATTGTTTCAACAAGGTAATAAAATTTATGTTTGTACTCGTACAAAACAGCAACTAAAGCTAAAATTACAACAATCATGACAGGCGGGGAAAAAGCACAAAAAATATTGAGTGTGATTTTGCTGACTACTAAAACTGGTTTGTAGGGGAATGTGAAGGCAGGGGGGCCACATTAGTCCCCCCCCCCCATTTTTTCCGCCTTTTTGTGTCTCTCTTATGGAAATTTTGGCAACATTTCAGAAGCCTGTCACTGGTGTCATTGTCCTGACAAGTAGGATTAGAGATCCCTACTGGTGAACTTGTTTGTGCAGCTGTAAACCAAGCGGTGATGTAAATCGTGTCTGTTTATTCCTGTGAGAATGACTTTTGTAATAAAATGATGAAAAAAAATGGTGAGAAAACCTGTGAGAAACTGGCTCTTCGTTGTGTGTCTCATGAAAAATGAAGGAGCTAATGGCTGGAACGTCTTTATTTTTGTAATATTCTTATATTTGTTTGTGTTTTTTTTTGCTTGTTTTATTTTTGCTGACTCATTCGAGACACCTTGCACTGCCCCTTCTCATCTCCTCGAGCTGCTCCTTTCACTTCCACCCTCCAATACACACCTTTTTTTTGTATCCATTTTCTCTCCTCTCTTTTGTTGTGCAGCCCCAATGTTTTATATGTGGTTATCAAACAATGCCAGACTGAAAAGCTGTTTATAAATACCATTAAACAGATAGTGTCCTCAAACGGCTGTTTGTTTGCCTCTTGTTAATGAAAGCATGCACATCTGTCTGCGCGTGTGCTTAATAGACCTACCTCTAAAGGAGCCCTGAGGCTGTATGATAAGGTGATGAAAGAAAAGGGATGGAAAATGGTCAACAAGTAAAAAAATAAATAATTTAAATGTAAAAAATAGAATGGACATAATTGAATCCATGTGTTTATTTGCTGCAGGAAGAGGGACACACCCACAAGTACCCAGCGTGTATTTTACCCCCACTCATGTCCCAGTTTCACTGCAGCCTTGTATAAAATATGCATCAAAGTAGCTGTCAGCACGCACACCTGTCGAGGTTCATCAACTGCAAGGATTAAGGGGGTATGGTGGGGGAGGGGTCCTGTGTCAGGTCAAGGTGAGGTCACGAGGAGCACCATCCTGTGTGATGTCTGCTGATGGATGCAGTGTGTGTGTGTGTGTGTGTGTGTGTGTGGCTGTGTCCCCGGTGGGGCGGGGTTCTGAGAAGAAAGTGTCACCACTCAGTTTTGTAAAACAAAGCTGACAACGGGGGGAGAGAAAGTGAACAAGTGAGGATTTAACAGCAGAAGGGGGGGAAGATATCTGCTATAGAAATCGATGAAGAAGTTATCAGAGCCAAACAGACCGGAAGCGGTCGAGGTGGGGGAGTTAGAAAAGCATTGCCCCCCCCTTAACCGATCGGTGTGCATCCAAAATCTGTCTAGAGGCAACGTGCACAAAGATGCATGTTTCAATAAGAGCACAGAGATTTGTTGTCAAAAAGTTCAGCAAGATTTATCACAGATGTGTAAAATACACATCTGTCTTTGAAACTGAAGTCAAATGGGTGAAGGAAGGAGGGTTTTCAAAATAAAAGGGCTGCAGTGTATGGACACCTAGATATTTTTGATTACAGGTCACAGGGATATAAAATAAAAGTTTTTGTCCTCAACAGTAAGTAAAATATTACAAGTTTTCTATAGAATTAATGCATTCCGATACCAATGTTTCTCAAACTGATTTTAATCCACAGCTATGTGACACTATCATTCACATTAAAAATATTGAGCTACATTTAGGTGTGGTAGTAGGTGAAAGTAATTCACAGCCTTTACCCTGAGCACCAAGTGATTCAAACCTCAGACAGATTCCCTCTCAGGAAGTGGAATAATCAAACTAACGCTCTTCTGCTTGAGGAATCCGATCATCTTTTCTACCTTTTAAAATTCAAGATGTTCTAAAAAGGGACATTCTGATTTACAGCTTGCAATAATACACAATCATGACATAAACAACAGCAGACATGCACTTTACATGTCATTTATGGGTCTGATAGCTGATGGAAGATATTTTGCACCCGCCTGTCCTGAAGTGTTGCAGAATGTATCTGCTCTGTGATGGAGGCAGAAAGAATAAATTATAAATAGCACACGTTAGAGTGAAAAACCCCTGTGTTTTTCTTCTGTACTTCTGTTTTTATGATAGATTAAATAAATAAATCTCTGCCCAAAGATTATTCTCTGTTCGATGATAAAAGGTTTCATGTTTTACAGGAGTAGTGTCTTCCGATGCTGTTTACTGTGGTTATTCAAGCCTTTATTTGCTTTTTCACCCTTTATGTTCCAAACTCCACTCACTTTATAGTTGCATCATCTCAGTTTGATGGATTTATGGATTTAAAAATGGCCTCTGACATTTTGAGTTTACAGTATCTGTAAATCTTCTATCTATGAGTGGAAACGCCTGTGAGTCCAAATTTTAAATAATAATTCTGAAACACTTAAAAATAAAAAATCAGTACTTAAAACATAGTTTTTAATGTAAATATATTGTGATAAAGCAGAAAGATATGATCATGGTCCAAATATTTAAGATTTAGCAATACGGACTGATGGAGATGAGAGGGAAACATGCAAAAACAAAGAAAGAATGCAAACAAACCACCTTTTACAGTTAGAGCTCTTTTGGTCAAACTTGTAAATGGAATTATGCTGAGGATTAATTTCAGCTAAAACCACACTGAATGCTCAATATTTAAAACCTTGAGTTATAAATATTTCTGTTCTGATTAGTTTGATTTGCTGTGGCGTCCATCTTGAACTGAGTTGCTGAAAGTTGAATTGAAATTTGTCTTGTTGTTCAAGTACGATTTTACTAACAGACTGGCAAATAAACACAGACAACACACTTTTGCTTTCAGTGCAACAGAAATATATTGAGAATAAACACATCTTTAAAGAAGCAACCAAAATAAAAAATGAGTCTTGTTAAAAGAAGATAAACTGTCAGTAAACTGTGGAAAAAGAGAGGGTAGCAAATAGAGAAAATGTGCTAAATGTGACATAAATAAGGACAAAGAATAGGAGAGAAGAAACAACAAAGAAGAAAAACGAAGAAGGGAACTAATGATTTATGACTACAGGGGAAAAGAATAAATGCCTAAAAAAAAATAACACAAAGTGAAAAAAGACAACGGGAAAAAGGTGACAAGAGTAAAAAAAGGGAATCAAAAAACATGAAAGATGCTGTTAAAGGCAGTCAGGTAAAAGTGAGTTTACAGAAAGAAACATTTTAAAGAGGGGAGAAAGTGAGAAATCATCTACAGACGCATGTATGCAAGTCCCTGTGATCAAACAGATGAACAGCTCATCCCGTCACTAAACCCGGTATCTAAAATAACCACATGCGAATATTTATATTCGCCTGTGTTCCCTTCTAAAGGCAAAGAGGCCAGGCTAAATTGATTTCTCCGTGTGATTCCCTGAAGAGTTCCGACTCAGCAAAAGAAAAGCTGAGAGGAGCTGGCAGAGAAAGGGAAGAAATAAAACGGTGCACCAAAAAACAAAAAAAGGTGGTGGGAGGTTTGGTGAAATCAACAGAAGATGTAAGAAGCAGGAAAGAAAACTTAATATTTAAAGATGGTACATTTGTTATTAATTACGTCCTTGGCAGTAAAACCAGGTGAATGAATAATAATAATAATAATAATAATAATAATAATAATAATAATAATAATAATAATAATAATTGCTGTAATGAAACGTCTACTTAAGAAACCTGATCTTGATTCAGGAGTTCTGGCCAACTATAGACCCATATCTAATCTCCCATTCATCTCAAAAAGTCTTGAGAAAATAG
>JARVJO010000082.1:9891300-9909551 GCA_031762555.1 Cynodonichthys magdalenae
AGTTCTCTCATCCTGTGGAGAGGCATGGCATTCCATTTCCATAAATATAAATATATATATAAAGAATGCACACAGAGAACCAACAGTGCCTCGCTGGAAGAGACAAACCAGGGCACAAGTGCCTAAATGCAACACAAAGTCTTCCATGTGACATAAGGAACCACAAATATTCATTTTTTTCTATTTTCACCAGAGGGTATTGCTCCATCTTAAACAGGTCTTGAACACACTGGCATTACAGGGAGGTTTTAACTACACACTGAGAAGAAGTACCAGCTAGAACAGGACCAGACTCATTACTAATTTTTGGCCTAAATGAGTCTATCAGAGAGCTTTTCTAGGATGGCAGCCAAAAACCACAGACTGACTGGACAATGCTGTTTCTTCATTATGCAAACCACAGTTTCTGTAAGGAGTTTATTAAAGAACATTGACCGTGAGAAGGCCATTGTCTTTCCTGCATCTGTCCTGAGGTGGCTGACGCTGCATCCACATGACCTCTACACTTACTGTCAGTTATGACATTTGAGTGTGTCACAATTCAGGCGCTGCAGCCTACCTTGACCGCAGCCCACGAAGGCCACACCCTACACAGTCTGGGTAGGCTGCATAAAACTGTGAAATGAGACGGTCTAGTCTTTGGATGACGTAAGTTTATGTTGGGACATTCACACAGCTTTTTACTGGAGTAATAACTTCACAATTAAAAACTCTACACACAGATAAATAAAAAAACATTTATAATTTGGGATTAGCTCCAGTATCGTTTCTTGTAATTTCACTGTGTGAATGCATTAAAGCATTCACGCTATTGAGATTTGTTTTTCTTCCACATTTGTTTGTGTATCTCATTTCACAATTTTTTGTGCTTTTTCAACATTTTAGAAATCAAAACTCAGGACATTCCAGCTGTAAATTTTAGAGATTCTTAGCTTTTTCTTGGCCATTTTATTAAATGAAAATGAATGAAGCTGTTTTCAACAAAGAGTTGCATATGCCTGTGGGGGTAGGGGCAAAGCACTCCAGGAAGATGTTACCTTCTGTTCTGGTCCTTTATACTAATTTCAGCTCCTTTCGGCTTCTATTTAGCTGATTTAGGCTGTCTTTTTGCTTTTTTAGCAATCATTCTGACTTTTTCTAATAGTCTTCTGCTAATTAAAATTTTTGTGCTTCTTTCAGTTTATTTCTGCTATTTTAGTTTTTTTTTATGCTTCTTTCAGCTGCTTTCTAGTAATTTCAGCTATTTTCTCTGTTTTTAGCTACATTTTAGCTTTTTCAGCTAATTTCAACTTTTTGTGATAATTTCAGCTTTGTACTGCCTACTACAGGAAATGTGTTCTATTTCCCCGTTATAATTTCTGCTGTTTCTATGTTTTTTTAGTACTTTTTTAGTTAATTTAAACTCATTCAGCTAATTTCACTTTTTTGTGATAAATTCAGTTTTCCATTGCCCAATTCAGAAAATGTGCCCTTTATATTTTCTGTGCTAATTTCAGCTATTTTGGCAACATTTTTTAGCTATTCTTAGGTGAGTTTCAGCTTTTTTAGCTATTATGCAAAAATCTTTTAGCATTAAGCATTCACACTGCATTTTCGCAGGAAATGCAAAATCTCTAGTTTTATCTATAATTCACTGCAACATAGATTTCATAAGCTGAGTTGCGAAACAAACATTTAAAAAGAAATTCTTTGGAAGGAGCCCATGAATTGCGACAGCCTTCGGTGCGAGGCAGTGACATAAGCAGCCAACAAATGTGGACTTCGAAGGACACAGCCCTTGAATTGAGACACAGACTTTTGCTCCCTCTGGCCAACACTGACTCACTTCCTCATAATCTGTCCACCCATGCCACACACCAAGAGCCCTTTCACTTAGTAAGAAGCTTTTTTCAATCATTATTAGTTTTAATTAGAAGAGCTTTTCCCGTTAGCAACAACCCTTAATGTCTCACTCGCATGTTTCCATCCGGGCGCCTGTCTCATCACATTTTACAGAATGGAAGGCTGAAGATGTAGGAAGGTGGTAGGTGGGTGGACATGGTAATTAAAAAGGGGCTTCCTGATGCCACATTCAGCGTTAAATCAGAGAACAGGCAGGATCTAGACCAGAATGGTTCAATGAAAACTAAACCAAGCTGTATTTTAACATCATCTTCCCCCTTTCTGCTGTGTCTTTTTCTGTATCCTAGTATGTAACACAAAAGCCTCTGGGCAAAGTCTTAACCTTAACTACACTAAGGAGAAGCAACAAGAAAAGCATGAGTAACAACACACACACACACACACACACATACATACATACAAAATAAGAGAAACAGTCAAAGACACGCAAATACAAAACTCAGTGTGCACACCTACTGAAAGATTGACACACACACGCTTCACTCTGAAAACAGTTTTTCATTCTTATCACACCAAATCCCCGTGTCACCTTCTGGCACCTAAATGCAATTAAAATTTGTGTGTGGAAGGGCAACCAAGTGAAAATCCACTTCACATAATTGACGTGGTTTCACATGCCAACTTTAATGCTTGTCCCAAAAATCCCAACACACATACACACACACACACACATTAATTAGAAATGGGTTGTACACGTATACTTTCCCCCACTTCTGTACACATCGTTACACAAAGTTAGCCACACATATAGATTGAGGCAAACAGGTAGAATGCCAAATTAGATTTCTTCGAACTATAAACTAAAAACTCAGATTTTATTACTCTAACCTGCTGCTCTGTAGCCTCAAGAGTGACAGACAGTGTTCTTCTTGTTCTGTTCAATTACAAAAACAGTTGGTGGTACAAAGTCGAATGAGAAGAGAACGAAAAGCAAAAGATAAAGTAAAAGAAAAAGCCAAAAAAAAAATTATTCTAACTTCTAAACTCTGTATCTGTCAGTAAAGCTCTATGGTTTGTGTGAAATGTGAAGTACCTCTTGTTATCGCTTTAATAAAAAACAAAAAAAAAACTTCATTTTGTTTTTGTTTTTCCATTTGGACTTTATTTGGCCTTGATACTTTGAAGCAATCACTGGTTTGCAAGTGACAAAATTTAGGAAACACTGACTGGTTGTTCTCTTCTACCATCACTAACCCACGTTGTTCCTTCCGCGCTGCTTTACTTGTGGTGATGTTTTGCCCTATAGGCTTCCTCCGGAACATAATTAGAAATTTTCATTAGAAACAGCATTGATCTGGAAGCTATCTGTAAGCTGCTTTCAATTAAATGGGAGGAAAGAGAGAGACTAATCGGAGATAAACCAAATTAATTAGATGGAAAGTTTAAGCAGTGGCCCATACTACTTCTATGCACTACTTCTGGTTAAAAGCGTGATCATTTTTGGCAACACAGCTTCCTAAAATACCAAATTGTTTAGTTTGAACCTTCTTGTAGAATCCTCCAACATTGTGCTCTTGTACAGTTAACATAAAACATTTTCCTTCCTACAGCTAAAACAAAAAGTTTGAATTGAGTGGAAGACTGATTTTTGATTTATTATTATTATAGTTTTCACCAAGAAGCCTTTACTCTGCAGGGTTGATCAGAGCACGCAGTTTAATGGATTTTAAATGGTTTTATTAGCACGATGACCAAGATTTAATAATAGTTTAACCATTCCGTATGAAATCTGGCATTAATGTAAGTTATTTAGTACATTTACAGCTTTCCAATATTTTAAAAATTTCATAAACCACAAAATGTGTGTAAGAGCTACATATTACATTCTTACAATATGTATTTAAAAAAAAATAAGAGCTTAAATCATCAGTGTCTTTGACTCAAATATACCTAAAATGTATTCATCTTAGTGTGACAACAAACTCATAATAAAGTTCGACCTTGTTCATTCTAACCTGCTTCTTTTAAAATGTCTAAAATCATTTTCCGATATAAAACTCAGCAGCAATGGAGCTACTGTGATGTTCTATAATCTGTGTAGAGCCTCCTTAATTACCATTCAAATGATAGCGAACTGTCCATTTGAGAGAGGAATTTTCTGGCTGATATCAATAAGCCTCCAACCAACCTGTTCAGAGATCTGGATCAAAGATCAACACAAATCTAACCTCATGTTTTTCTTCCTATCAAATTATCTGGAAATCCCTTGCTGTCACCTCTTACACAAGAGCCGCACAGACCAGAAGTGAACACGACATATTTAAAGTGACGACATCTGCCTTGTATCAAACTAAATAAACTTACTTTACCGATTTAAACTGACTACAAAGTTGCTCTTCTGTCTCATCTTTAATATTCCCTCCATAATAAATCTGTTTGTTGATTAATCCTGTGGTCGCTCTTTGATGTCATCAGCTCATGATCATTTTCTGACCGTGGAATCACAGGTTGCTTTTCACAAGTCGGTTAGCCTGCCTTGGGCCTGACTCTGATACTAACTAACACGCTTGGGGGCTCAGAGGGGCATCAGAGGCGCGCTCACTTTACTCACCTTTCCAACTTCGTGTTTTTTCTGAATGCTCGGAGGAGGACAGAACACGCATCAGTCCCGGACTGAGCTGTCTTATGAATGAGGCTTGTGTGACTTGAAAGCAAACAAGTCAAACCATAACTTAAAAGTCAAAGCTTGAGGTGTGTGTCTGTGTTAAAAAATGTTTTAGTCAACAACATTTAAAAATTTTTTAGACAGCTGAGTGTCGTTCAAGCAAGGACACTTAAAGTTTGATTTTTAAAGCACATTGCACTGAATCAAATCAAATTTCAGAATATATGATCAATGACCAATTACCTTTGAGTTGAAAAATACTTTAATGTGGAATAATGGGACTATGCTGATTAAATCATTTCATCAAATCCTTTATGTTCTTTGATTGAAACCAGTCAGACCTCTGATTTTTCTTTTTATACAAATGAACTGCTATGTGTGCATGAGTGGACTGTACCTTCTCTCCATGTCCCATTTGTTCATTCTTAATGTCGCCGAGCATTTTCCAGTTCATCGTTGATCCACGGATGGTTGACCTGGTTTCTGTTAGCGACTGGCTGCGGAGTGCATAACCTCTTTGATCATACCTGTGATGGACATGTTAACGAGCGACATGAGTGGTTTAAAGAGTGTGCAAACACAATTACAACTCGTGTGATACATATTAAGAAGAAAGTAAAATTCCCTTGGATACTAAGGTGATTAAACTACACAAGATGCTGCAGAAACATTTTTCAGTTATGGATGTCCAATGGTATAAAGAGAAAGCATACAAAGTAAAACTGGAATGTGTGTTAAAGTTTAGATCGGGCTTAAATACAATCCGACCCAAGCCCATAGACATTATGTCCAAGCCTGATGAAATCCAACTAATTAATTCTAATTAGAGGCCCGAGCCTGAAGAAAACCCAACATATTATTTTAATTACCGTACACTTTTAGTGTTTTCGTTTTTTGTACCATTTGAGATTTTTAAGCAAATCGGATAGAAGCAGACCTTCGTCTGGTCCTACTGAGCATACAAATGTGCAACTGACATTTACGTCTTCTTTTCATCTTCACCCAGCAGAAAATAAAAAATTTAAAAAAAAGTTTTTCCTCATCCAACTCCGATCTGAAAGAAAACCACTACTGTTGTTGTTTATATGCTGAGCGATGAGCGACACATTCTACAGCGGGAGAAATTATGGTGATTTATCTACTGTGACAAATTTCAGTTATTTCCAAGAAAATATTGAAAATTATATTAAAAAAAAAATCAGTCAAAATTTACTCCTGTGTATATTAGCTACGACTCCCCAACTTTACGAAACCCGTGCTCAACCCTGACCATCAAACATGTAATTTAGGCCGGGTCGAATTTGGGCTATAAATCTAAACTCTATGTTGCATTTGACTAATTGGCCTTTCTTTTGAAGAAAATACTGCACTGAAATAATCACTACTCTGTCTGAATCATTATCTATCAAACCCATCTCGGGCATGTCTGAAAACTCCCTTATTCCCTTAACTTATTTGCGGCCATCAGATGATTATGCTTCAGCATATCAGATCAGACACCACAGTCTATTATGAACAAACGCATTTCTAGATCAATCACTTTGTATATTTATATGCAAACAGTGACATTGTGGAAAACTTGTCCACCTTCTTTGTAATCCACTCTTTCCATTTATCTACCTTTTATAATTTTCTTGCTAAAATATTAATGTGAGTGACTCTTGCTCTGTATTCTGGATGAACAGTCTAATCATGGCATCTTTTCAGATTCATCCATTTCCTCCATTTATGCAAACAAGTCTTGTGCAAACAATCCAAAACAGCATGACTTTGTCACAGGAATGTGAGTCAAACAGACAAGCTTTGTCTTTGTAAAGCGCACACCTAAATGTAATAAAAAAGTTGATAAACGGTTTATCTGCTCCAGAAATAACTTCATGCTGTCAGCATGTAGACTGCAAAAAGAATCAAACAGAAGTGGAGATCAGGGGGAAAAGCTGGGGATTAGAGGGAAATAGAAGCAGTGATGAAAGGAAGGAGGCAGACTTTTTTTTAAAACTTATTTAGCTTTTTGAATATAAGGATGAGCTGGTGTATCGAATAGAGTCTAACAAGATCAGGAGCAAACAGAAACGATTGATCATTGTTCCTCCTGTTTACAAAAAAACTACAAAACCAATCAAACTTATTATTCATAGAGCAATTAGTTAAACTAATAAAGCAGACAAACAAACCTCTTTATTTCCTATATCCTATATCCTATATCCAAGCTCCGAATCTGTGCGTTTTCTATTTGATGCAGTTTTTGTGTACATCCTAAAATACACTTAGCGACAATAAATACGTTTTACTGGTAGCCAGATTTGGGAAAGGCTTTAATGAGTGAATGAGTCATAATTCAAAATCTCTCCACAGGAAGTGCTGAGAGGCATCCAGTTTGATGCGACTCAACGGGTCTTTGAGCATATGCAGAAGGAGCTCAGCGCTTGGATCCAGAAATAACAAACTGCTTCCCTTATTCCCTCGATCCAACCCAGACTAGAGCCCCACTGAGACTCAGGTGGCACCACCAGCCTCCTGACATGTGATAATCAGGACTCTTTTCTTAGACTTGCTCATTAGTGTGTGTGTGTGTTAGCAGGTTCTATGTTTAGCATTTATATCTTATTTCATGAATACAAAGCAGAAATAGCCTGTTATGTTTTTTTCTGTTTATTTAATTCATGAACTGCATCTTGTGCTGAGTCTGCATGGGATTAGCAGCGTGACTGTGTGTGTTATTGTTGCTGTACACTGCGATGACTCACCACGCCCGGAGTCTAAAGGCCTCAGGTATGTCGGGATTGACCATGACTGTTGAGCTGAACAAAGCCGAAAGCGATCGGCCTCCAAAATCAGACAGACGAGCTCCTTTGATGGCAACAACCGGCTGCCCAGACCCGTCAAACTTCTCTGCCTGGAGAAGAAAAAACCCCTCAATCAATCAGTGATTGTAATTTAAAAGAAACTCTCAAAAATAACAAAAGCACGATCATATATGTGCAGTACGTGTCTGAAACTTGGAGATGACTGAAAGTAATATCAGTTTGCATTAATAATTAGATAACTTGCAAGTTAATTTGAAAGTCATTTTCAGACTGAGGCAAAGAGGAAGGATTAGCTCTCAGATTGAAAAAGCTTAGAGAAGAATAGCACTCGTTGGAGTTATTTAGTCCTGTGTCTCAAGACTGAGTCCAAAGCAGTGTTGAAGGTCACAGCAGCAATTTGAAAGATCCAAATTTTACAGCCCCCCCCCAAAAACCCCAATCAAAGTGCCCTGTATGTGTGAACATCCACAGATCACGGACGCGCGCACACAACCTTTCAAAATAAACAATTAATTTCAGTCAGCTCACTTTTTTTTCATGTTAAAACACCAATCCACTCAGACGAAGAGTCAGAGAGCCAAATTACAGTTCTTACCTCCTCTCCCCACAGCGTGGCCGTCACCTCTTTGCCAGTCATGTCTATTAGGTTGAGAGCCCTCTTAGAGACTTCTCTGCTGGTTTTAGTGGTGACAAGAGTAACATCCTCTGCACTTTTGCACACTCCAATTACATCTAAAGGGCAGAAGAATAATCATTTTAGATATTCATCAAGAAAGAGCTCATAAGTGCAGGCAGATGTGTTTATAGTGGGGTATAAAAACAAAAAGAGCTTTCAAGATTTCTTTAAAATGGAGGAAGTGCAAATATTTCTCCAGGTTAGACCTTATAAAATGTATAAGAGTCATAACCATTTCTGATATTGCAGCAAAATGACACAAATATTGCAACAAGCTAATTTTCATGACCATTTTCCAAATTACAAAACTAATTGTAATACTAATTATTCATGTTCTGTCGATTAAAAAATTATAACAGTTCTGACTTCATTACAGAAATTATAAAAGAAGAATCTGCAGAACCACATAAACTTTAAAAACTACATTGAAAAGATAAATCAAATAATGCCACGAGGGTACTGTAAATAAATTAATAAAAATTAATGTGATTAAACAACATAAATGTGCATTTTGTCCTGATTTTTTAAACTCAATTGTTTAATGAAATGTCGCTCACTCATAATATAATAACACAAAAAAATTAAATACAATATTTGAAGAATTGTAAGCCTCAGTGTTGTTTATGAGTTTTCTAATAAGTAAAAACAGTTGTGTTTACATTCAGCATTGCCACTCTTTTCATACCACAATGTACTGAATTATGATATTACTCATAAAAATAACACAACAAAGTGATTGCTTTAATATGGCTGTGATTAGTTTATATTTATACAAACAAAACAGCAGTCTCCTTCTGTTTATTTGTATTTCACATTGTTAAACCTCCCTGGTGTTGCTACTGTTATTTTTCACTCTGTATAGCTGCAGCAGGAGTGTAACTCATGTGTAATGCATTTTACGGCTTATTGTGTATGAAGCAAACAAAACAAAGAAGTAATGGCCTTGTATTCCTCAAAGAAATTCATATTGTTCACCATCTTATGTGCCAAAGTTTTAGACTGAGATCATCTTATGCTGAGAAGCATAGAAGCACCTTATGAGAAGCGACGGAGTTGTAGCCATTTTGGTCAAACCTTACAAATGACATTATGCGGCGGGCTGAAAGCTTCCCAGCAGTCCTTACATTTGGTGCTGGTGTATATTTTCAACACTTGTGTCCATGCATTAAATAAAAAGACTGAACCAAATCATAAAACTAATTTTTTTTAACCAGTCTCTCTCTCAACTTCATCCTCCTGTCTGCACTTTCTGTTAACCTTTATATAAACTCCCGCTGCCACCCCCCCCCTCCACCCCTCCGTTTGCTCTCCCGTCAGTGTTCTCTGAGCCTTGCTTAATTCCATTATGATTGAGACGATGTCATCCACCTATGAACTCCATTATCACAACAGGAACAGGCTGACGCTTCTCATTACCATGTTATAATCCCCTATTTAACAAAGGAGGAAAGAGTGGAGGAATCGAGGGGAGAGAAAATGAAGAGTCGACAGATGAGGACACGCAACGCTGCCCCTCTATAACCAACGCAAACACATTCCCTCACTCGAACCGCTCAGTGTGGCTCAGTGACATGTTGTATTTGCTTAAATTACTTTGAGTTAGAAATAATCTGACTTTATAATTTCATTTTGTTCTGTGCAAAAACCTATTAAAGCTAAAATTTGATCAGCTAAGTTGCTAAACATACATTCAAAACGAATTCTGCAGTCTGTGACAATCATCCATATTCCACCATTAAAAAAAATTTTGAAAAAAAATTAAATAAAACTAAACATTTGTTTTACTGTTTAGTTTGCAAACAGTGCAATGAATCCTGGGATATCCTTGGCCACGTTCGCTACTCAGATGCAGCCTACATTTTTTGGGGTTTTGTGGGCCGCATGAGTAGGAGCCTACAAAATGGGACAGTACTGTGACACAACCGGCCTACGTAGGCCGAAACTCCTGAATTGAGACAAAGCCCATCGATTATATAGAAGAATGTTTAAACAAATCTCAAGGCTGATCATCTAAAAGGGCAGCACAACAGCTTAGTGGTTAGCACTGTTGCCTCACAGCAAGAAGGTCCCTGGTTATAGGGGTGTAAATCACCAGATTTATCGCAATGCAATATTATATTGATTCGTTGGCATGACGTTCCAATGTTTCTCAATATGACAAAATCTGTTTTGATACGATTTTGATTCAATTCAATTTACAAGTCTGTGATCAATATGATGCAATATCGTGTGCCCATCTAACACAATCATTTAGTAAATGATGTTTAAGTTTTGCCTCAATGTCACCAAATCACCTATCATTTAATGCATATATCGATGTATTGTTACACTCCTAATTTGGACCACGAGTCATTCTGTGTAGTTTTTACAAATAAAACAATCCTTTTTCCAATGCTTGTATTAATTATACATTATAAACTTTATCTCTTACCAATAATGGCATCTGTGTCTCGGTTTTCCAGTTCTTCAATGGGCACAAAGTCACAATGCAATGTGGGGATGTCGTCACTGTCATCACATGGTATTATAGATGAATGAGCGTGGAGCGTTATCTCATAGTCGTGCTTTAATGTCGTGTACTGTTTGTTGGCCACTTTCAGTGTAGCCTTCGAGATATAGTACACCTACAAAGCAAACAAAGCAAAGTGTGCTGATATTAAAAATTAGAAATGATCCAATACATTATTGCAGCTGTGATGGTTTGAACTAGTGACCATGCTACTGGTCATAGAATAGAAATTGACTTTACAGAACAGCTTCTGTTCAACAAAAACCTCCAAATAAAAAGTAGCAAAAAAAAAAACCTTTAGGTCAAACTGAGACGTAGTGTTCCTATCAGCACCATCACTTCTCTAATTCACCAGAAAATAAGCAGCAGTTGAGAGGGACTCTGCTTAACAGCATAATTTAAACTCAATCTGTCAGGCACACTCCTTCATTTACTCTCCCAAGGCCCCAATAACCCCCCACCCCCACCCACAGTCACACACTCCCCTCTCCGCCTCTGGGTTTGTTTCTGTGATTCTTTCCTTTCCTTCATTCCTTCCTGCCTCCACTTAGCACACACAGACAAAGGAGCATAAAACTTATGTGAAAAGCATTCTGGTTCCTCGGAGCCGGTCACACTCTCTCACTGTTCTGTCAATACTCAGATGGGAATGAGGATTTGTTCCTTTATTTATCTGCGCGAGGTCAGAGGGCACAAATTGGATCCGGGTCTGTGTTGGAATCACCGTTAGTGGCTGAAACCTGAGCCAGCCTGACTATCAGAATAATGAGCAGGGTTAATTGAGTTATTCAGTGGTAGTTGAGCACTTCTAAGTTGTGTATGAGCTTTCACAGCTTTTCTGTGTGTGTAATCATACGGGTTTACAGGAAGATGCAAACAGCACGTTTTTAATTTCGGGGCTGAATTCCACAAACTCAAAGATAAAAAGTTTTCTGTTTGTCTTCGAAATTTTGACCAGACATATCTATTTCAAGTGCTTTATTTCCAAATATCCAACATTTGCACAACTTTTCTGTCATCACCTGTCAATTAAGTTTCTACATGTAACATTTAAATGTGTAACTGGAATATAATTTTATTAAACATACTCTAATAAGTAGAAGAAACACTTACGCGTTTGGATAAGTAAAAAAAAGATTTGTTGTGGTTCAATCATCTTAGAAAATATAATTTATCACTGCTACAACTTTTTCTGTTACTTTAGTTGGAAATGAAGGAAAAAGAAGAATTTAAAAACATGATGGCTGTGTCTCAATTCGTGGGTTGCAGCCGGCTGCATTTGTTGGCTGCTAATGCCACTTTTCCGCACTGTAGGCTGTCCCAATTCGTTGGTTCCTACTCATGCAGCTGACAAAACCCCAAAAATGTACACTGCATATGAGTATCCTATGTGGCCGACAGTATCCCAGATGTCCTTGCGCCGTCAGCGCAATAAACAGAAAAACAATGGGGTTTTTTTCACACAGTGAAAATTGGAAATTTATCATGGACCAAAGAATTTGTTTTTAAATGTAAGTTCAGCTTAGCTGATGCAACTGTTGTTGCAATGGGATGTTAAAAAAATGCAGTTACAAGTACTGCTAATGGAGCCAAACCCAAATTATTGTTTTTATTTATTTACTTGTAATGTTTGTCTAATAAAACGGAATTTTGTGAAGTTATACCTTGAAAAGACACTGAAGCGATGAGATAAAAAACGTATCACCACGGTAACGAGACAGAGTGTGTTCATGCAAACATACGTCTTCTGTAGAATAGACCATCTCATTTCTGTTTATGCAGCCTAGACGAGCGGCCTATGGCCCACGTAGGCTGTGGCCAATGTGGGCTGCAACCAATAAATTGAGACAGTCTAGTCTTCTTTAAGTCAGGACTTATTCTAACAATTTTTTTTTTCTAAAAAAGCAATGTTTACATTTTATATATTTAGCATTTTAAGCAAAAACTAATTAGTAACACAGACCATTCCTCAACTTAATGCAATTGGTCAAACCTGTTGTATTACCTTGAACAAAAGTCTAAATCATTTCATGGTATAGCACACCATCTCTGTTATATCAACAGTTTTACTTCTTGTAAAAGACATTTCAGAGGCAAAAATCTTTGGGTAATGACTTTTTTGTATAAGGAAATACTGAAGTATTTGCCTAATAGATCTTATAACATGAAATGATTTGACAACTGAAACAAAGAGTCTAAATAGCTGCACTTTTATGTCAGAAAAGGTTCTTTGTTTGCACGACAAGGCTGTAAAATATTTTAATCATAGAGCAAATTTAAATTGAAATGAAAAAATAAAGCTTCTAAAGCAAAGTTTCTTATTGACCGGTTTCACAGCAATATATTTTTATAAATCTATACCAATTTGTATCTTATGCACACTGTGATCAACTGCTGTCAGACTGGTGCCACGTGACTCAAAACAAAACTATTTCTTTAAGCTCTGTAGCCTGGAACAGAAAAAGAAAAAAAAAACTCAGTACATTCATCCTTCCTTAGAACAGAAGCATAAAGACTGGCAGCTATTTCTGACACAAATGTGATAAGAAGACACTTTGAAAACAGCAAAACAATATTAAAAGTTCACACTTCAAAGGGTTTCTTTAAACGGAAGCAAGTCATATTTTCCCAGCTTTGTGAATCTACTTAAATACTCAACATGACAAACTTGTGCTCTCAATTTTATTCTAAAACTACTGAGTGGAGAGTTAAATAAATTTTAAAAATGCACCATTTTTTTACCAACAATATACATTTAGAAGGTGTGCAAATACAAAATGGATACACAAAACTCAGTTTGCAAACTACTTTACAGCCTTCAGATCTGATCCTGTTCTTGTCAGTGTTGTAAGTTTTCCTTTATGTTTACATCAAAAGGTGATAACTGGATTTAGAAGCACAGGAGTCCAAACCCTCTTCCACTTGGTTTAGCATTTCTGGCCAAAGGGTAACGCCTTAAAAAGTGATCATTTTTGTATAAAATTTCCAAGAAGCTCTTATCATTTACAGAACAGATATGGATGAGTGAAATGCGCTCACCTTGCCTTGCTCCACTAGAGAGAAAAACTTGTCCACTTCTTTGTTGAAGGCAGTAATCTTGATTTCTCCCTGTTGACCAGAATGTTTCATTGAATGAATACAACAGAGCGGGAGAAAAATCTAGTCATGTGTAACATACAGTATATTGGCATGTTACAGGCAAAAGTTAAGACCTTTCTACTTACACTCTCATCCAATATCTCAAAGGAGAAGAGCTTGCCCTCCCCTCTGGAGTTACTCCAGGTACGGATATTAGCCTTGTTTGTGACTCTGGCTCTGATAGTCCACCTGGGAATAAACAATACAGAGAGATTTGTGATGGTGAATCAGTGCTCTACAGTAGATCTGAACACAAATTGTAATACAGGGGTATTTTAAAAGAAAAATACATGTTTATTTTCATAAAAATGCCTGGTTCACACAGCAAGATTTTAAATTTGTCAGTTGATTTTCAAATCCTGAAAACCACCCACACATGACAATAAAAAAAATCATAGATATACCAGGTTTGTTCATACATTGTAATGTGTACAGCCACACAGCAAAGACAACGCACCACTCTCCATCTAATAGCCAGTACGGAGAGTGTTGGTAACTGTGGTTCTGTATTTTATATGGTCTTTCTCGAGTTGAAGGAGGCTGATAAGTTTGTGCCCTTAAATCATCTCAAGCTGTCAACTTATTTCTCTGTCCACTTCTTCCTTTTATTTTTCCAGTTGATACAAGATGTTCTAACCTTTCTCTCCTCATGGTGAGTCCAAAACACTGGCCTGTCCCAGCATGCTCTTTTTATAAAAGGGAACTTTTTTTATAATTTGCTCTTGTCATTGGTGATTCTGTTGGTGTTCGAGATCTTGAGCATTCTTCTTCAAAAACACCACAAAGAAACAGACTTCACTCACGAACATTCAGATGTCAAACGGGAAATCTCGCAAAACCTCTCGAGATAAACGTTTGTTCAGAGTAAATAAACATGGTCGATGAAGCAGAAGCAAGGGCGATAATTTGTGCACTATTTTTAACAGAAAAAACAAAACCAAAATATTTCTCTAACATCCACTGGACTTTCCGATGCTCCATGGCAGTTGTTTTGTCTTCTGCACTTTGGATTCCCCGTGTGTTTACGTCATCTTGCTTTCTGATTGGCAGCACGTCACATTCAACAGGCTGTGAGCTTGTTTGTCCATGAGGGAACACCACACACACTGGGATATCGGGCCAAGACAATCCAACATGTTGAATATCACAGATGTGAGATCAGAGCAGTCCAGACATCCTACTGAGCCAACTGGATCTCTCTTAACACACCACACAAGGTAGAATGTCTCCTAACATTATCTTTAGAGCCATCTTAATAATTGGGGCAATTTTAAGGGAACGTATCACGGAAAATCCAGTTTTTAAGCCATTTTTTATTATTTTCATCCTTATTGTGTACAGAGTCTCTAGGAGTGCAGAAAAGTTTGATTTAGTCTCTCCTGTTGCTGCGTAGACATCTTTATATTGTTTGTGTCATATTTTGCTCTATTTTCTATTATGTTTTCTGAACCATTACTTCAAATTTTTGTGACTGGCCTTCCAAATAAGGTCTAGACTTGCCAACTACAATTTGGTCGTCTTCATTCTCCTCTGGCTCTGGGTCAGACTCTGGCTTCAACATGTAAGGCTGGATGGACTCGTCTGCTGTTGTTGACATCTTTTAATTCATTTGTAAATACATTTTTTTGCGCCACTATATAGTTGTAGACTCCTCTATCAAACTAGAAGGGACCACTCTGAAAGCTGTAGGGGGTGGGGTGTAAAGCACCTCCGTTGGATTTAAAGAGACAGCATCAAAATGAGTTGGTCTGAGACATACCTCAGAAAAGAGGTGAAAGAGGAGAATTCAGGCCAAAACATAGCAGTTCCCCATTATATAGACCCCAACTGAATGATTTAAATATGAAAAAGAAGAATTTAAAAGCATGACGTGTCTAATTTAAGACTGTCTGTCAAAATTCGACATAATTATCTTGCAGTGTGAACCAGGCTTTACTTAAAAATCTAAAGTGCCAACACAGAAAACTTTTTAAAATGTTTAATGAGCTAAGAATTACAAAAATCTATGTAGAACATATTAGATACAAATTTATTTATCTGACACGCAAACAAAACGAAGGATTAAAAGGTCTGCAAAACAGTCACGATTTAAAAGGATGTTTTATTCATAATAAACATCCCAAACAATGTTAAACACAAGAGAAGTGAACAATTCCACCCAAAAAACTGCATGACTCTCTTTAATTTGTTTTAAAAGTTCTGTAAAATAAAAAATATATTTTTTTCTTCAAAAGAGAGAACTAGGTGTTTCACATCTGACAACTCCTGGATGCATTGAAAATATGCGTCTTGTTCTGTTTTTAACAACAGCCAGCCAAGCTCTACACTTTATGCAGCAGTGAGTTTTTTTTTTCATTGCCTTGATAATTGTGCAGTGGAGGATATTTATGCCATAACTTTTCCTGCAATTAAATCCTCTACCATGAGAGCAGCCGCTGGCCCAGAGTGAGCTCCATTTTCTGCTCAGTGTGGATAAGGCGGCTACACTAAGGTTTATGGTAGACAAAAGCATCTTACAGTGATTTAAAACCAGCAGAATTGGGATAGAAAAGCTATGCGAAGGGTTATATGACACATCCCTGTATGCTTTTGAATATTGTATTTCATGGTATCGCATGTACACAACTTAACTTTTCTTTAGACCCAAACCTTCATGAAAGCAGCACAACTGCTGAAGTCATTAATTTTTACTCACTGGTATTCCCTGACATCAAAGTTAGAACAGTCATCAGTTTATTACAACACCTGGAGGGAGAGTTATCTTTACAGCTTACCATTTCAAAACACATCTATGTTATTAGAGCCTAAACATGGAAAGTTGCTGTACCTTTACTTGAATCTGGGTAACTACACTTTGCCATTTTGTACTATTGGTTTTCGGTCATCTTTAAGCTCAAAGACACACATTTAATGAAATGACAAGAAATAAGAGAGGGGGGAAACAGCAATAAAATGGAACCCTGGAGCAGTAAGTGTAGGAGTGAGGAAAAAAAATGGGGACAGATGAGACTGGCTGTATTCCCAGTGGGGCAAAATACAGAATCAAAACCTCAGCAGCAGAACATAAAAACCCAGCAGTACCTGCCTTAAAAATGTCAATTTCTGAGGCAAGATCAGTTATTTCATTTCATTTCCATGCAAATGGACTGAATCGCATGCATACACTCAAGCCCACAGAAGCGCACACTTTCGTATATAACAAAAAAAAATAACGCTTGCAGATGCATGCACCAACACACATTTTCAAACATGCCCTGAAGTGTTACAGAGAAATGGTAAGAATGAACTGGAGTCACATCATAGAAAATAGTTTTGCTGATGACTGAGCAGTGGAGAAAATGATCTGAACGGGAAGTGACAAATGCTTGCACAAGTTTGTTGGGACAAAAAGGGGTGTTTCTGCAGGTTTAGAAGTGTCCAATAAAGAATTAAAACCGTAAATACAGTTAGGTCCATATCTGTTTGGTTCTGTACATTACCACAGTGAATTTTGAACAAAACATTTTGGATGCAGTTGAAGTTCAGACTCTCAGCTTTAATTCAGTGGGTTGAACAAAATGAATGCATAGAAATGTGAAGAACTAAAGCATTTTAAACACAATCCCTTCATTTCATGGGGCTCAAAAGTAATTTGTTGGCAATTACTGCCTGAAGTCTTGAACTCATGGACATCACCAGATGCTGTGTTTCCTCCTTTTTAATGCTCTGCCAGGCCTTTACTGCAGCGGTTTTCAGTTGCTGTTTGCTTGTGGGCCTTTCTGTCTGAATTTTAGTCCTTAACAAGTGAAATGCTCAATTGGGTTGAGATCAAGTGATTGAATTGAAAAATATTCCACTTCTTTGCTTTAATAAACTCTAGGTTGCTTTGGCTTTATGTTGTTGGTCATTGTCCATCTGTATTACAGATCAGTTTGGCTGCATTTGTCTGGATTTGAGCACACAGTACACACAGTACACAATACCTCAGAATTCATCCGGCTGTTTCTGTCCTGTGTCAAATCACCAATAAGCAGTGACCCAGTGCCACAAGCAGCCATGCATGTCCAAGCCATTACACTGCGTCGGCTGTGTTTTACAGATGATGTGGTATGCTTTGGATCATGAGCTGTACCACACCTTCGCCATACATTTTTCTTACCGTCATTCTGGTAAAGTTTGATCTTGGTTTCATCTGTCAAAAGAATGTTCTTCCAGAACTGTCCTGGCTTTTTTAAGATATTTTTTTAGCAAAGTCCAATCCAGCCTTTTTATTTTTGAGGCTTATGAGTGGCTTGCACCGAGTAGTGAACCCTTTGTATTTATTTTTATGCGGTCTTCTCTGTATGGTAGATTTTGATATTGATGCACACACCTCCAGGAGAATGTTGCTTACTTGGTTGGCTGTTGTGAAGGGGTTTTTCTTCATCAGGGAAATTATTCAGTGATCATCAGAGTTGTCAAATAGCGAGGTATAAATACTTTGTTACTAGGGGTGGGAATCTTTTGCTATCCCACGATTCGATTCAGATTTTTGGGGCCACGATTCGATTCAAAATCAATTTTTTTTTTTACTCAAAACTGATAATGTGAGCCCATTTGTCGTGTTCCCAAAGTGGTTCATCTTCATTTTGCAAA
>JARVJO010000082.1:9919522-9930904 GCA_031762555.1 Cynodonichthys magdalenae
GGACACATATAGACACTTTACTGGTGTTGAAATTAACACTGTGGGTGTTAAATTGACACTGGCATTTTTGCTGTGTAGTTAGTAATTTTCTCCACTGTAATAAATGTCACATCATCTCCCCTTCTGTACCCATTCCCTCTTTTCCCCGTTCATATGTCATGTTCCGTTTTCCGTCCTAATGGCAGGAATATTTTCAGCGCCTTGGAGAAACGTGGATGGATGATGAAGCCATTCACCCTCCTGAATGCTTGTGCTTCATGCTCACCCTGTTTCTTCATGTGATGAAATGTGAGCCTTCATTGCTCTTCTTACAGAAATGAGCTTTCCACCCTTTCCTTTCACAATAAGAGTGCAACATGAAGTTTAAATAAAGAAAATTTATGTTTTTGAATAACATTTTAGGAAGAATAATAATCAACAGAGGTATCTTTACTGAGTAACTCCCATAAGTCTGTATCAGGTAAATGCAAAGTTCTTGCATTTGTAACAAAAATGTTGCATCAAAACAACATAAGCAATAATAATTTCAATTTAATTTAATACATAAAAAATAAATTTCCTTTCACCAAAGTCTTAAAAATCCCAAATTCTTTCAGTAAGTCTGTTTATTAAAGACAGTAGAATCACAACTTAAAAGATGAGAAGTACAAAACTTGAAACCATCATGTCAGGGCATGTCTTTAAACAGTAAAGCAGGTGGGTGATGAAAATTAATAAGTGGGCTGGTAAATCGACATTTTTGAGCTTTATATGGTATGATGTCATTTCCGTATCAAAAACATACCCAGAATGTTGCTTTGATTCGTCCTTGAATCTCCTGTTGTAGCCATGTGGAGCAGCCTAACACTTGCTGATACAAAGCACTGCTTATTTGTACAAAGCTTTTTGTGAAGAAGTGCTGCAGTGGGAATGTCAGTAACAGTAGGAGGTTCTTAAAGAGACAGAGGCTCATTTCAAGGTGTTATGCAAAATCAATTTGATTTTTGATACAGCATTTTCATTACAACTGAAGGTAACATAGTTACTTCATTGTAGTAAGGAATATACATAATACCGCCACCACAACCACTCCCATTTAAGGCTACAACAGACATTACAAAAAGTCCAGAAAAATGCCAAAGATAACCATATTTGACCAGTAGGCACCAAAAAATAAAAAATCAATACCACCAGAGTGGAACAGGTCAGGCAAATTATACCACAGAGATTACCAACTATAATCTTTATTTGTCACTTTTCACAACCAAAAGCTGTGAAATACTTTGGAATATACAGAAAACTTGACCATCCCTGATTAAAAATTCACGAGCTGAAGCCTCAGCTTCAGGCCGAGTAATAACTGGAGAAAGATTTTTTATTGTTTTATTTTTTATTTGTTTAATGAGCAGAGGGAATGAGAGTGAGTCTTGGAGGATGGTTCTTGATGGATTGTTTTTAAACATGAGGCATCACTTCCTGTAAGACACTAGGTTGAGGAAGAGTAATGGTATGGGCTGTTGTCATTATGAATGAGCTACTTTGACCTTTTGAACAGATTCAGTGAAAATCATCATTGAAGAGGACATTTTTCTACAAGCTGAAACTGAAACAGTTTGGTGTTGTAATATTGATGCAAGATGAAAACTTTGATTGCTCTCAAATCCATCTTAGCTTCACTTCAGTCCTTGTGGGTTTCATCTTAAAGCCCTATCACACTAGACAACTTATGAACATTTTAAAGACATCTACATTGAAGATGGAATTGAAACAATCAACAGGAAGCTTCTTTTCGGCGTGTACATAATGTAATACAAAAAAATTGATCAAATATAACTTTTGTTAGTAATTTAGACATAAAAATGTTTCATAAGTTGACATAAGTTGTCTAGTGTGACAGGGCCTTTAACCACAAGATTCACATAAATATGTTTTTTTTCTGTGGCATTAGATCTTGTTTGCAGCTTCAGCAAATGTAATCAACAAATTAAATAGGGACGGCGGACTTATGGAGCCATATAAGATACAAATTTACAAATAAAATTAAACACCTTTAATGTATGTTGTGTATTAACCTTCTTTGTCTTGGAAGCCTAACAACGGATGTCTCATAAGCTACACAAAAGCATTAATTATTGAAAAATGAGTGCTGGACTCTGGTCTGTGTGTGTCCATCTTGTGGCGTCCTGCTTCTTGGACTGTTGAGAGGAGAGCAGCAGCAGTTTATCCTGAAAAGTTCACCCTGACTGTGGGTGGAAGTGATGAGCAGTCTGGCTGCTGATGGATGGAGGGAAGCTGAAAGTTTGATCGCTCGTCTCTGTCAGGAATAAATATCGTCTTTTACTTTGGCTCTTCAGGACTGCCTGAGGACAGGGGCTGATTTATTAAGAACTGATGATGGAGTGAGGTGACGCGATGTCATCTAAAGCCTAATCCTCTTTTTTTCCCCTCGCAGTTTACTGCATTTAAGTAATCCTGAGTTGACATGTAAAGAAGAAGATTCAACACGTTGTCACCTGATAATCCAATGACCTCTGCAAGTTGTGGAAACTGAAAACCTTGACTTTAACCAAATCCAAACTCTGACCCCAACACCATGTTAACCCTGGTTCTGTCTTTAAAATGGACATCAAATACCGATTGAGGTCCTTTAGAGCAAAACCTCTTTTACTGACAACCTAAAGCTATGTGAATGAAAGGTTTGTAGAAGTGTATGGAAAACAAATTTAACCAAAATAAGACTAAAAGAAAAGAGAAAATCCAGTGTCTCGCCCTGAAACATGTCAGTGAGCACTTTGACTGATTAACCCCCTCTTTAACAAAACTAGCAGTCTTGCCCTGAGTCAGATGGATGATTCACTTTCCAAGGTGTCACTGATACGTTTCACCCCTCAGCAGGAGTGTCTTAGCAGCCGTGGGGGCTGCAGTATTATCACTTGCTGAAAGCCAGAAGGACACACTGCGGTCACTTGAACATCAGATATCAAGCGTTTTGTAATTCAATCTAAACAAAGACAGTGCATCCCAAGTATCCGTATCCATTTGTTTGTTACATGATCGTTAGAAAACCAGTGTTGGCCAGGAAGGGAGGTAAGCCAATCCTAAGGGTTGTGGGAGGAGGCGTTATGTAACGCCAGGTGTGAAAGGATTGTTTAGGGGTTGGAAATACTGGACAGGGGGGCACTTGGTTACACAAGCTTAAGATGTTCACGTATAAAAAAAGTTATGAGTAATGTAAAAATATTTAAACCAAGCATTGAAAAAAACATTTTTCATCAATTCTGTTGTTGTCAATCTGGAAATACAAAATGTTGTCAGCTATAGAACTGAAGTTAAGCTCTTTTTAGGGTCTTGGGTGACAGAATCTACTCCAGCATGAGGGATTATTGAGTGTTTCTGACACACTATGAAACTCAACCATAATATCTTCTTGATGGATCGAGTATCTAAATCAAAGGATTGTTAAAAGGCATCTAATGGATCTGATTTTCTACACTTTAATTGCATTCAGATCTTAAATGTCTGAGGACATAAAATGAACTAATGTTTTCGCCAAAAACACAAAGGATTTAAATCTTTATCTGCAGCTTTAAAGGGATAATTCATTTAAACTTAACACAAAAATTAAGGAAATTTGTGTTTGGTAGATTATTTCAAGCTTTTTGGCAATAAATCTTCTACCGTTGGAAAGCCTGTTAATTCTCCTTTTAAATGGTGCCACATTTGTAAGGAACAAGCATTTGTGGGATGAGCAGTAGAGCTGAGTATGTGGGTTGCACACATGAAAAAAAATAGCAAAATCTTCTCTGCCAAATAGATTGTTTTTTTGTAGCTATTGACACTTGTTTTGAGCTTTCAGCACTCCCAGGCATTTTTGCACTGCAGGGCCGGCCCCGGCCCGGCTACTAACCCGGGTTCGTAGTTTTTGCATTTGCCTTTTAGGGCCAGTTCCAGCCCGACTTCTGGAACCTGGCCAGGTCAGGTTCTAACTGGGCCGGGCTGCTCGGCCCGGTTTGACGTCATGTACTGCTGATCATTTGATTGGTTCATTTGCAGCGAGGTTTGGGAATCATTCAGATGAGTCTGATAACTCTTTACAAATCCTATAGATCTAATAACAACAATAATGACCGTAGCATGCAACAACAAGCTAATAATGCTATCCATTAGCTTACCAGTTGATGTCGTCTCGCTGTAGCCACTTCAGCGTGTTGTTGCTACATGGACAAGTACAGTCTTCAGTAACTCTCTGCTGTATTTTGCATCGAAATTCGTTGCCTAAATCTACATTCCTGTATCTGATCTTGCACTTCAGTCTGTAATTTAACTTTAGCATGAACACCATCAAAACAAACAAGACGGTCCATTGTTGCGTCGCAAACAAAATTACTTCACTATCCTGATTCACGCTTTTCCGGTGTGAAGTTCCCACCCACTTCGAGGCGGCTCTCTGCACAGTGCTAATAAAGCAGGGCCAGGGCCATCTGGGGCCGAACCGGGCCGGGGCCAGCCTTGCAGTGCAATCAGTGCTGAGAATTGCTACAAGAAAAAAAAATCTACCAAAACAAATGTCCTTAATTTTTGTGTTAAGTATATTCTGTTGAAAGTTTATATACAAATAAAGTTATACCATTTGCAGCTGTCTCTTTAACAACCTCAGAAGACAAGAGAAGAAACAGTTTATCTCTGACTGGAAGCTAATGTCTAATCAGAGCAAATTCAAGACCAAAGTGGCTTACTGATGTCTCAAAACTACTTTAATCTCTAAAATTTCATAGTTGTTTATCAAAATGCTAAGTTCTAACCCTTTGTCATTGATATATAATACAGTTAATCCAGCAGAAATGGTATTAATATTGAAGAGCCTCAGGCTCTACCAGAAGACCTACAGCTAGATGTCGCTGTTGTTATTTGTGCTTTCGATTATTGTAACTAGAAATTTGACATGAAAAATGACAGGTGATATACTATACATTCCTTTGAAAAAGGCCACATCTTCATGTCTTTATTATTCAAACACAAGATTTCTCTTTTACACACTTCCATCACGTTTGTCTGGCTGAATTTGTAGACTCTGTCCAAACTTATAAACTCAGTGATGTAGTCATAATTTTCCACTTTGGACACAAAGAGTGATCATCAGCCACAGTGAACTTGTCTGACTGAGTGATTTGGTTTTGTTTGGCTGGTTTTGTCTGTCTGGCTCTGGCTCACTCCATTACCAGTCTAAATGACTAATTAATGGTCCAGAGACAGGTGACACCAGCTCCTTGAGATCCATTTACACCCCCATCCAGTCCCCCTCTCTTCTTCTCGTCAACCCTCTCCATTCTCTTCCCCCACCTTCTCCTCATCTCTTATTCATTTGGTGGTGGACAACTGCTGGAGGAGCAGCCCTGCCAACAGACAGATGGACAGATTGAGGGACAGGTGGAGCAGACTGCAGAGCTGCATTTGATATAGGAGGAAGGTGGGTCGTATGTCATCGTCTTTACTGAAGGAGAGATAGGTTGACCCTGATCTCCGCCTCCTTCCACACCCTGCACTCCTCTCTGGAGTGTTTTATGTCAAGTTTGATGGATCCTAAATGCACCTTCAGTGGTTGGTAAAGTCCCTACTTATCCCAGCTACTTATAAACAGTGAATGATGTGGACCAAACATTCATATTGTAATCTAAGATGGTAGATTAAGGAAGGTTTTACACAAGAAATATGTCAAACTCAATAAATTACATCTTCTGTAAAAATGCAGTGAATGCTAAGCAATGGATGACTTTGTTGAAATTTAATAAAAAAGCTGTAGCTAAAGTGTTCACTTTATGTCAACAAGAGGTGAGTCGACAGACTCACTCAATATGAGGTGGACTGCATATTCAACCTGCAGGGAACAAACTCTGATATGTTCTTCCACTACAGCTTACGTCAAACACAGATTCCTTATAGACAAAACTAGTTTAAAGCTTTATGTAGCAAAAGGCTAAAATAACTTTTGAAAAACAATAGCTAGAAGTTAAAAGTAGAAAATTGGAAAACTAAAAAGGAGCAAAAAGACAAATAAAAGCAGCAAGAGACCAACAAAAATTGCGAAAGTCTAATTACGTACCAAAAAGGTATCAAATGCATGGCTAAAAGCTACAAACAGTAAAAGGCTATAAGACAAAAGTAGCCCAGTACAAATACAGTACACATAGCAAAACTGACCAGACCCAGTTCTGGCCCACATGTCCACCTGAGCAGTCCAGACAAAGGATGACGGCCCTTTGGTGACCCAGATGTGGTTTGCCAGAGGTGGTCCATGCATGGGCCAGTACCACATAAACCAAACTACAACTGGGCCAGTTGTGGTAATGACAGATCTGGTCCACAATTACCAAAACACAGGCAGGCCAGTTGTGGAATGCCGTCATATAAACAGTGCCATCATTTCCAGACTTGGTCCACATCCAGTTGACAAACACTTTGCCATGCCGGCAGCTTAACACCAAATCTGACCCACACCTGTCTGATGTGGGTTTAGCTAAAGTAGCATAATAAAATAAGTAAGACAGTAAGTCAGTGAGTAAAAAAGTAGACAGGTAGGTAGGTAGGGCATATATGCTGGAGCAGATTTCAAGATATTAAACTGCCAAAGGTCATCCCCATTGCTGTGCTTCTTGCAAGCTTTTTTTTAAATTAAAAATGAAGACATGCAAAATAGCATATGTAATATTAGGGGTATTATGGCAAAACTAATTAATGATGAGAATGATGGCAGGGTTCATTAAAGGTGGAAGTAACACAAACTGTAGGCAAGAAAAGCAGCTTAATAGAAATGACTAATCTGCTATAGAAATCAACATATCAAAAAAATACTGTCTGTATGGAGAAGAATATGCTAAATGATAATGTAGAACAGGTCAAGCAATAGTTTGAAACTATTTGAGTAGAGAAGACTTAGTCTTCAACATAAGAAATTCATTACATTATATTTAGTTGATTAATTAATTTTGTTTTTTGACATTAACTTTGCCCTTATGCTTCGTTCTCTCAGTGTGATCTAACCACAGAGATGATGAAGAGGAAGGAAATGTCCCTGAAGTACTGACACACTTTCTTCAGTCCTGATAGATCTAAGCACCAAACATCTACCCTTAGGACTTCTTCTAAATTTTCTAGGTGTTGTATATATGCTTATGTCCTCAACTTGGAATATATTAAAGTCAGTTTATTTATAATGAGTAGGTCTCCCAAGTGTCAGTCATACAAAAGCTGGAAGGGCGATGAAGGAAATGAGGATTTACCCAAACAAGGTCACTGAATGTGAGCAAAAACCTACAGGAGCAGTTTGTAGTGGTGGCAGAAAATCTAAACTGAGATTGATAATAATTTATTTTCATCCTGAACAAACAAAACATAGCAAAAGGCTACTTATTGAAATAAAACAGGCATGATCTTCCACAATTCCAAAAGGGTGTGTGACAGTATTGCTTTAAAATAGAAGTCAACTGACAATGTCAATGGTAACTAGACACATTTAAGTGTACACACACCCCGACACACACAGAGAATATCACTGTAGTCAGGAGATAGGGATGTGCAACCTGGGGTAAATCTATTACGAGGTTCACTGTCAAATTGAAGTCCTCGCAGAGGGCACCATAACGATATCAGCAGCAGCCTGTGAAAACAGCCACCACTAAATCAGCTCTCTGTGCAGGAAGATAGAGACAACGTCTGGGGAACAGGCAGAGGGCTCCTGCAAGGAGAAAAGAATGACTGAGCAGTTGTCCTTTTTTTTTTTGTCCCAGGGAATAAATATTGACGTTAATATAGCTCTTTGAGCTTATCAGGAGTGCCAGATTTCAGGTCACTTTCCGTCATTTGCACATTTGTTCTATATCATGTCACTGTGTCTCACTTCCACACTTTATGGCTCTTCCAGTGTTTATATTTACACTTCAACCTTGACTTTTTGTCCTTAGTTCCTGCGGGGGAGTGATTTGGAGTAACGTACATGCCAAGAGTGAGATGAAAAGACCAACCTTTCCGTCACCTCCCTTTCTGTTACGTTATTTTACGTAGTTTCACTGATGTGACAAAGCTTGTAATCATGAAATATGATTCAGTTCAGTAACTGTAAAGTAAGAAAAAAACTAACCTTTCAACCTGTATGGGTACTCTGCAAAGGATTTGCCACGT
Source organism: Cynodonichthys magdalenae (assembly GCA_031762555.1). NCBI lineage: Eukaryota > Metazoa > Chordata > Actinopteri > Cyprinodontiformes > Rivulidae > Cynodonichthys > Cynodonichthys magdalenae. Next base: position 9,927,677 of record JARVJO010000082.1, read on the forward strand.
TTTAGTGAACTGAGAACTACACATTATAGTTGCTAACATTACTTTTCTTTTTCTTGCATACACAGAAACATCCCAACAGAACCCACATTAATGAGGCAATGCTCTGAGCACTACTTTCATAAATATGTAATCTAATTTTACAGAAAATTGCTGTTATTCTTTTCGTTCATGTGACATTTTGTTGCTTTCAGTTCCATTTGCTCACACAGGAATGGGCAAAAAAGCTTTTGCTTGTTCCACCCTCTTTGCATGGAATATGTTGCAGAATAATTGGAAATTAACACACTTTGAAAGCTTTTAAATTGATACTAAGAAAATTGGTGCATGGGATTGTAATGGGATTTTTTTCCTGGAAAATAAAGGTTTAATAATAGCTAAATTTAAATTATGAAAGAATGCTAAATATTGAATGACTTTGCTGAAATTTATTATGAGATATTAAAGCTAAAAATAAAATAAAATAAAAAACAGCTCAAAGCATAAAAAAGCAAATTAAAAAATAGCTAAATGTTAAGTAAAGTCTAGCCAAAAGATAAGAGAAGCTGAAGGTAAATCTATACATGTTAAAACAAAAAGAATCAAAAGACTAGCTAAAAGATAAATTGAAGGAAAATAACTATCTAAAAGATGAAAGGAGCTAATTAGCTAAAAGCTAAAACAAGCTAAATGTTAGCAAAAGTAGCAAAAAGCTTATCTTGTCTCCTCTTGAACTGGCATTTAGCTTGTCACTTTGGTCAGAATTTAACTATTTGTTTCTAGACTCGGTTGTTGAAATCACCTCAACAGGTAACATACTAATTGTTTATAATCTCTAAAATGAATCCTGCTTCGACACATCTGAACTGTGGAGAAAATACTCTGTTTTTATATTTTGCGACTCAGTTGATTGAAAAAAATCAGCAGAAAAACAGGATAAAGAAAATAAATGCTGTGTCTTAATGTCAAAAATATTGAATGGAGAATCTTAGATTTCTATTAAACCTATAATAATTTTAGACAAACAACCACCAGCAGACTGATTCTTACTAACATGTCACTGACTTGAGAGAAATAAGCTGATGATTCTGGTGCAGCCAACAATAATACTTTCTTTTTGCTTCCTCTCTGACCCAACATCTGACACATGCGCTGCCATCTGGACGTATCCATGGTGTTGAACCACAGGTCATCTTTGTTGTTTTGTTCCTCTCTTTTTATCTTCATGCCTCCATAGTTCATGGTTTATTTCTTTTTACTTTAAAAGAAAAAAAAATTTAAACTTATTCCACTTTCTTTGCTCTTTCTGTTTTGGAGAGAGTGAGCTGTCCTTGGTGCTGAAAATCTCTTCTTGCTCATTATTTTGTTTTAGGTGGATCCTTTCTTACTTTTAATATTAATTCGTTTATGAATCATTGGGGGAAAAAATAAAAAATCATGTTGATTGGGAAAAAATATTTGACATTCAATTAATCTATTTTCTTAGAATGGAAACAGAGTTGAAGTCAGCAGATTAATATTTCATGACAGCTTTATACCAAAACAATCAGACGATCTTAGAAGCATTAATCACTAACCTTCATAACAGAATCTAAAGTTTCAAAGCAGTTTTATCCTCTTAAGACCGAATGACAGCTAGACCCCCAAGACCCACCCACTTATATTAGTTCAGCAGCACAAGGTGATGCAAACTCAGAAGAAGCATATTTAATAAAACTAATGATTTTTTAAGCAACATCCAGAGGTAAAGAGTGATTAACTCTGCTGCAGATGTGCTTTAGATTTTATATATTACTTTTTAAAAATTAATGGGAAACACTGCAACTGACTCACACCCCATTAAACAGGCTCTGGTCTTTGCGCATAAATTTAAAAACCAATTTGCAATAAACCAAACAAGCCATAAATTCTGTTTTTATTAAAGGAAACAGGAAGCTTAGAATGAAAAAAGGTAACTTTGGATTTAAATGATTGTTTAAACTTCAAGTTTCTATAAAAAAATGTGTGTTGTTCAGCTTCAGGAGGGCAGAATTATTATCACCCAATACGAAGGTGAAGAGGTAATAATGTTTTGTCCATATCTATGTGTCTGTTTGTTTGTGTGTTTGTAGGAGCAAAACATTTTTAAACCACTCGACATATTTTAATGAAACTTGCAGAAATGCATCACTGAATGCACATTAACATTTGATCATCTTTTGGAGTCCAAAATGGCCAACATAAGTGGCTAAAACTCGATCAATTTTCACAAATACTTGCTAAAATTTGGCATGGTATTAGCTAAAATCATCCTCAACTCATACTGTCAGCACTACATTGCACAAAATTTTTGTTTGGCAAAAGTGGTCAAATTAACGCCATCTGTCTGTTAGCAAAACATCTCATGAATTGAACGGACTTAATTTTGTAAAACTCTCATAACACAATTATTGGCTGCATTACTGGCTGTACAACTCATTCAATTCAAGATGGCTACCATAGCTAATAACTAATGACTAAGAGAGTTTTACAGATAATGAGCTTAAATTTAGAAACTTAGCACAAAAACAAAGGAAGTTTGATTATTTCTTTGTTGTAACTATGCTTCTTGGTAATAAATCTTATAGCGTGCATCTGATTGGCAGCACCTGGAGGTAGAAGCTCAACACATGTGTCAATAAAAACAGCAAAATAAGCTTTTTTGTAGAGAAGATTTTGCCAATTTTTTTATGTGTGCACAACCCAAATACTCAGATCTACAGTTCTACAATCTGACCAAAATTACTCCAACTTTGTCATTTCACAATATGATCAGTCAAAAACTGATCCATCAGTCAAGGCAGGTAATATTCATTACTTCTAAGCTAAAGGCTTTATAAAGTCTTTGTGGCCTTTATTCAATTAAATAAATAAATAAATAAATAAATAAATATCTCTCTTAGGTTGACTAAACATTAAAATAAAACACATCTTAAGGAGTCACAATATCCTATAATTTTAGTTTTCTGCAAGTTCTTTTTAAATAATGTTGAATTAAATAATTCTATTAAACTAGGATTGGATGAACTTGTAGAGTGCTGAGTGTGTGCTCCCACTTTTTCCTTGTGTGTGTGTTGGTGTGTGTGTGTGTGACAGGCGTCAAAAAATACCACCGAGGGAGCTCAGATCAGCAGCTCTCCACCCAGCGAGCTGATGAAGATCATAGCGAGCAGCCACTCTTCCTCCTCCGGACAGAACCTCTGACACTGAGCTGACGATGGATGGAGACTTCTT
>JARVJO010000082.1:9938354-9951673 GCA_031762555.1 Cynodonichthys magdalenae
CCCCACGAGGCTGCTTTTTTTGAGGAAATTTTCCCCACGTAGTAGGAAAAACCCGTCCACACACACACACACACACATACACACGGCCAATAAAGGAAGCACAGCTAGTAGTAGGGTCCGGTTAGATTGTTTCTTTTTAATACATTTGTTTCCCAGGAACATTTGAACCAATCAAAATGCCCAGAAAGCACTTTGTAGGTACCTTAATGGGAGCTTTATGGAAATCACTAAAAGCTAAAGAAGAGCCTCAAACCTTTCTTTTTGTATTTTATTGAAACGTATAAAACATTTCTCTACACAAAAGAAAAAAGGCTCTAAATATATTTGCTCAGCTTTTTGCTGAAAGTGTGACATTTATTTCAATTTATGGTTGTGTTTTTTTAAGTGAATGCATTAGGTTATTGATTATGCAGTGACATAATAATAATAATAATAATAATAATAATAATAATAATAATAATAATAATAATAATAATAATTTACAACATTTTTAAAATAATAAAAGTACCAGATAGGTCAGATCGCTAAAGCATTTTATGTTTCAAGCTGTATTTATCTGCAAACTTTGCAGTTTAATGGAAGTTTAATTAGATTTTTTTCCCCACTGGAAGCTGTTTTCCTACTAAGTTCTTCCAAACCTATTGTGTGCCTAAAGAAAATTTTAATTTCATTTTATGCTCCCAACAAAATTGCAAAGTGCTATGTGGTTTCACATAATCATAAGTTACCTGGAAAATTAAAACTTAGGTAAAGTTGCCCTCCCTCAGAAAACCCAGTTTCTGTTTCCTAAGCTCCGCCCACTGATCTGGATCAACTCAATTAATAATCATCTAATAAAAATATATTTTTGAATACAGACATTTTATCTTTTTGTCTATATACAAATGGTGCAATTTAAAAAATATGATAAACATTTCACTATTTTTTTCAATTTTATTTAATTTCTGATGTAATAATAATGAATAAAACTAAAATGTGCCATTTATCAAATTCTATGCAGCCTGAAGCTGATGGAAATGTGAACACTTTTAAAATAATCAAATTATTACATCTGGAAGTTTCTTTCCTTCCTGCAACATGGAGTCAAATAGCAGCAGGACAGGAACTGTTGCCATGGCAACCTTTAGATTTCCAGCCATGCTGTGATGTTGTACTTACCATAAACATATAACTCAGTTGGCTAACTTGTAATCAAAACATAATGGTAGAATAAAAACAGCTGGGGATCACATTAAATATGTGTTTTGTAGATAATGGCTCAAAAAACCTTTAGATCTTTAGTTTTGACTTTTCAAAATTCCAAAAATATAATCTAAAAGAATAATATTTTTGGGGCAGTGTTACAATCTTTCACAAGACTGATCACTATTGTATCTCTTTTCTGATTTTCACTTTGATATGTAAAAATAGTCAGAGCTGCCTTTCAGTGCTTTTGCTTTGTCTTCATATCAGCTTTTTTTCCCTCTACTTTCTTGGGTTCTGTGATTTTCTTTGAAATCAAAATGTCACAACTTTACCTTATCATTTTTGTTCGTGCACCGATCTCACTGCTTCATTCTTTATTTTGGCCTGAAGGTTCATTACAAACGCAGAGGATGTCAAAAGCTTTCATTCTGCACAAGCTCCACCTTCATCCGCTCTCCTCCCTCGCTCCTCTTCATCCAGGTAAATGACTTTATCCAGTTGAGTGACTTTGTAAGGACGCGGGGGCAGCGTTTAAGCTGAGTCCGGCAGGGGGAGAGAGCAGGACCGAGATAAAGAATAAGGAGAGACGAGAGAAGATTCATTAGAGTTCTTTAGTCCAGGCACAAAACGTCCTTGTCTTATGCAAAGCAATGACTCACCCTCCTGCTCTGTCTGGAAGGCCAAATTACATTAAGTTACAAAGAATACCATTATCTTTTTACTCCTGCTACTTTAAGAGAATTTAATCGTATCTGATGCTTTTACATAAAAACTTTGTTTGGTCAGTCATGCCATTTATTATTAGGAGTTGGTGATTAAAGGTGACATCGAGCCTGATCATTTGAGTCAAGTTTGCAGCCTGTCTGCATAAAATTCTCCACATTGAGACATAAGAATGAGTGATGCTCTGATTACCTGCTGCTTTATGTATTTGCTGCTGTCTGAAGATTGGAAAGGAAACTGATCTTGTCAGAGAAAACCGAGTTGTTTTGCTTCAAGTTAAAGTTTCCATATTGTTCAACAGAATTGACTCCAGTATCATATTTGTGTCACGCTCAAAAACTCAATTATTTTCTTGTCTGCAAGTGTTAAAAAGCACAGGTTTCTTTCTGCACTGCATCCTTGCAGAGTAAAGAAGCAGGGGGTGCTTGTTAAAAAATAATAATCAGCTTCAGCCCAGATGGATGCCCTTAATCAATAACTCCTGAAGCTTAACCTGATGTTTCAAATAATAAGAGATTTGGAGGAAACTCGAGGGGTTTGTCCTTTTACAGAAAAAGAAGTGAAAACAGAAACTCCATCAAGAAGTTGTGAAGATTCTCTAAAAGGAAAATGAACTCAGGAACCAGACAGAACACAGAGTCTGAAGGAGTTGGAGATGATTTGTCAACAGCTTTTTGAGAACAAAATCTTTAAAAAAAAAAAAAAAAGCTTTTGTTCTTTACCAGGACATTATGCAGCTTACTCATTCACTGGAGAGGAAGAGGGGATTGAAGATGCAGAAAAAGATAAAATTGAGGCCATTGTAACTGTAGTGGCACTTTGTCAAAAAGCGCTTAATGCAAGAACTAATTTAAATGATCAATTAGGAACACTTTACTGTTCTCCTTTTTGTTGAGCTTAACTGTATTTTAAACTTGTGCACCTTTTTTTATATTTTACCTTTGTTTCTTCTCATTTGTTAGAGTTTTTTTATTTCAGTCTAAAACAGTAGACCATCCACCTTCTTATCTGTGGTCTGATTACAGAGGCAGCAGGCAGGTCCAGGATCTGAAGACCCCAAGGCATTCCCAGGTCAGAGAGGATATTTGATTTCCTCCTGCAAGTTCTGAGTTTTCTCCCAACCTCCACAGGGAGGCGTCCAGGAAGCATTCTGATTGGATGGTCGAACCCCCTCAGCTGACTCCTTTAACTAAAGAGGAGCAGTGGCTCGGTGAGCTCCCACTGGATGACAGAGCTCCTATTTTTTATCTCAATGGCTGAGGCGAACCACCCTATTTACAAATTGCATTTTTTTCCTCCTTAGAAATTGCATCTTTACAAAAACAATTACAGTAAAGTTGGAGTCTTAAAAAAACAGAAAAAAAATCGTCAAAACTGTTGCTGGCAGCTCTACTGTTCAGCCAAACCAGCAAAGTATGACTTGATCTGAACCAAACATTTATCTGCATCACATAATGTAGGTATGGACATGCAGAGGAGGAATATTTTGGATAAATTATGTTGAATATGGAGGTGAGGAGAAAGCTGGGAAAGGAGGAGATGGAGGCTCTGAGTCAGGAGCAGAGCTGGGCTGTTTTGCAAAGGGGTGACACAGCGGGGGCCAAAGAGGTAACTACTAATGCTAATTTTACAAAGAGTTATAATTTAGTCATTTTTAAACATACACAGCTAAAATATTACATAGTACAGTATCAGAGAACAATCGTAAACAAAATTAAAATGAAAATACAAAATCCAATATATCCCCACATACTTGTCAGTTATTTGTGGGTGTCACCTGGGGTGGCCAATCAAGTGGCAGAGGTGCCACTCTGGCCACCCGCCAGGCTCTCTGGCTCCGCCCCTGCTCTGGGGACCCGTAATGGGAGCAGTCAGAGGAGGAAGAAGGTGAAATCTATAAATCTATTGGAGTTTGGTGACAAAATGAATCACGGTTGTGCTGACTAAAATGCTTAGCAACAAAGCTCATCTTCTATTAGTTTAAATTCTTACCTGTGACTTAACCTGGGGTGAGTTTTACCCCAGAAGGAAAAGCAGAGGACAGGTCGGCGGTGTCTTGTCTGATCAGCAGCTGCTCGAGTTCAAATTTAATTGTACCTTCGCCAGTCCAAACAAAACCCTGCACATGCCTCCTTACATATTTTACCAATTTTTCAATTAAAGTACAAGCTTGGGACCTCTACCAGGTTCTTTGGAGATTAAGTAAACTTACATTTGAGCAGTGGAAAAGTCAGTCTGGTGCAGTCAGAGTCATGAACCTGGGTGAGGTGGAAATTTCATCACGAAAGGAGCTCATTAGAGAAACTCCCAGGAGTCACACAGATGAGTTTGTTGGAGGTCACCGTGTCCTGTTTCGATTTGAATGGCTCCCAGGGAGTTCTGTATGTTTGACATGTCTTCATCACAGCTTGTTTATTACTTTAATAATCTAAAAGTCACAAATGAAAAACAATGATTTCTGGGAAAAATTAAAGGTTGAGCATTTCTTTATGGAACACAGATGACTTTTTGTGGGATTTTATCATTTATATTTATTGTTCCTCTTTAGAAAAAACAGTAATGAACTGAAATATACCATGATACTCAGGGCCAAACTATGATTTATTCTGTTTTTTTTAACTAAAAGAACAGATCTTTTCGTGAGGCTGAAATCTCCACGCTAATTAAAAAGCAGACACCTGCCTGTCAGGATTTCACAACAGTCACTATGTGACAAGAGGAAGAGTTCTGACCTTCATCTTTCACTGCAGGACAGGCATTAAATTCCCAGATAAGTTACTTAAATGAAAGTCACGTTCTGTGTTCGTTTTGAACAAGATCGTTTGAATGGCATAACTCGTCCTTCACATCACATGAATGACCGGGAAGGGGACACTGATTATCTGGAGATATTTTAGACCCCAAGACAACTTTCAGAACATGAGTTCTGGAAACCTTACTTTAAATAAAGCAATAATTATTGTTCATTCTGTTTGGGGACAACGTCACTCACTCAGTCCTATTTGCATGAATCACAAACATTATCTGCAGCTTTATAAACTATAACTCTTCATAAAATGTGAACAGTTTATGAGTCGGTTTGCAGAATCTGAAGGAGTAAATCTCAACAATAACACAAAGGAAAAAAAAAGAAAGTTGTTTCAGCAGAGTAAATATTTCATGATGTCCTTCACTGGTTATAATGTCGGTCTGTTACTGCTGAGTCAGCATCTGTTTTGACAACCTATCACTTTGAGGTCTTTAAAAAGAGTGTTTTTTTCCTCAGTCCAAAATTTATATTTTTATAATAGTTTCATTTATACTGTATATATGACTTTGCTGAACTTGCGACCTGTTCAGGTTGTACCCCTTCCCTTATAGTGACGGGCACCAGTGACCCCTGTGACCCTGAAAGAAAGAAGCTACTGCTACTAATTAAAATTACAAAATAGCAACAGGATAATCTACATGATTGTCATCAGTGTTTAAACTGGATTAAGTTTTGTTAAGAACTTTTCATTCCTCGCTAAAGACAATTTTTTTTGTCCTTATTCTTTCGACTGTTTGGGATCGCCACAGCAAGTCATCTTCCTCCATCTCACTCTGTCCTCACTCCAACTACCTCCATGTCTTCTCTCCTCTTTGTTTTTTTCCCTGGCTTTTAAGCCCTACAGTATGTGTCTATAACACATTTTGGACAGATGTGCAACAACTTATAAGACTGAAAACTGGACAAACACTTCAACTTACAGAGAAAGACATTACTTTGTTGAGAAGACTTGATCTGCTTCATCCAAATTCTACTCCTTCTGGGAAAATTTCACATTCATAAGAAGAGATGGTGAAACTCCAAGCCTAACATAATCCACTTCAGCAGTACAGCACCGCAGTTAAGGGACTTGAGAACAAAAAGGCAATAAAAACCATTTTGGTTCTAAAAAGACTTAATGTGAATTTATCTTTTGTACTTATTATACCACTGGCAGAAAAAAAATATTTGTACTGTTGTTAAAAAATAAAGAGTTCACATAAAATAGAAAAAAACATTGATAATATAAATCAGCTGTTTGTTACTGCTCTCTTGTGGATATTTTACAGCAATGCAGCACAGAATCACCTTGATGTTTTCTATTCAGATAAGAACACCAGCTGCTTTATTTGTTTTAATTAAAATGACATTCTTGTTTATTTTTAATCAAATTTAATCCTGAATCTGTTTGTCAAGGTTGCATAAACTGCAGCTACATAAATTTCATCTCAACAATGAAAAGATGCTACGTCTTCACCCCTGACAACTTCGGCACGTTGATATCTGAGTTCATGTCAGTGGAGGAAGCAGCTGAGACTGCAGGTGTTTCTCCTGTTAACACTAATGGCACATTAATAGCCTTCAGCATGCCTCTCCATCACTTTACAGTTTTAATTGCAGCAGTACGCCAACATCTAATGGATGCAGATGAGATTAATTAGGCTTAAGCTCAAACAGTAAAAGCTTTGTTTGTTAGAAGGACGGTCATTACCCAGCATCCCTGGGTAATGACATCACAAATAGGACTCATTACCAGAGCTCCCAGGAGTCAAAGAGGCAGGAGAGGATCATTTTATCTGGGGGTCACTGAGCTCTGTTTGGTGACAGAAAGCCACCCGAGGGTGGGTGTGTTTGTGTGTGTGTGTGGTGGGGGGGTGTTCTGTTCATTATCTGCATCATTATGTTTTGTTTTTGAATCACTTCCTACACAACAACAAAGAGTCAAAATTCCTCAAAAGAAACCAATAAAACAGACTTTTTTTATTGATGTATATGATTTTTGAGCTCTTGTTGTTTCCCGTTCTGACAAAGTTCTTAAATGCTGTATTTTATATTAGCCATGTTTGGATAGAAAATAAAAGTTTAATAGTAGAACAAGTTTTTTTTAATCTTCTAAACTAAACCTCTAGATGTCTTATTGTGCTGTCGACTGATTTTAATTAAGCTGTAAATTACAGTTTTTTTGAGTGATCTTGCAGACCAGAAGTCAGTGCAAAGAGACTAAGTGCAACAATTTCCCAAGTTAGCTTAAACTAAACACCTATTTAAGAAATCAAACCAAAACAAACAAACAGAACAAACCATAGGTTATTCAGTTACAACCTTTATTGTGAGACATTTTACGTAAATGAGAAACATTCCTTCCACACACAGGAAGTAAAAATCAATCAGTCTCCAAAATGCAATAAACAACTTTAGTCTTCTGAGTAATTTTTGTATTAATTTTCTACCACCATTATTAGTTTTGTGTGCCAAATGTTTATCCTGGTTACAATGTTGGTGTGTTTTATTAATGTAGAAAAAAGGCTTTTACCACATATGATATTTATAAAATTGATAAAACCTTTATTATAGGTCTTATTCTATCCTGTAACTCAAATACATCTAAGGCCTGATGCTGTCATTTAAACTCAAAGATAAGTGTTGAATGTACCCATTACCCAATCATAATAAACATGCCATTAGTCTCTGCAGAATAAGCCTGCTATAAAAACATTCTAGTTATAGTCTCATTGGTCTACGTTATATTGTATTTTCATTGATATGACCTTAACCAGAGTCATGATACTGGTTTAGGCAGCTTCAGTTATCATTTATACTCTAAGAAAATTAGTTTATTTGATTTAGGTAGCCTACTTTATTAAAAATATATATTTATCTGTTAATGGGTAATTAATAGTCTGATACAGCCTTTAAATATTGCTGTCTTAAATTCAGCTTTTCTTGGTGTGCATGTTTTTTTTCTTTTATCGAGTTCACAAAAATGTAATTCATTGTTGATTTAATTTTTTTGTTTTTGTGCCTTACCGGAACCAAGGTTTGCAACAACGAAACTATTTTACGGGAACACCTCTGTCCGTCCTTCAAATGTGTCCTCCATATCTCGGAATGGTTGTTGCGAAAAGTAAAGTCATGCTAGTTATATTAACCCAAGTTTAGAGTTTCGACGGGGAGAGTCGTCCAGAAACAATAAACGGGTAAAAAGGAGACCTGTGTAAAAATTAATGACAATTATCTTTATTAACTAATGCTAATCTTTTGTAGCATCAGCAACAAAAGTTTCTGTTTAAAGCAGCTGAATGAAACACAACTCTGAACAGCTTTGCTTTTATAAAACTATAACACAGCTTAATTTTTTTTATTCTACGATGAATTTAGCCCTTAGTAAACCATCAAAGTTATTGTTAGGCTTGTGCTTATTGTTACATGTTGGAAGTTGAGCATCTTAAAAAACGCTTTCTGTATCTATGCCATTATGTCACTGTATCCACTTGATTATTATTTGAAACTATTTGTATCTAAAATACGGCCCTGACTATACTTAATATCAATTCATTTTTTAAGCTTAAAGTCAAACGGTTAATTATAAGTAATATAAGAATATTTAAATTTAGAGTTATTATTGATTTGGGGTTTTTATGTCATAGTCATGCTCTGAGTCGATGGTTTTATTTTTATTGTTAAGCACAGTATAACCATGTTTTAAAGAGCACAAACAAATATTCAGCATTGTCATATTTAGTACTTTCTTGAGTAAAAATATATACAGTTAGATTTAATCACAGCGTGCCAACATTAAACTACTACATTTTAAAATAATGAAAAATAAAATGTATTTTTGCAGTTGGTTAATCAGAGATGTCACAGCTAAGAGGCAACCTGAACTGAATCTGTTTTTTTTTTTTTTTTACAGCAGTACTGTATGTAGGAGGATGTCATTCTCTTCGCCTCATGAACGTAAACTGAAAGAAGACGTGGACGAAGATGACCCCGTTGATCAGATGATATCCCGTACGGGCTGTGCCGAGCTGCATTACGCCGTGCAAGAGTGCATGGCTGAACACCAGGACTGGAGAGCCTGCCAGAAGCAGGTCCGGGATTTTAAAGACTGCATGATGAAGTTCCAGAATGCTCAGAAAGAACAGCGAGGGAAGCAAAAGTAAAGCCCCACCTCATCTGACTGCAGCCACTTGAACTCACAGATACACACACACACACAGGGATGTGTTCAAGCCAGATTGTAGCCAACTTCACTACTTTCAATGAAAATAAATTGAAAACAGAACTAAATTAATAACCTGGACTTTAAAGTATGTGATTCTTTTTCTGACCAATTGTATTTGTTTTGCAATGGACAATGTAAGCATTTCTATGTTTACTGACCACCTGAAAGGATCTTTCATGGATGTTTCTCAGAAACACATCATTGTGTAGTCTAACAACTTTTCAAACTTTCATTTTTTTCTTTTTTGTTCAAAAAAAGAAATCATGCATCTAGAATTGTTTTGACATCTGGATTTATTCACATTACCTGTAATTCTGTGCAACAAATACAAATAATGATTAGTTTATTTTCCTCTAATAAATGAAATGGCTTTGTTTCTTTTCTAAAACTGCTTTCAGAGGTTTGTGATCTTTATTATGAACAAAATAACAACAAGCTCTGTCTACTAAAGCTTTTACAACTGACACTACTGCATAGCCTCATATCTATCAGATCAGTTCTCTTTAACTTTGGCAAATCAGTAAAATAGCAACAAGACTTATAGGCAGAAACCTAGGATCACAGCAATGAACAATATAATTGTACAATAATTAACTTATAGAAGTTTTACTGCAAAGAATTAGAACCTACAGTTGAATTAAACTAATGGCAGAAGAATCAAACTAGCTTTTCAGCAAATCTAAATTTTTTGGCAAACAATTGTTAAAAAGAATAAAAAAATTGTTAAAACATCACTGTGTTTTTGTTGCAGCAACCTTTGGTAATAACAGAAACGTATTTGAAGCAATTTATGATATACTTTAGGAAAAAGATGTACATCATCAGGCTTCAGATCCAGAAATGATCTTAACTCCCTTTTAGGAAGCAAATCGCTCAATTTCACGTTATTAAAATAAGCTACAAGTTGCTCAGATCTACGAGATAAAGATTCAGATGATCACGTTTGGTCTTTGTTCACAAGAAAAGTTTGTTAAAGTTTCCCTGTTTTTCTCTCTGTAGACCAAATTAGTGGAAATAACAAACGGCTGTACTGTCTGTTGTTGACTTTATCTCGTGGGATAAACAGGAAAATGTATTTTTGTGGCCGTCTGCCGGCTGATTTTGGAAGAAGCGTCCGAGAGAGCTTCTGCTCAACACGAGGCACAAGGTGAGCCTTTTGTTTACATTTTAGGACATGCAAAAGTTAAATTGCTTGTGAAAAATGTAGTTGTTTGTCACTGACACCCATGGTTTGTTTTTTTTATTCAGGCTGGATTGGTTACAAAGCAGAAGACCAACTTCCAGAAGAAATTGTGAGACTCAGTCATGTCTTTTTTTAGGACTCTGATAAACAGCTCAGTCATCATTCACCCTCCAGGCTTCTACATCACTGGATTTGAGTCATTTCCTTTCGTATCTGCGTACTTCATCTTCCTGGCAGTTGTTTACACGTTCACAGTGCTGTTTAACACTCTGCTGATCTTTACGGTTGTTGTTAATCATTGTTTACACACTCCAAAGTTTCTGGCTATTGTCAACCTGGCAGTTATTGATTTAATCCTTAGCACATGCATCATTCCCAGCATGATAAAGATCTTTCTTATTAAGGATAACTTTATTCCATATGACATGTGTATGGTACAAATGTATATATATTATGTGTTTGCAGGATTGGAGTCGTTAGCACTCACTATACTTGCTTATGACCGTTTCATTGCCATCTGTTTTCCTTTACGACAAAACTCAATCAACACGCTGCAGAACATGTTTTGTATCGTCAGCGTCTCCTGGTGTTTTAATTTGGGAGTAGATGCATATTCAACAAGTACAATGACACGGCTTTCTTTTTGCAAATCTGTCCGAGTGTTGAGTTATTTTTGTGACTACGCCCCTGTGTTTCGACTTGCCTGCAATGACTACACACTGCAGTGGACTATATCCTCTTTCCTCTCTCTGTTGCTCCTTGCAGGGCCCCTAACGTTCATTCTCCTCTCTTACATCAGCATCCTGGTGACCGTGTTCAAGATGAAGTCTTTGGACCGTCGAGTAAAAGCCTTAGCCACCTGCATCGAGCACATTATTGTTGTTGCTATATTTTACATCCCTCTTCTGGTTATTTTCACTGTTGGGTTTTATTCAGGAGCGGTTAACCCGGACCACCGGGTCCTCAGCCTGTCGCTGGCCTCTTGCATCCCACCTTGCGTTAATCCCATTGTATATTCTCTGAAAACTAAAGAGATCAAAGTTCGAGTAATGGCCATGTTCAGAAAAAACATGCCTGTCGACAAAATTCAGATCAATCCTTGGAGACTTAAGATAAGAACGATAACTTGAAGGTGCAGTGATCTAAGAGTTTTATCAGTAATCATTGAAATTTGGTTTTAAAGAACTGAACCAGCTGTAAACCATAAGTCATCTGGGGGAAATCTTTGTGTTGCTAGATCTTAACTCGGCTTTTGATTTTTCATAATATTCAACCTGTTTTTTTGCTTTTCATATAAGTTTTTTGAACTTTTATCTGTTAATTAAAGCTTTTCTACACTCTTTATAATTCTGTCTAGGCCCAAAAAGAGTTTAGTTCATCTTTGAACATATTTCAAAAATAATATAGTTTTTTCTCTGCTTTTACACATTTTTGATATCTCAGCACACACAAGAATCTTGTAAAACGTTTTTAATTGTGAATGAGGTACACAAGAATCTTTTGTCTTCTAAATGTGAAAGTACAACATCAAATTATTTTTTGAGTTCCAGCAAAACTTAAGAAAAAATGTTTTGTAAAAGTTGTTTGATTTCAAGATCTTTTAATGTGAAATGCTCAGTAAATTTTGTCTTGAAATGTGCTGTCTGAATAAATATTATCTTACAACAACCATAAATTAATGGTTTTTCTTTTCGATTTTACAACCTGCATGTAAATGTTCATAATCTGTGCTGCTAGATAGATAACCTGCTAAACAGAGGAATCTTTTAAATTGATTTAAATATTTAAAATTTTAAATATATAAAGTGAAAGGCCAAATAGGAGAAATGTGGATGCAGTTAAATTACATGAAGGAGTTGGGCTTAGGATGATTTAGTAAAAGGGAACAGCCAAAAAAAGAAAAAAAAAGTCCAAAGTTAATCAAGTTTGAGGAATTATTGTTCTCAGTTTGTTCATCATAGACATTAATTTCTGAATAGACATTCAGGATTTTTTACACAAAGAAAAGTGTTGACTAATTTGAAAAGTAGAAGCGGTAAAACAATCTGATCTTATATATAGGAAATAAAACAATTAGTTTGGATATTTTGTTGCCATAAAACTTACAAAGCTGTAGTTTTTCCTTCACAAAGAATCCCTTATCCAGGTGTTTGTGGTGCAATTTAAATATTTCTTGAGAAAAATAATAGTATTTTTTTAATGTAGTTTTAAAATAATCTTTTTAAACATCACAAATATAAACTGAAGTGCATTTCAGGAGCAAATTCCAATTTGCTAACAAAATACAGTCATAGTTTTTTAAACTGCAACACAAATATTTATTTTTGTGTTGAAAGAAACAAAGACTTTATGTTACTTCAAATTAAAATTTGTCAACTCAGAACTATAAAGTTCATCACTTATAAGCTTCTGACTTTTAATTTTATAACTAAAGTTATAAAAGTAAAATTCAGCTAAACCTCTGATACAATACAATGTTCTTCACAACTAAACCATACTGTATATATATTTAATCAATGATTAGTGTTAGTAAAATGACATACGTAGGCAGACAAGTACTGTATATGTAATGTAAGCCTGACCTCTAGTGGTTTACTGTGTTAATGCAGCATCATTAGGTTATATGAGGCCAGTGCTGAAAAAGTGAAATCACCACCAGTGTAAACTGAATTTTATATTAATATCCTAATCGTTTTGTTATTAAAAAGATTTAATTAATTCAAACACAAATTTGGAATAAATTAATTTTGTTGCTGATTGAAGTTTTTATTAAAATACTGAATATATATCCAATCTTAAATCTAAATAATTAGAGTGTCAGGGTTGAGTCAATAGAAATATTCTGGTTTCTTGTCTAATTTGCTACAAAAGTGAGCAGAGGGCTTTCATTTAAGGCACTCGGCAGTTAGGGAGTTGAACCGTCAACCTTCTGATCACAGGCTCTTCTTGTCAAATCTCATCATCACCAATTTGTGAAAGAAGTATTCTAATGAAAGTAAAAAACAGATATTCTGACTAAGTTTTAATTATAGGGAAGAAGCATCACATAGTGATGTACAAACATCTTGTTTTTACGTCACACTGAGGAAGACACCAGATACAACATTTATGAATGAATGAATGAATGAATGATACTTTATGAATGAATGATACTTTATTGATCCCATGAAGGGAAATTACAGTTTGGAACAACCCGTTCAAGAGATATAGACAAA
>JARVJO010000082.1:9968839-9973839 GCA_031762555.1 Cynodonichthys magdalenae
AAAGCATTTATTAATTATATTTTGATAAAATGCAATTCTTGCAAACATTTTACTCAAAACACTATATTTGCTTATTTTTCCACGTCCCACTTTTAGACTTAATCCTCATTTCGATGTGATGGGTCACATTTATGTCCCGAGCTCGGTTTGATGACCCTCATCGGTGCCAATACCTACTGCCAGGACACCGACTACAGGCACTCAATTTCAGCTAAAGAGCTCCTGTCCGTCTGTCTCAGGTTAGTGGACATCATTCAGGAAGCTGTCCCGTCGGAAAATGTGTCACTACGTCACACAGTGGAGTCTCTATGATTGATCCTGCCGTGTCGAGCTGCAAAATTTCAGATTTTCCAACTCCAGCATTCTCCAGCGGAACGCTCAAACGCGCCGCACTAAATGTGCTAGACGCACCACAGCACTCCCCAACGCGCGTCCACCATAGACTTTTCATGTAAACTTGACGCTCCTGATGCTCAAAACGCGTTTGGTGTGAACGCACCATAAGGCTGAGCCTGGCCACCCTACGAAGGAAGCTCATTTTGGCAGCTTGTATCTGGGATCTCGTTCTTTCGGTCATGATCCATGCCTCATGATCATAGGTGAGAGTTGGAACGAAGACAGACCAGTAAATGACCTGACCCTGACCTGAGGGGGGCATTCCATCTTTATCCGGTCCAGCCCTTCTGCAGATTCGCCACCTTAAAGTGGTGGAGGGGTTTGAATACTCCCGTGATCCCGGGGGCTATGTTGTCTCTGGCATTAGCCCCAGGTAGGGTCTCCCATGGCAAACAGGCCTCGGGGGAGGGGTCAGACAAAGAGCTATTCAGAACCTTTGATGACAAAACACCAACCATATCAGGAAACCTCGCCTGGAACAGGGAAACCGGGGCACCTCCCTGGAGGTCCCAGGCCTGGAAGGTGTGCTCCCTGGCAGGGGCCTGGTGTTTGGGCCTTGGGTTCTGGGGCTCGGCCAGGCAAAGCCCGAAAGGACTACAAAAGGCCACATCCACATGGGCCCACCACCCGTGGGGAGGACCATCAAGGTCGGGTGCGATGCATGCCAGGCAGCAGGCGAAGGAGGATCCCTGGCCATGCTAATTCCTGGCAACAAAGACTATCTATATGAAACTAGAAAAATTACTATTTGAACATTCTGTAGCACAAGGCTATGAAAAATGTTCAGGAGAGACACTGCATTCCGTAAATTACAAGTACTATCTTTTAAATTTGTTTATTTTGTTGCACTGAATCAAATTTATAAATGGTTTCAAATCTGGTAGTACAATAGCTCAGTTGGTAGAGCTATTGCCTCTTAGTGAGAAGGTTGCCAGCTCAAATCCCAGTTGGGCACTTTCTGGGTAGAGTTTGCATGCTCTTTGTGAATGTGGGTTTTCCTTGGGTATTCCTGTTTCCTCCCACAGACCAAAAACATGAATGGCTAATTGACCCTGACCCTGAAAGGAAGAAGTGGGTTAAGATAATGGATGGATTTTAAATATTTTTTTATTTAATTTTTTTATTTAATTTTACATTTTTTTAAATAACTCATTGGCGTGCCAGATTGAAGTCATCCAGCCTGTTGAATAATCCTGCTGTAGCAAGTTAAGAACTGTAAGGATCAACAAGAATAAAAAATGGTCTGAAGTCTTTTTTTTCTCACCAAGAATTTAATTTAACTTCAAGTGAAGCGGGTGTGATTTAAAACTAGTACTGAAACCACCTCACAAAGAACCTGATCCCAAGCTGGCTTCAGTATGGAGGTTGGAGGTGTAGAAAATACAGTTTATGGCTTGACTATTCCTTAAAGGTTTTTCACTAATTCTAAATACTGAGACTGCTCTAATTGTTACCTGCTGTTGGTAGGATACTGCTCTCTCAAACCCACTCCACACAACCCCACTTCAAAAAACAAAACTATGAAGAAACTTTCAGGCACAAAAAGAAGAAGCTATCTTGACCATTTAGGATGGGAAATGTGCACAGTGTATTTCTGAATAGAACATTTCAAATCACAGCAGTGTCAAAAGCCAAATATAACAAAGATCTTTTTATAATTTTGACCATGAAATTCAATTTTAGCTTGTATAATGTACATCCTAAACAACATAAAATATTAACATGATTTAAAAGTTTGTGATGCACAAAATAATAAATTAAGTTTTCGTTTATAGAAAAGTACTTGTTCTTTTTGGCTGTAAGCATACACATTTCTTTTATTTATTCCAAGCACAAACATCATAAGAGTAGTCATTTTAGGTTAGGTGGGAAACAACGTTAGTTTATATTGTACTTCACGAAATATATCACAAAAAAATAAATGAATCTAAACAAAAATTAACATGTAGTTGTGTTTTCTTTTTCTACCAGTTAAAAACTACAAAAATAATTTTATGTAAAGCAAAAATTGTTGAATATTAAATATGTTTTTACAACTTATAAATGTTTGAAAATATGAAATCATAGTTAACATCATACAGAAGCAAGATTAGTATACAATCATGACAGGATAATGTTTATATTTACTGAATAATTTCATATCTTGTTCACATTGTTGTAGAGTGTCTCATTTCTACTTTGGGTTTTAAACAGATTTTGAATATTTTTTTAATCGATGCTTTGATTTCTTTTGTCTGCAGAACATAAATGATCGGGTTCAACATGGGAGGAACAACTGAGGTTAAAGACAAGTTTATGATCCTGTTGTTTGGATGTATTTTCTCCATCAGGGTGAACGTTACCAACAGTGGGGTGAAATAGACAACCACTAATGAAAGATGAGCTAAACACGTTTTAAAGGCCTTGACGCCTTGTTGTAATGTTGCCACCTTAGCTAAAGTATAACCTATATAAAGGTAACTTAGCAGGATAAAAACCAGAGGAAGCCAAAATATGATAACTGGGTAAAGGAAACTAACTACATCATTAGGAAAATTGTCATTACATGCTAAGCGATAAATCTGACCATGATCACAGAAATAGCTGTTTATGACCACGGAATTACAAAAGGAGAGTCTTGTAAGGAGACAGACAGCAATAAGAACAGCAACTATAACAAAAAGCCAGAATAAGGCAATCAGGGACAGCATAAACCTGCAGGTCACCTTCAGCTGATAGTGCAAAGGGAAGATGATGGCCATCAGCCGGTCGCAGGAGAGAACAACCAGATTAAATGACTGCATTGAAAGGCAAGCATAGCAAAAAAACAGGAATGTCAAGCAGTCATTGTAAGGAATTATATTATGGTTAAATAAAAAGATGTCAATCACTTTCGGCACCAGAGCAGTGCTACCTAATAGGTCCACAAAGGCTAGGTTGAAAACAGCAACATACTTTGGAGTTCTTAAGTTATGATCCAGATAGATTACAGCCATAACAGCCGTGTTTCCAAGCACTGAAACAATGTAGACAAAAAACAAAAACACATAGTAATGCTTCATATTAGGCAAGCCTATAAACCCCCTTATTATAAAATATGCAGGACGCATAAATGTGATGTTCTTCCCTAAAGCAGGGTTAAATAACTCCATTAAAAAACAGTTTTCAGAGTTTAAAAAGGCCCAAAAGAGAGTGATTAATATATCAAAGTCTTGTCTTCTGTGAGTCCGCCTTGTTTCATATGAATGTAGAAATGAAGATCCGCTCTTCTCCTTATTTCTTCTCTGTCAAGGTTTTAAATGATCTGATGCTCCACCTTGTGTCTAAAACAAAACATTACTGTCTTTTCCCCTGTGACTGCATGTATGTAGATCACCATAAGACAAGCCCATTTCAGTTCATCTTACTCACTAGCAACCAATCTGCTCAGCACAAGTCAATATTGGCTGTATCACATAATTTCATTTGTGTGCTCTGTTTTCTCAGCAAGTCTAGATTAATTTGTTAGAACCCACATTTTGCATTAAATAGATCTATATTCAACAGGTGGGATGACAAAACAACTGATAGGTAAAGGAATTATTTTGAAGCTGGGTTCTGTGAAACGACTAATATCGTACCTGTTTTAGAACGATTTTTAAACCACTTGGGTTTGGAGAGATTATTTATTACTGACTTAATTTATAAGCCAACAACTAAAGTGTTTTGCTGCTGTTCTAAAATAACTTTAATTTCAAAAGGTTTACAATAGTTTACAGGAACACTAGCCGTGTTTCCATCCAATTTTAATTTAAACTTTGAGTGAACATTTAAAATATTGCAAAAAGGAAAAAAACGAAGAAATGTGAATCAGATGTATTTCCATCAACTGGCTTGGAGCAAATCAACCAGGCCAAAGTAATTACATCAGACGTTGACAATACACATGTCTGTAGTAAACAGGAAGTATAAGTCACAAACTCACAGGGAATACACATTTCAGGACAATTGAGGAAAGGTGTAATTATTCTGCCATTTCAACTAGTTTTGACACTGTTAAATGCTGTCTGGAGACGTACAGAAACAAAATGTAATTCTCTTCACATTATGGAAATATCTGAGAAAACACAGATGGCGTAAGGAGGGTCCAGCTGCAGCCTCAGGTGGTACCGGACAGCCAGCAGGTGCAGCTGATCAGTCCTGTGAGGTAAATGGTAAAGGGACTCTTGGTGGTTCAGCGTCAGTGTGCGATGTGATCATCAGCTGGGGCATCTGATTTTTAAACCCTGTAAAGTTTTTATTCTGTCTGAGATGCATAATTTGATTTTTAGCAAGTCGAACCCACAACAATTTTATCTCCTGCTGTTCAGCCTCTCTCTCCTTGATTTTCTTGCCCAAGTAATAAATCACATGATCACTCCACACATCAAAATCAAAACTGTCAAAATCAACCAGCTCCTGCTTAACCTTGACTGACTGTGAATTTATGACTGCAGACTTGAATCTAACCATGCTAACCCTATCAAAAGCTGAATCTACACCAATCTCAGACTCCCACACCGCTCTCACGCTGGTTAAATAAACCGACCCTCATTCATCAGACTGTGGCGGGATATTTCTAAGCTCTACTGATTCAATATCAACCG
>JARVJO010000082.1:9979624-9991678 GCA_031762555.1 Cynodonichthys magdalenae
TTATTGATAGAAGTGATTACAACAAACATGTAGAGGAGAGAGACTAAAGACAGCAGCAGAGTGAGGAAATGTGGCCACTTTGTCCTCAAGCAGTTTAAGCCTATAGCAGCATAACTAATTAACTAAATACCTGAGGAATAAGGTAGGAAACCTAAGCCTAACTATAGGATTTATCATAAAGGAAAGTCTTCAGTCTAGTCTTAAAAGTAGACAGGGTCTTAGAATCTTTTTTTCCTATTCTTGATGAATTAAAGTTATTTAAAGTCAGATGCCACATAGTAGTGACAGTAGATATACTGTAATACCTTTATTGTAATTTTAATTAGACGACTCACTATGCAAATTCGCATTAGAAATCAGGTAAATACAAATTAAAGGCCATAAAGCAGAGGTCTTCAACCCTGTTCCTCATGAACTTCACATCCTGCATGTTTCCCTGCTTCAACTCAACTGATTGAAATAATTAAATGACCTACTCAGAATATCACCAAGTTTAGCAAAAGCCTGTCAATCATGCATTACAGTCAGGTGTGGTGAAGCAGGAAAACATCTAAAACCGACTTCTGTAAGGTGACATAAAAGCACAGTAAAGTAATTGCAGTTTGTCATTTGGCTATTTTTAGTGAGTCCAGCAGTCTGATGCCTTGTGAGGTGAAACTGTTGCAGAGCCTGCTGGTTCTGGTTTTTAGGCCAGAGGCCAGCAGAATAAAGATTCCTTATTGTTGGGGGTGTTTTGTCTCCGGTGGGGCAGTGTCTGTGACCTTTAGCTTGGATGAATGAGAGGGAAATCCTTATGATTTCCACTGCTTTCCCCCTCCTCCCTCAGAGCCTTCTAGTCAGCTGAGCAGCTTGAGCAGCTGGTCATGAGGAGTCCCTCCTGTAAAGAATGGTGAGGACAGGGGTGGGAATCTCTTCTTTCTGTGGAGATGCTGGTGTTCCTGGACCAGATCAGCTGGTCTGCTCTGTGCACCCCGAGTAACCTGGTGCTCTCCACCACCTTTACTGCTGTCTTGTTTTATGAGCAGCTAGGGCCCCTCATAAAAATCAACCTAAAAAAAAAACTCTAAAAACATGTTCGAACTCCAACAATTAACACTTCAAAACACTTAAAAATATATAATAAACAAAAACTTAGAAAGTAGCATCAAACACTAAAATAAGACTGAAAAAAACATGTTAAAAACCAAACTACAATTCTACAGTAATAAAAAATGTGATTATGAATAGAAAGATATTTCACTGTAAAGTAGAAACAAACTGTATTTAAGGAGTTCAAACACAGACAGTAAAAACACATCCTGTAGTTCCATTTGATTGAAGACTTTTTTTAATGCTTACATTAAATACACCAGAGGGATTAAATGAAAAACATTTTAAGCTTGTCACACCTCATCAAACTGAAGGAGAATGACAAAAAGATGAGTTGACAACAGAAGATCTAACAATGTTCACATCTGCAGCTCTGTCAGAATGGACCTTTTAAATTCTGCTCCTGGAAAAAATATCACCTTTATTCATCCTGCATATTTTATATTAAGTGGATTCATTGACTTGCCATATATGAAGTATTATTATGTGTTTCTGTTTTTTGTCTACATTATTTCAGTGCTTGGAAACACGACTGTTATGGCTGTAATATATCTGGATCATAACCTAAGAACTCCAAAGTATGTTGCTGTTTTTAACCTGGCCTTCACGGACCTGCTTGGTAGCACTGCTCTTGTACCAAAAGTACTTGATATTTTTTTATTTAATAACTATTACATCTCCTACGCTGACTGTTTGACGTTCATGTTTTTCTGCTATACTTGGTTTTCAATGCAGGCTCTTAATCTGGTTGTTCTTGCTTATGATCGACTGGTGGCCATCATGTTTCCTCTGAACTATCAAACAAAGGTTACTAACAAACTAATGTCGACCTTGATTGCATTTTTATGGCTTTTTGTTATAATTTGTAATTTCATTGCAGTTGGTCTTCTTACAAGGCTTTCCTATTGTGAGTCTGTAGTTATTAACAGCTATTTCTGTGACCATGGTCTGATGTTTAAACTTGCTTGTAATGACAATTTTCCAAGTTCAGTCATTAGCTATATTTTTCCAATTCTTATTCTTTGGATTCCTTTATTCATCATCTTGTTCAGTTATATTTGTATTGGCTATGCTTTAACTAAAGTAGCTTCAGCTCAAGAGAAAATCAAAGCCTTTAAAACATGCACAGCTCATTTGTCATTAGTGGTAATCTATTTTTTTCCAACAATAATTATATTTAGTATAAATACAAAAATGCATCCAAATGTCAGAATTATATCCCTGTCTCTGGCTTCAGTTCTTCCTCCCATGTTGAACCCAATTATTTATGTTTTAAAGACCCAAGAAATCAAAGTTTCAATGAAGAAAACAATAAAAAGAAAGAAATCTAGAATTATGGTCAAATAAAATATGATCTACTATAACCAAAATCCAACTTTATTTTCATTAGATGTTTTTAAACTGTATTTGCTAGATGCTTTCCTACAAATTTGTTATGTGCTGACATGATATCAGTTATCCAGGCCAGCTAAAGGCCCTGTGTACACTAAAATACTTTGTTTAAAATTCAAGATTATCAGCTAATGTTTGCACCTGCCATCCACATACAAAGTGGTTTTGTTTGGGGAAAATAAAAAACTTTCTAAAGAGGAAATTTTCAAAGACTTTAATGTATGTGTACTGCAAAAACAAAAGTAATTTAAATTAACTTGATTTTATTGTGTACATTAATCACACATGATCACAATAAGACCCAATGACATTGATCTGTTTTTGTCTGTTTAAAACAACCAGTTACTGTAAAACTAGTGTATTGTGAAATATGAAAGTAGTTTTACATCCTGGTTTTGAAATTGTAATTATACCTGATGATTTCCTGTTGACAATAAGACATAAAAGCATTTTTTTCTGTAACTGGTACACAAGCTTTTGACTGAAGTCTTTGATTTATTTTGATTAATTGTATCCGTATTTGATGTAGTTGTCAGTTCTGTTTATTTGTGAATATAAATATAAGAAAGTAAATAAAATTAATTTGATTAAAAAAAAGCAGAGGCAAAATGCAGCACTTAAAGCATGTTCAAATTATTTCCCTCTAGATTGGATACATTTATAAGCAAATACAGTATATTAAGTAATTGTCAACATGGATTTCGCTCTATTCATTCAACTACAACAGCAATAGATAAAAAGCAATATGTAGTGAGTGTATTTGTAGACTTACAAAAAGCCTTTAATACATTAGATCATTCTATATAATTGTTAAATTATACAAGTATGGCATCAGAGCAGTGGCACAAGAATGGATTACAATTTACTTAAAAAACAGAAGGCAGTTTGTGGAAATTGGTGGTAGAAAGTCTGCTGTGAAGGATGTGGGGTACCACAGGGCCCGATCCTTGGACCGATACTCTTTCTTCTGTATATTAACAACATTATTTGGATTTCTAAAATGCTTGAGTCTATATGATTTGCAGAAGTATTTTTATTCTGGAGAAAATATCATAAATGTGTTAAAGGTGGTTGAAATTGAATTTATAAAATTAAAAAAAATGTTTAATAGTAACAGATTATCCCTAAATATTGATAAAACAAAGTTTATGATATTTTGCAGTACTAACAAAGGTGATGGATGTGAAATATACAAAAAAAAAAGGAATTTTTTGGGGGTTCTGATTAATGAACATTTGTCATGGAAATCCTATATAAATTATATAAATGTAAAATATCTAAAACAATCTCTGTGATAAATAGGGTAAAGGATACAAAGACTTTGTATATTTTGTATAATTCACTGATGGTACCATATCTGACGTATTGTGTGGAGGTAAGGGGTAATGCTTGTAAAACATATAAATTCAATATTCCTCTTACAGAAAAGAGCTGTCAGAATTATCGTTGGATCTGGATTCAGAGATCATAAAAACCCACTATTTATAAAGTTGAATCTACTGAAGGTTAATGATTTCATTGAGTACAATATCATATAATTTATGTACAAAGCCTATAAAATTATGTTACCTAGCAATATCCAAACCAGATTTATTAAAAGGGAAAGTAAATATAATTTAAAAGGTGTTGAGACTTTTGAAAAACATTGAGTCAGAACTGTGGTATTTAAGGGTGTTAGTTTGTGGAACGGTCTTGATAGTGAGGTAAAACAGTCCAAATCTTTTTTTGTATTAAAAAAACCTTGAAAAATACTATGATAAAGCATTATAATAATTTCTAAGGTAATGTTTTGTTGTAATTTTGTGTGTTGAGTCATTTTCTCCGTGTGCTGACGATGAACTTTTGAGTTGGTGGTTGATTCTATTATGCAAGTAGGGGCAGATATAAGTTTATACTTCTTTCTGCTCCTTTTCATTCATGACTTTATCTGTATTTTATTTAGTTTTGTTTTCCTTGACATTTAGGTTTTGTATGCATTAGTGTGTTTTTATTTTCATTTTTTATGTTTTGGATAATTTGTTGTTTTGTATTCCTATTTTAATTCATGATTGGAATAAATAAAAATAAATAAATAATTAGAATAAAATAAAAGCAGCTAAAAACTAAAATTTTTTCAACAAGATTTTAACAAGGCAGTCTGAGTTTTAATTAAGGTCAGGCATTGAGTCTCAAGTATAAATTGGAACCGGAACTAACACATCGATTCTCCCAGAATCATTAGAATTTTAAAATTTCGATTCCTAGTTTCGAAGAAGTAGCTGCCAAATAAAACCCCGCACCAACAAAGATGAATATGTAAGCTGCCCGAACACCACCGAAGAAGAATCCACAGGTTGTGTGTACAAATGGACAGTTTGCAGAGGTGATCTTGAGTGTGGCTTAAATTCAATAAAATAGCAAGATTATATTGCACAAAGACCGACATGATAAAACACTGCTCAGGGTTCTGTCTTTGATTGCTGAGCAAAAATTTGTTGACATTCATGGGTAAGTAAAACCATAAAATATGTGTAATACCAACATTGAAGCAACTAACAAGTTATATTAGACCCTTAAAACTGTAACATCAGTTCAGTAACATGTTTAAGTACCTGCAGCATCAGACACTATTTATTTGTTGAGTTTCATGAGGTTTTTAAAAACAAAACTCTTTTGTAAAATTGTACATCTGCAATTATTGTCCATCTAACAAAGTTTTAGAATCCTAGATCTAACAAAACAATATTTTTGATTTTGTTTTGAAATCCTTGGAACTTCTCTTATTTCATGAAGTCTTACCAAGTGCAATTGTCTTACTGCACTGTCAGATTATTTCACTTAATTTTAATCTGAATCTTCTGAAACTGAAATAATCTGTAAGATTATTCAAATATTATACTCCTCATCAAATCAACTTCTTTACATTGACAACTGATACGTCAACATAAAAACAAACAAACAAAATAAAAACCTTATTATTCTGCTGTCACTGTTGTGTATATGCTTAGCCATGTGCTATGTATGCTAAATTTGCTGTTGGAGGGATTATGATGATATATCTCTCACGTCTTCTATGTTAGTATTAGTACTTTGTAAGAAAAAAACATTCAAAATAACATAATCACTAATTCAACCACTATGATTCAGTCAAACAGAACAAAACCGCATATATATATATATATATATATATATATATATATATATATATACTTAAATTCTGTCTTCAGCTTAGACATCTTTAGTGTTGAACAAACTTTTCATAAGTTGTCTAAAATTTTATAGTTTGACAGGGCCTGTAGTCTGTATAATACAGACAGCATTTTTGATAGAACAATATATTAGCTTACACACAGGAAAAATGTGTTCTGGTATTGAAAGTTTGACAATTTATTAACGCAAAAAAATTTCACATTCTCATTAAACTAAAGCACTAAGTAGAAAACAGGTAGTGAATGTTTTTTTTTTCTTTTTATTCTATACTTTGACTTCTTGGGTACACATTATATAAGTTACAGAAAACATTCTCCAGACACTGTACATCTTTTAAAGAGAAAAAAAAAAACTATCCTTTTAGGTGACATCAAATCTTATCTTACAATAATACTGTTCTTTCTTCTCTTTTTTAATATTTTCTTTATTGAAACTTTGATTTCTTTAGTTTGCAAAACATAAATTATTGGGTTCAACATGGGAGGAAGAACTGAAGCTAATGACAGGTTTAAAATCCTGATATTTGAGTGCATTGTTGCACCCATTAATGTGATTAATATTGGAATGAAATAGATTCCCACTAATGACAGATGAGCTGTGCACGTTTTAAATGCTTTTGTTCTCTCTTGAACTGAAGCTACTTTGGATAAAGCATAGCCAATGCAAACATAACTGAATAAAATGACTGTAAGTGGAAGCCAAAGGAAAAAAAATGGGATCACATAAGACATAATGAAATTGGGAAAATTGTCATTACATGCAAGCTTAAACATTAGACCATGATCACAGAAATAGCTGTTAATAACCACAGACTTACAGTAGGAAAGTCTTGTAAGAAGACTAACTGCAATTAAACTGGCAATTGTGGCAAAAATCCAGAAAAATGCAATCAAAATAAACATTACCCTATTGGTAACCTTTGTTTGATAGTGCAGAGGAAACATGATGGCCACCAGCCGGTCACAGGAGAGAGCAACCAGATTAGGAGCCTGCATTAAAACAAAAGTGAAGCAGAAAAAAAGAAATGTCATACAGTCAGTGTAGGCAACGTAGTAGTGGTTAAATAAAAAGATATCCAGCACCTTTGGCACAAGAGCAGTGCTCTGTAACAGATCCACAAAGGCCAGGTTGAAAACAGCAACATACTTTGGAGTTCTTAAGCTATGATCCAGATATATTACAGCCATAACAGATGTGTTTCCAAACACTGAAACAATGTAGACAAAAAACAGAAACACATAATAATACTTCACATAAGGCAAGTCGATGAATCCAGCTATTATAAAATAAGCAGGACGAACAAATGTTATATTTTTTCCTTGAGCAGAGTTAAATAAGTCCATTGGAAAATTAACCTCCTGTCAGCACAGACAGAGCTGCAGACGTAAACGCTGTTAGATCTTCTGTCGTCGACTCACCTCTTGTTCTCTCCTGTTAGATGAGGCGTGGCAACCTTTAAATGTTTCTTCAGGTAATCGCTCCGGTGTATTTTATGTAAGTATCAGAATTTGATAATACAATAGAACATATTGTGACCTTTTTTGGCTGGGCAGTGTAAAAAGATTGAAATTTTCTGACTCTGGGAACACTGTGCACAATCTCACGCAATATTTGAAATTATTTTTAGAAAATATGTTATGAATGACTCTTAGACCACCTCATCAAATTTAACACTAATGTCTGCAACATAACTAAATTATGGCTAGTTTTGTGTTGGTATGCTGGCTGTTTTGTGCCCAATATGCAACAGAGTGACAGTGGGTATACAGTATGCCGATGAATGTTAGAGATGTAGCTGCCAGGAAAAAGACCAAAAGTAGATATATGGATGCAGTTAGAGAGAACATAAAGGTAGTTAGATTGAGGACAGAAGTGAGAAGGAAGATGACTCACTGTAGCGACCCCTAAAAAGTGAACAGCCAAAAGAAGAAAAATAAGTGGTGGTTATCATGTGTATTGACTTGCATTTGTTGTAATTGTGATTTTTTTTTTTTTACAATGTTTTTGCTGTTTATACAGCTCAACAAAACATTTTTAGTGCAGCTTTCTGACTGCTTTTCTCGCTAGGCTTATTTTTTCACATTTATAATTTTGCTTTCACATAAACATGGAACTGAAAACTACACAATTCATCACTACATCACTATTCTGAACTATGGCTGGGAAGGGCTGTTCAGAGACTGGTTACACACGGTTTAATTTTACAGATGTTCACGCATGTGCATACAACACTTCACGGCTTCAGATACATGCCCCACTAAACTCACTGCCTTCGCTGGCTCTCTCTCTCTCTGTTTCTCTCCTCTACCACCCCCCATCACCCAACCCCTACCTCCATCTTTGCTCTGTGCAGGGTTTTTTATGTACCTCTGAGTGGACATAGCATGATGTTCTTTTTTTATCCTCACTTATCCTTGTGGTATTACTTTTTTTTTCTTTTAAGTGTAGCTGTCACAGTAGGTGGTTTGAATCCAAAAATGCAGACGGACACGATGGCTTATGTGAAAGAACAAAAACTGGTTTATTAAAGAACAAAAGAAAAAGGCTGGCGTGGCAGCAAAAGACAAACTTAAACAATGGCATGAACAAGACTATGAGCAAGAGAAAAAGGGCAATGATTCGACAGAGCAATGGGATCAGAAGACCGGTTAAATACAACTGAGGATGATTGGTAAGTGGAAGCACATGGGTGATTACTGACTATGGACAGGTGAGTGAGGCAGGCTGGAAAAACACTAAGAAGCTAACTGAGGGTAACATTGCACAGGAAATGGAGAACACTAACAGGAAATAAGACAAAGACACAGGAAAAGCATGAAAATAAAACAAAAACCAGCAGAAGAGTCCTGGGAAGCAAAACAAAAAATGAAATGTTGGATTTACTTAACCATGTTATGTCAACCCGTTCCACTTAACTGAGTTAAGTAAATTCAAAGCAACACACTCATGTTCTCTGTGTAAAAAACTGGTATATTGCTTTGAATTTACTCAACTCAGTTAAGTGGAATGGGTTGACATAACATGGTTAAGTAAATCCAACATTTCATTTCTTAGAGTGGGGCAACAGTTCTGGTGGACACCCCGAGGCCTGGACATGGCACGGAAGGAACTCGGGAGGACGGCCGTGGACCCGACCGCAGCGGAAATGGAGCTCTGGAGGAGCCGCGACATGGAAGGTTCTCTGGAGACACAAGAGAGTCTGGAGGTACTGGCTCAGCAAAAGCTGGCATGGACCCAGGGAACACGGTAGCCGGCACGGGCCCAGGAGATGCGGTGGCCGGCGTGGACCCAGGAGACTCAAGAAGGCCCTGAATCAGTCTGGGTAGAAACCAGGAGAGCTTGGCATGGGCTGCCGCAGGCGTAGAGAACTCGGCCTGGGCTGCAGCAGGCGTAGAGATTTCGTCCTGGGCAGCAGCAGGCGTAAAGATCTCAGCGGGGACCCCCTCTGGAGAGCGTGGACGAGGGGCATCTGGGACCCCCTCTGGGGAGCGTGGATGACGGGCATCTGGGACCCCTTCTGGGGAGCGTAGATGAGGGGTGTACGGAACCCCCACTGGAGAGCATTGACGTGGAGACCTTGCAGAGGGTGATAGACGTAGAGACTCTGCAGCGGGCATGGAACCGGTGACTGGAACTGCTGCAGCGGGCGTGGAACCGGTGACTGGAACTGCTGCAGCGGGCGTGGAACCAGTGACTGGAGCAGCAGCAGATGATAATCCAGTGGCTGGAGCTGGAGCTGGAGCTGGAGCTGCAGCAGCGGAAGTGGAACCCGAGACTGGAGCTGCAGCAGCGGGCATGGAACCAGTGGCTGGAGCTGCTGCAGAGCCCACAGGCGAAGAAATGAGGGCAGAGAGCTTCCTCAACTCACTCTACCCTTGTTGTAGGTTCCATAGTAGCCTTTGGAATTATTGTGGTGGAGTTAGAGCCGGAACAGTAGTGGAGGTGTAGAATAAAAAAATGCGATGTTCTCTATGGTATGTCCGAATAAGTGCAGGAATCCACTGGATTTACTCTTAAAAGCTTTATTCCCGTCTCTGACTCCAGTTTCAGCAGTACACAGCACAGGCCCCAGTGACATTGAGATAACTTAACCCAAATAAAGCAGCCCAGTCTGTCCAGACTGGATCTGAACAGAGACTCTGCAAAAACTCCCTCTCCTACTAAAAAACATCAACATTATAACCTCTTCAGTCTCTTCCTGGTTACAACCCCTGAAGGTGGTACCTTTTACATCAGACGTAGAACGTAACTAACTTTTGTTTATACTGACAGAAAGAACACATTGATAACACAGAGACCAACTCTGTTTTAAACTTACTGCTGCAATGAACAGAAAGTGTAAAATATAAAACTGCATCAAACATTCAGTTGATCAATTACAAAATTTCTTCAATCCCTCTCATTTGACTTATATAAAATATGTCAAATAAATCCATAAGGAAATGTTATGTAGACTTTATAAAGAGAAGTTTTTACAACTATTTATCCTGTCCCTAAACTAAAAAACACATTTTTAGAGCAGCTTTCTGACTCTGTTTTTTTTTTGTCAATAAAAATCAATTTTTTATATTTAAAATGGTATATTTACACAAACATGAAAACATGAGTCTTAATATTGTAATTTTAGATTTCTAAACTGTTTTATTTTGATTTAGCTAAAGGCCTTTCTAGGGACTGGCATTGCAAATTAGCTAAGGCTATAAATGTTTGAGTGTATGGTACTGTTAATGCTTGACACTTATCTCAACTCATATACACAATAAATGAAATGAAATTAAACTGAAAACTACAGCATTATTAAATACAGTTCATTTTAATAAATCAAATATTTGAATCAAAGGTCTAACTCCGGCCTAACTTCAGTACCAGGAATATTATGAAACTGCTTTTATGTTACTTTTAGGTAATATTTGGCAAATCAAGGATCATTCAAATATTAGTAAAATCTCAAACACAAGACTTGATAAAAATGGTTGAAGCAACTTGTATGCAGAAAAAAGCTGTTCTTTATTTCATTTGACCTTGTATTGATCATGCGTGACAAAGTACACAAAAAACATGTATATTTAAATTATTTTTTTATCAGTGTACACATACACCCTATATATAAAAGCACCACGCATTCTGCAGTTTTTCTTAGGTGAATACTGATATATTTTATATATATATAGTATATATATATTATTTTTTGTGTTTAAAATGAGGATTTTATGTACAGATTCGTTTGGATGGCTAGATGATATGGTCAATCAGAGCAGAACATACATTTACGTAGATACATGCCTGAAAATATTTACAACACATATCAGAGCTGGAATTAAAACATTGGCTGAAGAGGAAGAATATCTGAAGACCTGACCCTGAAGCAGGCAGGGTGCCCCAAGTGATGCAGTGAATGTGGGTGGGGTCAGGTCTCAAAGAAATTGTTAAAACTGAAAACTATTTCCTGCCTGAGGGGTTCCATGACTGATTAAAATGGCTGAGGCTATTTAGCCAAGTGGTTGGGTATTTGTATGGCTTCAGTTCTTACATAAACATTCAAGTCTTATTTCTGTGTTTGTTCCTTGTTCTCGATAAACACCGAAGTGTATAAACTTCAAATATTTTTCAGTGGCAAAAGCAAAAATCTAAATATTGATATAAAAATATTATAAAATCTAGTATAAACCTTAATTTGGGATGATGTAGAATCTACATATAACAAATCCATAGTAAAGCATTCTACAGAAGTTTAATATACTTTTAATGAAGCCATCAGATAATGTCTCATTTTACCATAATTCTAGTATTCCTTTTATTAAATATTTTCTCCATAGAAACTTTAATTTCCTGTGTTTGTAAAACATAAATAATTGGGTTCAACATGGGAGGAAAAATTGACGTCAGAGACAGGGATATGATTCTGGCATTTTGATGCATATTTAAATCTATACTGTATATGATAATTGTTGGAAAGAAGTAGATTGCCACTAATGACAGATGAGCTGTGCACGTTTTAAAGGCTTTCACTCTCTCTTGAGCGGAACCTACTTTAGATAAAGTATAGCCAATACAAATATAACTGGACAAGATAATGAGTAAAGGAAGCCAAAGAATAGGAACTGGAAAAAAAAAACCAAGGGCTGCATTTGGAAAATAGTCATTACAAGCAAGTTTGTATAACACAGCATGATCACAGAAATAGCTGTTAATAACCACAGACTCACAGAAGGAAAGTCTTGTCAGTAGACCAACTGCGACAAAATTACAAACTATAACAAAAATCCAGAAAAATGCAATCAAGGAAAACATTGATTTGTTAGTAACCTTTGTTTGATAATGCAGAGGAAACATGATGGCCACCAGTCGATCATAAGAGAGAGCAAGCAGGTTAAGGGACTGCAT
>JARVJO010000082.1:9991778-10002885 GCA_031762555.1 Cynodonichthys magdalenae
TCCCCAGCTGTCATTCATCATCTCTCATCTTCCTGTCTGTATAAATACTCCTCTGGTCTCATTACTCCCCGCTGGTTAATCCTATCTGTCTGGTCATCCTCGTTGTTCTCTCTGTGCCTTTTTAGTTTTGTTATTGCTGCCACGTCAGCTCTTTGTTTTATTTAATAATAAATATTTTTAGTTTAAACTGTCCTCCGTCCGGACTTGGGTTCTTTCCTGTGTCACAACCTGACAGTTCGTGAATAATAAGGGGCAGAGGCTTTTTGTTCTTAACAGTAATTTGGTTAACCCCCTTGTAGTCGATGCAGGGTCGCAGCGTTTTATCTTTCTTTTCGACAAAAAAATTCTGCAGGCAAAACTTACTGCACTTTTCAATTCTTTTTTTCACGCAAGTTTAAGGAGGGATTATGCTTGTGTATCTATGGGAAACCAAGGATTAACTAAGCGGTGATGGAAGGAAAAACAAAAAAACTCACCCTATGGACATTATCTTTATGAAACATTTGTTTATATCTTAAGTAATGTAGTTATGTAACCATTTTGGAGGATGTCTGGTACAAGCAGGTGTGATGTAAGTATGTGGATTGTCAATACAGTGATTGTCTTTGTTACTTGTATTTGTGGTTGTATCAGTATGTGAAGCAGGAGTGTAATATTTGGTTAAACGTGATGCATGCCATTTTTCTTACCATCAGCCAACAAAACAGTAGATGGACCTATTTTCTTCTTAACAGTCAGTGGCTGAGAGTAGTGTGGATGTGTTTTTAGCACATTAGTAGGCTTCTTTACATGCACTTTTTTCTCTTCCTCAAAAAGAAGAGCACATGCACCCCGCCTTGAGTCTGTGTAGGACTTCATTTTTGCTTGTTTGATAGAAACTGTCTGGTGGAGTGCAGCTGTTTCAGGATTAAAAGGTGGAGTGACATAAAGCGGGGTTCAGCAAGATAGCGGAGCCGAGAAACCAGACCAGAGACCAATGTAAAACAGGTAAGTGATTCTTTATTTACAGGTGCGGAAGGAGCAGGGACGTCTCGCTGTGAAGAACAGTGAAGAAGCGGCAGGTGAGTACTTGGTAGAATATAGTTTCTGAGAATATAGTCTTTGAAGATGATTAATTTCTTTTGCTTACAGGTTTCCTGGAGGAGTTCCACTTCGGAGGAGGGTTTCCAAAAAAGGTGAGTTCTTCAGGCAGAGTGGCTTAGTGTTCATGTGGTTTTCATGTAGAGAATCTGAGTTGCTGAGGTGATTGATCTTAATCTTCAGAGGGCAGTAAGGCAGCGACACAGCAAGGACCTCAAGTTCCACCTTGGTGAGTACAAAGAACGTAGCAATGTTAGTCAAAAGATCTAGAGACAATAAACTTAGATGTGAGCTTTAACACTACCAAAACAGGATAATGCATCAGCGTGGAACTGCGAGGGAGGACGCCTTAAGAAGCCAGCTGCCAGCCAGAGAAGATTGATCACAGGTGAGAGTGATTAGTGTGGGAAAACCAGAACAGCCAATGGTGCAGCAGAACCGAGTCCAATCCTCACATGGAGGGGGCAGGACATGGAGACATGTATGGATCTTTTGTCCATGCAACAGTTCAAAAGGAGTGATTTCAGTCGTAGCAGGAGGAGTGGCGCGGTAAACCACGAGGAAGTCTGTAACTGCAACTTTCCATGCTTGATTTTGGAGGATAGCAGATTGTTTTTTAGATCTGAGGACCCGGTGGAAGCGTTCAACCGATCCATTTACAGCAGGATGGTACACTGCAGTGCGAATGTGTTGGGTTTCAAATGGACCAACAACATCAAGTCCCAACTTTTCCCAGTGTGTTGATGGGAATTTTACTGGTTGTACTGGTGTAGCATGTGAATAAGCAGTTTTATTTGCACAAATAACAGTCTTTCACCTGTGTGTTAACCAGGTCATTCATACCTGGCCACCAGTAGAACTCACGGAGGTGCTGTTTAGTTCTCACTATCCCTTGATGTCCTTGTTGTGGTCACCTTGAGTGAGATAAACATGCAAATCTGTCTTGGACTCGGATTCAAAGGCCTTCCTTTAAAGAGACGGAACTTGGTTCTAATCTTAACTGAATTTCAACCATAAAGCTCATCCCTTTATGATTTTAACCTTTAAAGAGACATTCTCTTCTTCTTAATCAGCTAACAAATAGAGTAATCTTTTTATTTGATTTATTGTTCTCTTAAGGAGTTATTATGCATTTGATAATCAAAGAGACTGTTCATCACGTTACATGAGGAAGAGCAGACTTCTTCCCTTTAACGGTGCTTCATTATTTTATGAGTGTATAAAAAGAAAAAACAAAAAAGTTATTTCAATGTTTCTTTTGTTTTAATGCAAATCATTGCTTTAAATCTAACTGTGAAACCACAGTGTTTTTCTGTTGAAATGTTTTACTTAACTAAACTCAGTGTCATGGTTAAGCTTTATCTTACATTTTTAATGTTTATTTTTGTCTGAATCATAATGAATATTCTTATATTATATAATTCATTCTGTTAAGTTTTCAATAAATCATCTTTGAGTTTTCTTTACTGCTTTATCAGAGAGCAGGTCAAAGCGACCTTACAAACTGTGCAGACTGTTTATAGACAAAACAGCACCTGACTCCACCACTAATATTTTCTTATCTTTTGACTAACGTCTTAAGTCTAAACTAACTGTAGCTCAAGCAGAACACACTTGGTGCTTCAAGAAGAAGCAGCTGTTTTTCTCTTAGCATAGAAACAGTGCTGGATGGCGAGCTCTTCCCCAAACGCCAACGGGGAGAGTCACTGTCGGGACACAGGTCAGCATCAGGCTGTGTCCAACACACAAGCTTATCAAAGCCAAACAAAGCACTTGTTTTTGCTCTTCCTCTGGAAGTACTTTAATTTTGAGACAGATACAGAGAAGAGCCTCATCTTTGATCTTCGTTTGAAAGCAGAGCAGGAGACGCTGAAAAAGTAACGTAGACTGGGAGGTCCAGCTGGGTGAGGATCCGAGATTTCTTCATTAACTGGAGCACCCCCTTTCGTCTTGAACCGTGGTGGGTAAATCTGTCATCGTTCAAGGTAAAGGCTATGCACAAATCCTTTTGCCCATCCAAAATCAGGAGCAGGTACAGCAGGAGAGAAGGCAGTTGTGTAGTCATCATGACAGAAGTACAGTCCTTAGCAGCAGCAGGTTCAACAGATGATCCTTGAAACCAAAGATGCAAACCATTGATGAGATCCATACCAAGCAGGGCAGTGCCAGTTTCCACAATGAAGAAGGAAGTTTTGGAAGTCCTTTCATTCTTAAGCAAAGTTTCAGGTAAGCAGGGATAGAAGCACGAGAGTATGTAACTAGTTTCACTTTTGGAGGCTGCTTTGAAATGTTTTTCATACAAAACTTTGGGCAGGATTGACACAGGAGAGCCCAAATCAACAGTGAGCTCAGCAGGTACTGTAGCACATGTAGTCTCAATCTTTACAGTGCAGCTGATTTTATCAGGTGCTGAATGTTCATGTAAATAAAGGATCTGAACTTCAGGCAGGTCAATTTCACGCACAGACTGTTTGAGCTGAACAACAGACTTTTTCAAATTGTCCAATTTTTTTTACAATTATTGCATTTAACTAATGCAGCAGGACATGAAGTGACGTTGGCTAGGTGTTTATGTGAACCACATCTGAAGCAGGTTCGGTTGCTGTCGAGCTGAAGCGGAAGCAGGAAGTGCAGAAGAAGGGCGCGAGAAAGTTGGCGCCTGCGCGCGCTTTGGAGGCACAGTTTTACCTCTCCGGCGAGAAAACACTGCACCAGCGCACACAGATTGTACTGACACTGAGTTTTCCCCAGCAATAAATCTAGATTGTTCCGCAGCAGCTTCGATCTGTGTTGCAATCATTATAGCTTTTTGTAAAGTCAGCTCTGGCTCAAGAGGTAGACGTTCTCTGATGCAATGACTTGCTATGTTCCCCACTAGCTGATCACAAAGCATTTCATCCAAGTTTGCACCAAACTCACAAGTAGCAGCAAGGTCTTTTAAAGAAGCAACATACTGGAGTACAGTTTCATGAGGCTTTTGAACACGTTTTCTAAAGGTGTGGAGCTCAGACACAATGTTCCGTTTTGGAGAAAAATGCGCTTTTAGAGCCCTGATTGCTTCATCCACCTTCTCACCTTGATTTGGTAGTGTGTAAAACAGCCTCTGTCCTTCAGTTCCTAGGCAGTGTATAAATAGAGTTCGCTTCCGAGAATCCGGCCATCCATTAGAACTAGTAGCATCAACTTGAAGATAGTTCTGGAAGATCTTCCGCCCTGTGTCGAAGGGTAGGGTAGGTTCTCCAGGACATTGAAGAAAGGGTGTAGAGAAAGGAGTTGTGGCATCATTCTTCTTCTTCTTCTTACATCTCTGCACAACTTTTTCTCATGCCACCTAGTGGCAACATAGTGAACACAACACAATGAAGTTAAGTTTTTGGTGTCATGAAACCTCACATAAATTGTTTAAGAACAAAAATAGCCAAATTTATTGCAGTAAAGTAAGGGAGTTATTCGATTATAAAGCTTGGTTTATGTTGTACAACACAATTATTGTTCCACACTTAATTTTGCTGTATTGAAGCCTGGAGTAAAGAATAAAAAACTTTTACAAATCCTATTTTTATTTTACAGAAATAAACAGTAAGAATTATCACTAGAAAAGATTACAGCCATTCATCAAATACATTATTTTATCAATTGAAAATTTTGAAATTCTTTGATTTCGTTGATTATCATATTTTACTGTTTATGTATAGGGCTCACAAAAATATATCATCTTCTAACATCCAGGTCAATTTTGTTAAGAGAGAGATTTGTTATTGTTTTCAGGGGATAAAATGTTTGTGAAGCCTTGGTTTTGTACCAGTTTGAAGGAGCGGTCTACTTTAATCCAGGGATTAGGATTGTGGAATGGTCTAGAGATTAATGTTGAAAATGCCAGATCTATGTACATATTTAAAAGAATGATAAAAGTTAGTTTATTTAAGGAATATGGGAAAGCATAATGTGAATCCATATAAATTGTTGTTGGATTTGATGTTGCTTTTATTTAGCTTTGTTTTTTATTACTATTGTTTGAATATAATCCTGGGATAAAAGGAATAGATAAGATTTTTTTACTTCTTTTATTTAATTTGATCTTTGATTTGTATATTTTTATTTTATATTGTACATAGTTGATTGTTTTAATGAAAATAATACATTTCTAAAAATAAATATATACAAATTTAAGAACTTTAATTCATCTAGTGTTTCCCAGACTTTTTTTAATTATGCCATTCTTTTTTTTTCAAATATGTTTTTTGAACATATAATTAAATTCATTAGAATTAATTATGATTTTTTTTTTATTTTGTTAAAATTCAGTATTCATTTCTACTAAACAAACATTATTAAAAATATATATTTTTTAATATTGCAACACCAAAAGTGTCATCAGTTGAAAAAACAGATGTGTTAGATTTACTTAAGCAAACTGGTTCCACTCAACTGAATTTCTGGTAAGTAAATGTAAAGCAATTTTCACATGCACTTTAAAAGTAAATATGAAGTTATTGCATTATATTTACTCAATTCATTTCGTTTTGTTTATGTTTGTTTGATCATTTAAAAATAAAAATGCTCTCAATGCTACTGAACTCAACATATAAGGAAAAACATTCCAGTAAAATAAACATATTTAATGTTCAAAGCATGTTATGGAAAGTTCCAAATTTTGAAATCAATTATAGTTTGATATAAATGTTATTATTTTTTATTTAAATGGAATTTTATCTCACCACAATTCTCACTTGCCTCCTTTTTAATATTTTCTTCATTGATAATTTGATTTCTTGTGTCTGTAAAACATAAATGATTGGGTTCAACATGGGAGGAAGAACTGAGGCCAGAGATAAATTTATAATTCTGGCATTTGGGTGTATTTTTGCACTCATGGTAAAAGTGATTAAAATTGGAATGAAATACATTACCACTAAAGAGAGATGAGCTGTGCACGTTTTAAAAGCTTTTGCTCTCTCTTGAACTGAGGCTAATTTAGATAAAGCATAGCCAATACAAATATAACTGGACAGGATTACTGCAAAAGGAATCCACAGAAAAATAAATGGCAACACATAAGAAATGACAAAACTGGGATAATTATCATTACATGCAAGTTTGAACATCTGACCATGATCACAGAAATAGCTGTTAATTACCACAGAGTCACAGAAGGAAAGTCGGGTGAGAAAACCAACTGCAAATAAAGTAGTAATTATTGCAAAAATCCAAGAAAATGCAATCAAATTAATCATTGATCCATTGTTAACTTTCATTTGATAGTGCAGAGGAAACATGATGGCCACCAGCCGATCATAACAGAGAACAACCAGATTAAGAGCCTGCATTGAAAGACAAGCATAAAAGAAAAACAAGAATGTCAAACAATCATTGTACGGAATATTGAAGTGATCGAAAAAAAAA
The DNA here is from genome assembly GCA_031762555.1 of Cynodonichthys magdalenae. Lineage (NCBI taxonomy): Eukaryota > Metazoa > Chordata > Actinopteri > Cyprinodontiformes > Rivulidae > Cynodonichthys > Cynodonichthys magdalenae. Next base: position 9,998,262 of record JARVJO010000082.1, read on the forward strand.
ATATCAAGCACTTTTGGCACCAGAGCAGTGCTCTCTAACAGATCCACAAAGGCCAGGTTGAAAACAGCAACATACTTTGGAGTTCTTAAGCTATGATCCAGATAAATTACAACCATAACAGCTGTGTTTCCAAACACTGAAACAATGTAGACAAAAAGAAGAAACACATAGTAATACTTCATATACGGTAAGCCGATGAATCCACTTATTATGAAATAAGCAGGACGAACAAAGGTGATATTTCTTCCAAGAGCAGAGTTGAATAAACTCATCATAAAACAGTTTGTACAGAAAATAAAACAACACATCAGCACTGTTACATGGTCTGTAACCCACTCTTCTGTTTGTTGTTCTCTTTCAGTTCAGGTCTGACCAGCTTTAAGTGCTTCTCAAACCTCCTTTGTGTTCAAGGCTAAGCTCTGGTGTATTCTACGTAAACATCAGAAAATGTCTTGAGTCAAATGGTGCTGCAGTAATTTGAATTACAATCTGTACAAAGCTGTTTAACTTTACAGATCTCTTCAAATAGTCTCCTTCACTATTTTCACCAAAATGAGCTATTTTTTTTTTTTTTGTATTTGATTTTTTTTTAAATTTTATTACAATTTCTCAGCTTACGAATACACTGCTTTAGTTATTTATCCAGTTATGAGTTCTCATTCAAAGATTCATCTGTTGAAGTTATCGCCAAATGTAGAATAAAGGAAAAAGCAAAAATCTTTGTTCAGGCTTATGGCTAGCCAAAGAAGTAGCATTCTTTTTGTTTTTCAGTTTTATGAAACATGACTTTCTCAAAAATGACACACCAGCAGTAAAAATGATTCATTTACTGGGGCTATTAAACTAAATTACACAAAGGGCCACAGTTATTCAAACCCAACAGCTCAGGGGCCGGACATTAGAGTGACCAAATGTTTTCAAGATGACTATAGTGTTTCATTACATTTCTCTTGACGTTTTTCCATAACTGTAAACTTTTCCATTATTTTATGATGTGCAGTAGGGTTAGTATTTAAAAGAACTAGTATTAGGTAATCATCTTTTACTTTTGAAGTTTGTTAATTTCCTGAACTGAATCATAAATGTATAACATTTATGACAAAGTCAGTTCATGTAGCTAGTCCATTGTGCACACATAATGTACATTCACGTAATGACACAAATGCTGTTCAGACTAATTAAACAAACAAATGTTAGATGTTATTATGGCATTCTTTCACACTGATAATCCACACTTAAAATCCTGCAAATGGTAAAAATCAGGCCTTCATTTGACAAAAAATTTGCCATCTTAGCCAATTTGTTGCTTTATTAAGTTTACCGACACTTTTTTTATTTTTAAATAAAGTGATAGGAACAAATGTAGCAACATTTTCTGGTGGTTTGGGGGACTTTTGGCGGCTGCTGTTAAAGCATGTTTTCAGTCAAAAGCAGGGGCTGCCGAGGGCCCCTCATGCAGCATCCCTTCTAGCTGCTGTCAGAGCAGCTGATTGATCCATGGTGCCACTTGTATCAGTCAGCAGCACAAACACAGCCACAAGCACAGCTCAGTACCATACTATACTGACGTGCACTTCCATTTGTTTCTGTATTACAACTACACCTTACGTTACCTCTAGTTTATCTTATTTTATAGCATTTGGTTTTACTTATATTGTAATGACAAAAAATTCAACATGTTAAAGTTTGCCTCATTGAGCTGTCAGATTTTGAATGATAGAAGTTAATAAACCTTGAACCTTAAACCTAAAACTTAAGACATCTGACATTAGACAACTATTAGCAAGGACAGAAAAAAAAGGATCAGGACTCAATGGGGCATTACCCTTTTCACCTGCAGTTTATTGAGATCATTTTTCAAACCATGTTAAAAATTCAGGGACTTCGGAGGATTTATTTTTACTGCACAGCTCTAACATTTTAGTATTGTTCACATGAAAAAGTACAAATATAATACAATGAGCAGAGTATTTCATAGTAAAGTATAGAAACTCATACACAGCAAAAGCAAAAGTATATTTTTGGTATTTGAGATTGGCAATTCATTCATTTAACGAAAGCTTGTGTCTTTAATCTTCACAAGCATATTGTTGAAAATTTTTTTTTTTTTTAGTTTGTGTCCGCTCAGTTTGGGAACACAACATAGGATTTAAAAGAAGCATTTAGCAGATTTAGCTTTCAAAATAATTTAAGCAAAATTGCGCTTTGGTTCAATCATATATTAATTTACCATAATTTTTGTCTGCCTTCTCCTTTTTATTATCTTCTTCAATGATGTTTTGATTTCTTGAGTCTGTAAAACATAAATGATTGGGTTTAACATGGGAGGAAGAATTGTGGCCAAAGACAAATTTATGATCCTGGCATTTGTGTGTATTCTTGCCTGCATAGTAAATGTGATTATTATTGGAATAAAATAGATTACCACTAAAGACAGATGAGCTGTGCACGTTTTGAAGGATTTTATTCTCTCTTTAACTGAGGCTACTTTAGATAAAGCATAGCCAATACAAATATAACTGGACACAATGATAAGAAAAGGAACCCAAAGAGAAAAAAGTGGCAACACATAAGAAATTAAAAAACTGGGAAAATAATCATTACATGCAAGTTTGAACATCTGACCATGGTCACAGAAATAGCTGTTGATAACCACAGACTCACAGAAGGAAAGTCGGGTGAGAAAACCAACTAACAGTAAATTGATGAATATGGCAATAATCCAGGAAAATGCAACCAAGGAAAACATCACTCTGTTGGTAATCTTTGTTTGATAGTGCAGAGGAAACATGATCGCCACCAGGCGATCATAAGACAGAATAACCAGATTAAAATCCTGCATAGTGTAGACTGTGTAGGCAAAAAATACATATGTCAAACAGTCATTGTATGAAATAATATAGTTATTGAATAAAAAGGTATCAAGGACTTTTGGTACCAGAGCAGTGCTACTTAATAGATCCACAAACACCAGGCTAAAAACAGCAACATACTTTGGAGTTCTTAAGATGTGATCCAAATATATTACCGCCATGACAGCCGTGTTTCCAAGCACTGAAATAATGCAGACAGAAAGAAGAAAGAAATAATAATACTTAATATACGGTAAGCCAATGAATCCACTTATTCTAAAATAAGCAGGACGAATAAAAGTGATATTTCTTCCAAGAGCTGAGTTGAATAAATCCATTGTTAAATTGACCTCATGTCAACAGACAGAACTGCAAATATTACCATTGTTAACACTTCTGTTGTCAGCTATTTTTGTTGTCATCCTTCAGTTTAATAAGATCTGACCCGCTTTATGTTTTGCACACCAATTTTTTTATATTGCCCACCTACAAAATTAAAGGTGGAGCAATAATGTTTGTGTGTGTATGTGTGTGGACGGGTTTTTCCTACAACATGGGGAAAATTTCCTCAAAAAAAGCAGCCTCGTGGGGACTGAAGTGAATCGTGGGGACCAGGCTTAGGTCCCCACGGGTCCAAATGCAAGTTACGGCTGGGGGGTTAGGTTTAGAACCAAGGTTTAGGTTAGTTTTAGGGTCAGGTAGGTTCCTGTGAGGTTAATTTTAAGGTAAATGGTCAGGGTTAGGCTATAAAGTCTATAAAAAATGAATGGAAGTCAATGGAAGGTCCCCACGGGGTTCTAAAACAAACATGTGTGTGTGTTTCTTAGCAAAATGTGTCATGAATCACTGAATGCAATTTATCCAAACTATCAGATATTATTAATTAGGTGTACTTCTTCAACAGATTAACTGTTGGACTTTATCCAGTTCAGAATGGGCACAATATACCACTTTTTCAGATCAATCTAAAATTTGATGTGGTAGTAAAGCTGAGTCTTGTCTCCAACACATTATACAACATCACTGCCTAAAACTTATACTTACAGTTAGAGTCAAAGGTACGTGACTGTTAACAAACTATTGCAAACAACCAAACAGGTTTCAATAAACAGTCTGGAAGTAATTTTTTGCAGTTTAAGTAGAAAAACTATAACTTATAACACAACAAAATATGATCTTAATCTAAGTTTCAACAATCATTTCAATTTGTTAAATGAGGGAATTTTATAAAGAAATATTTTTTACATTCTTAACAGCCACAAGTTTACATATATACATGATGATTTACAAGATGAACATGTGTTGGTGTGTAATGTGTGTATCAACCCCAAAACTGAAGCAAAAGGCTTTTTGAACATGCAGGCTGGATCTGCTAAGACGTCATCAATCACAGTGAAAAAAGTTCTGAATCAACATCTGCTGAAATGTCACCTAATGTTGTAAAAAACAATCGGAGAGCAACAAAAAAAATCAGATTACACTAACTTTTGAAGACTTGTCCTGACGTCTAATAAAACTAAAAATTATGTAAATAAAAGCATTAAAAAGATATATTACAAATATATATATAAATATTAGGGGTGAAACAATATATGTATCGATATCGAACCGTTCAATACACCCTTGTATCGAACAATACAAATTTTTAAAATTTATTTTATCAACTTGTCTTCTGAAGATGCTTTGTGTTGAAGCATCAGTGGATCTGTGTTTGACTGCTCCACCTAGGCTGCACTGTCGAGTGCTGATCCACTGAGAAACTTGCTGTTTCA
>JARVJO010000082.1:10023750-10040005 GCA_031762555.1 Cynodonichthys magdalenae
ATGTTTATGTGTTGTAAATGTTTTCAGGCATGTATCTAAGTGACCGAAATCATCATTTTAATCACCAAAATAATCACGAAATAGTTCATAAAATGTATCATCATTCACCTAAGAAAAACTACAGAATGTGTAGTGCTTTTAACAATCAGTAAACAAATCCCAATAAATTTCTTCAAGCCCACAGATGTAATCGAACTTGTTCTAGGATCCCCAGAATAGGTCACCTTTAAAAAAGAAAACTCAGGATGGCAAACTAAACTATACTTTGGCTTTTACTCATTCTTGTGCAAACTGGACTAAATGGCTTGTTTGTTCTTTTAAATTATTACAGTTGGAATTTATTCTTCCTTTCATTGTTTGACTCTGGTGGTTTAATTCCAGAGAAGCTTGTGAGCTGCAGCTCATCACCTTTTATATGTTGGACCTGATAAAACCCACCTTCCTAACATAAGTTACATGTTTAGTCATGTCATCATAGGACACAATGTGCTGAAGACAAAAAACAACAACAAACACATTTCAACACAAAAGCTTAAATCAGACTGAGACATGCACACGTCTGAGCAACCTCTGAACTTTTTTTTTTCTCTCAACCCTCATCAATTTAGAGAGAACTAATTTTTAAAGGATTTAAATCCTTCTTTTTCACATTTAAATAATTCAGTTGAGGTTTCTATTAAGTGGAACTATAATGCTTTGGCCTGAATTCCACAAGTTGCTCTTTCATCCTTTTTCTGAGGTGTGTCTCAGATCAACTCATTTAGTGTCTGTTTCTTTACATTCAAAAAAGGTGCTTCACCATCACCCCCTTCCAGCTTCCAGAGTGGTTCCTTTTAGTTTGATTTAGTTTACGACTATATAGTGGTGCAGAAACATTTTCTTTACAAATGAATCAGACTCAAAGTACACAACAAAATGCATTTAACAGTTAAAAAAAAAAGGTGGATTTTGCATGAAATGTCTCCTTTAAAAGGGATAAAATGACAGATTATTTCTTTGAGCAAAGAACGCAGCAATAATCAGTTGGTAGAAGCAGAACCGTCAGAGATCAGGTCCTTCTGTTTGGGATGGAATCAGCTTCAGACCGATTTCATCAGCAGATATGCTTTTCCCTTTGAAGATCAGATTTTATTGTCTATAAAAACTTTGAGTAAAATTATTTTAATTTGTAACTACTTTTTATCTTAAACTGAACCTTTATCAAACTGCTCATTTGTTAGCCTATGAAATGTGTCTGTTTCTTCTGACTTATCACAAATTATCTATTTCCTTTACACTTCAATTGAGGACTTTTTTATTTTAACTTCATTTTCTTTTGTGTAAAGCATCTTGACTGCAAGCCAGTTGGACAGGAACCATAAATTGTAAATAAAGTGTGAGATGCCAGAAAGCCCACCTAGCACTTCTTACTTTCTCATTTTATTTCAGCGTCTGCACATGTTGAGATGTTTGATCCTAGAATAAGCTGGCTTTAAAATAAACCAGTTCTTCCACCAGTGAAACCTTTAGCTCTACTGTTGAGCCTGATGATGGATCGACTTCTTTTATTTCTTCATAAGGTCCCAAACAACCATTTATGTCTCTTTAAATGAAGCTTTACTGATCACACCCAAAAACTTTCAGTCCAGTCTTTGCAAGATGTTCTTAAACTAATATTCTATTATTTAATAAACAAAAAATACAAATAAAAACTACTTTTGTTGAAGAGCTGAACCTTACACTTAGGGGAACGTGAGCTGAGCAGTGGAACTCATATCTATTTAGTTCCGGAAATTTGGACTAACATCACACAAAATATGAACAAAGCAGCATAAATCTGAAATATTTTCTGTTTTTTGTATTTTAGCCAAAAGCCTAATGCAGGTTCATAACGTTTAGGAGAAAAAGTGAACCTCATTGTGTAGCTGGATGTCCTGCAATCACCTGCTTTTATTTCTTTTTTTATTACACATGATTTTACACATACACAAAAACTGCCTCTGTCAGTGTGCTGGAGCTCACCACCATCAGTGTGTGAATGTGTGTGTGAATGAGTGAATATAAGTTCAAGCCATTTACCATTTATCAGAGCAAAACGATTTAAAATTAAATTATTTATTGAAAAAAATACGCACTAAACTGTATATACTTGTATTTAACATATTGAATTTTAAGGTGAAAATCACTTAATTACAGCTTCTTCTTTTTTAACTAGTTTTGCTCATTTATCTTTCGGAATGTTTCAAGTGTTTAATGCATCTGCATCGTTTCAAGCCTCATTTCAAGCAACTTTAAACAACTTTCAGGCATAATTTTATATAAAAAAAAAACAAAAAAAACTGCTGAGCTTGTCAATCGTCACACTTCAAGTCAGCTCAAAATAACCGACGTCTGATTTCTCATCCGAGGCAGTTTTCTTACAATTTCTGAGCAGCGAGCCACGACAGAAGGAAACGCACTTCAATAACCTTTATTTAGTTTACAGATGTTTTCCATTTTGAAGATTGGAGGAGGAGGAGGAGGAGGAGGGGGGAGAAGAGGGAGCATTAGTGCTATTTACATTTGGGTTTTGAAAATGTTTCTCTGTACAGATTTGAACCCTGATCAATATAAACAATAATCTTTAAGACCTAGTGCTGTTACAAAGCAATTCTTTAATGCGAAACATAAACACACAAAGTAAAAGGATTAGATTAAATTATAAACAAATGAGAAGAAAAGAGAATAAAAATCAGTTCATCATTGATTAGGGAGGATTTTTCTTTTTTTTTTTTCTTTCAGCTATTAAACACAAGACATCGTCAGTGAGCGACTGTGAGCTGGCTAAAAGCTAACCGTAAACACAATCCAAGACTAAAACACCAATATAATAATGTCATATCACCAGGAGCTAAAATCGTTCATGTCCTATAGAAGATTTCATATTAAATATATTCTACACATATTTCACCTTAGTTTGGAGCATCACTTCCATTGGAAACATAGAAAATAAAAACCTTTTTACACGTTTGCATTAATCGGGTGAACGAGCACGCGCCTCGCTTGTGCAAAACGGACGTGTTAATGCAGAGTAAAAAAGAACAAGAAGCAGATTAAGACCGAGGAGGAGGATTATTTCCCTTTTACTGTCCGAGATCCTTCACAACACTGATGGAGAAGGGATGATGTGATTGAGAGAAGAAAAAAAAACTTAGTTTCTTTTTTTTTTAATATTACTATTATAATATCACTCAGCTGGTTAGTTACATGCACGATCTGTAACAAAAAAAAACAAAATAAGGTGTACAAACAAATATCTAAGGCAATACTGCTTGTTTGTTTATCTGTTTGCTTGTTAGGCTTCATTTGGCTAAAAATGAGATGAAAGACGGGAGGCATTCGGTCTGTACAAACAAAAAAAAAAACGGTTTCTCTCACTTTTTGCAACCTTTAAGGGCACAAGGAGAGGAGGGCAGTAAAAAGGTGTGTGTGTGTTTTTTGATCAGGCACGCTTCGTCGTCACACAAACACAGAACGGTCGGGACGGACAGACCGAGAGTCGTCGTGAGGTTTTCTGCAGAGCTTAGTGGTTAAGCGTCTCAGCGGCGTCGTGTATGAAAGAACAAGGCCACACGCAAACTTGGCTGGATGGATATAAAAGGTGTGTCGCATATGTGTGTGTGTGTGTGAGTGTGTGTGTGCCAAAAGGCTTAAGGAAATAAAATAATAATAAAAAAACCATGCATATCCAGTTCCTTTCTCTTATTTTCTGTTATTACAACAAGTCAAGTACAACAAAGAAATCAGCTCTATTGTTAATCAATTTCCTGCTCCCTGATTCCTCGTCTCGGATTAGCCTGAGCCTGCTGTCGTCCTGTTTGTGTGTGAACGTGTGCGTGATGAAGTGGTGGTGCGGGTTTTAAAAAAAAAACTATACAAAATTTAAAAGAAAAAAAAAAAGCAGAACAGACACAAGTGTGTTTGTCTGTTTGCGTCTCTGCACTGTGGACAGACTTCAGGACGAGCTCCGTGGGTCCGGGACGCTGATGACATGAACGGACAGGAAGAGGTGGCGGGTTGGCAGCGGAGGTGTGTTATTTACAGGATGACACAGCAGTTACTCTCCCCGGTCTTCTCTCGATTCCTCTGACCTGGACAAACACACCAACCAAAGCAAACATCGTGAGGACAAATATTGATCCTGCGTCATTGAAACGTGTCGACCTCTTCGTGTTCTGCTCAGACGGACTCATCTAGTTTGTTAAAAATAAATAAAAATGTAAAAACAGACATTTCTGAGTTGGAGTTGTTTTAAGATGGTAGAAATCTACAAAAAAATTGTTTATCCTCGAAGTGATGCAGAAAGCTAACAGGTAAGATATTTTCTTTTTACATCTTTTCACTAAACCTCACTTTACTAAAACTCAGCTATCGCTTGCAGGAAACCTATTCAGTCTATTTGGTTTGGTGATGGAAGTATTATGATCTGGGCCATATCATTATGACCACTGACTGGCTTTAACAATACTGCAGATTTTACCCGAGAAAAATTATCTTCTGTTCATAAACTAAATGCAGCAGCAAACAGCAAATTAAAGCATACAATTATTTCATTTTAGGTATATAAATTTAAACCATGTAAACATTTGAGGATGTGACATTAATTCACTAAATGCTGAGGAAAGACTTTTTCTTAAAAGATTTAGTTTCTTTATTTTGTTTAGATTAAATAAATTTTAGGATTTGTGTAAAAAAATAATCTGTTCCAGGTCATATTTATGCAGAAATAAAGACAAATCTGAATCAACACTTCAAATGCATTTTTAAACAACTCTCGTGAAACAAAAACACATTTTCTAAAAATGTTTTCCGTCATTCCTTTCCTACATTGGAAAAATTATTACTATTATTTCTAATTTTTTTTATTTATTTTATTTTTTGCTTTGGACTAAATCTCTCCTCGTAATAATTTTCCACAAAACCTTTTATTCTGAAGTAAACTGAAAGTTCTCCAACATGCATAACAAAATAAAGATTTGTTGGATGTAATCTACAGTTAAAATCAAATTAGAGTCACAAAAAGAAATCCTGTCGTCCACTGGGATTTTGTTTCCAGCTCAACATTCTGCACAATGTGCTGTATCTTGGGGAAACACCTAAAGGAGCCAATTATTTGCAGTAGTGGCTGCTCCTGAAACAGAAGCCATGTGTAGAAATAAATAATGGTTGCTGGAAGCCGAACATTTAAAGTTTACCAGCTTGTGAAAAGACTTCTGGAAAAAAAATAAATAAATAAATAAATTAAAAAAAAGAAAGCTGGTTACCTTGGGAATTTGGCTCAGGCAAAGTCTCTCTGGCAACTAAATGCATCACTGTGGTCCTCCCCAGGGGCAGTTTGAGAGCTAAGAAATGAGAGCAGAGGAGAGAAACATGAAGGATGCAAAGGTCACACCGAGTCTGTACAATGTCAGCCAACATCACTATCACTTCACTCTTCAGTGGCTTTTCAGACCCGCGTAGAAATGAAAACAGACGCGACCGCATTTCTGCTTCTGTAGGCGTCAAAACACACGAGTGACGGGTCGTTATGCTGCTGAATCATCATCTTCAACAGTCTGACATGAAACTGCATCTAACATTAATGACAGACTGTGTTCTCGACTGATAAAATGGGAAAAAACAAAACACAATAGAAAGCAAATCTATATTATATTTTATCAACAATTACTCTGTGTTAAGATATGAAAACCTCAAACGTATGTGTACATGAGCCAAAACATTAAGACCACTGCCAGGTAAGGAGAGAAGCTGCGGACGTCTTGTTCTAATCCATCTTTGAGTTCACATAAATCCCAACGCCTCAAGCTACGTTCAGACCAGAACAAAACTAGATGCGCGACTAAATGGGAGGAGCGTCTTGTTTTTTTTCCGGTCCGTCTTTAATGTTGGATGAAATAAAGAAAATGGCTTTGATTTATTTATTTAATGAGAGCAAGCAAACGTTGTGCTAACCAGATAACTAATTCACCAGGTAATTTAGAGGCTGTTCGGTGAGTTTCACTCCAGGAGCTGCGAGCTGACGAACTATTTTTGTCCCGAGCTCGGTTAACACCGCAGTCAGTTTAATGAGCCGCTGACCCGCATCGGTGCTGAAACCTCCAGCCAGAACAGAAACTACGGACGGTCCATTTCAGCTAAAGAGCTCCTTTCTGTTTCAGGTAGCGGGCAACATTCAGGAAACTGTCACGTGGAAAAATTAGTCTCTCTAAGTTGGTTGATGCGGCGCGTCGAGCAGCCAAAGTTCGGATTTTGTAACTCGAGCGTCGGCTGCTTTGGATGCGCCGCACCCACGGAAAACGCTCAAACCGCACCTACCGCTTCATTGGGCGCTGCGCTAAATGCTCTAGATGCGCCGTGAGAGCCCTAGACGCGCGTCCAACATTGACTTTGCATGTAAACTGCGTCCGGTGTGAATCCAGCTTAAGGATAATGTAAGTTTAACTTATGATCTCAGATAAAGTTCAGGTTTTCTACCTTCATAAAATACTGATTTTATGTTGTTTTATTAATCCCAAGAATTTAGTAAAATGTTTTTTAAATGGCTGGGAAGTTCATAGTTTTCAGTAGATTTTTTGTACAAAATTTTCCAGTGGAGTATAACCCTGGACCTCCCCTAGAACTGCTTCAGTCCACAGCTGCTTGTTAACATGAACAGGTGTTCCTTGTTGCTGTCAGCAGATGTTGGCAGGTATGAGGTAGACTTCTGCTATTCTGTTTCAAATAAATTATATTGTTTTAAAAAAAAACTACATCAAAGACAAAATTATTTGATTTTGTAATTAGCAGAGAGAAAGATTTAGAAAATTGCACAAGAAGTGCCACCTGAAATCTTGGCTAGGGCACCACATTGACTAGGACCGGCCCTGGGTTCAGGAGTTGATTTTTCAGTCTTTCTACAACCCAAAACCATCCAATTAGTTTATCCTTCATGACAGCAGCCCATGCTAATGCTGCTGACCCACTCAGCTGACAGTTTAATTAATGATCCAATCAAGTCCATCCAACTGCATCACTAACGATTATTTTAAAGTTATCTGTGCATGAGAGAAAGAAAAAAAAAACAAGTCCTCATATATTTTTTACTATGTCTTAAAACATACGAATCATACTTATAGGTGTTCTTATTTCAACTTTCTGTATCTCAACCATGTATTTGGTCACCTGACACCCTGCACTGTTAGAGACTACAAACAGGCTTGGATCTGGTAGGACTGGAGTTCCTGAGAACTGCTGGTTTTAATAGTCTCTCACTGTTTTCCTTAGATTTGCTATTTCTAGCAGCAGACACACTTCCAGACTTGGAGAAAACAGACTTGTGCTTTTGCACATTTTCTCAATTTTCTGGCCACTTTAACAGAGGGATTAAGTAGAAAAAAAAATTCCAGTAGGAGTTTGGAGCAAAAACCTGCACATATATGCATCTCCCAATCCCCCAGCTCAGGGACATCCCTGGAACATTTCAGGCCTGCAGTTCATGAGTGAAAACAGCTTCTGACAGTTAAATCTCTTGGTTGGTTCATTTGACCTCAGAATTGTTACCTGAAGCCAACAGTAATGAGCACATTTTTGCCTTGCGTTTTGGAACTACGGGGATTTTTTGGGGGGCTCAACTGTAACAAGATTTTGCGTCTTCACCTATACATGTTAGACTAACGATAACGTTGTTACCTGATGGATGGCACTAATGGGATGAGTGTAAATGTGTTGTGAAGAGTGATAACTAGATTATTCACCAAAAAGAGGGAAATCAAAATCAGGTTAGTTAGATAAAAAAGCCTAAAAGCTAGAGATAAGGGGGGTGAGTCCCCACTAAAAAAGGGCATCCTTTTTCTTCCTTTCAACCCCCCCCCCCTCCTCCCTCTCTCTCTCTCTCTCTCTTCTCTGTTGCTTCTTTGTCCATCCTGAAGGCTACACCAAAGCCAGTTTTCCCACATTTTCCTGACCAGCCTCTTTCGTCCTCTCTTTCTCTCTCTTTCCTCTCTCCTCCCTTTTCTCCGTCAAAGCAGGCTTGTCCGGAGCACTGAGGTACCTCTGTTCTGCGGCTCGGGGAAAAAGATGAGGACAGCAAAGAACGTTCCAGCACAGCGCACTGCCGTGACTTCGCGCGCACGCCCCCGAGAGAGCGAGCGGTTTTGTCTGGGCGGCGTAGCTCCAGTGTTTTCTCACCTCCTAGTGTTACGTTGCCGTGTAGAAAACGTCCCTGGTAGATGAGCCTCAGGATGTTTGGGCTGCTGACCTGCTCCTCTTCCCAGTCTGACAGAAACAGAAAGAAGCAGATGGAAGGAGAAATTTATAAAGAAACATTAAGATTCTCATTCTTTAAATCCTTTGTTTCTCATTTTCTAACTTTATGTTTATCCAACACATAATTGTCTAATAGTAATAATAATAATCTATGAACATGTGGAAAATAGTGCTGGCTGATGCCTTAAAATGAAAAATCTTTGACATCTATGAAAATGAACTTACTATAACCTGAAATACAATTTCACTTTAAATCAAGGATTGTTTGTACAACTCATAACAGTTTTTGTATTTCCATTGGTGGAGTAAAACTGTGAAAGTCCAGGAATGTCCAAACATAAGGACGTTTAAGAAAAGGTATAAAACAATCATTTTTAAAAGATATATACAGAATATGTTGTATATGGACTCTATGAAAACCATTTTATTTTTTCCAAAATTCTGTTTTTTCTGTCTTTATTTTTCTAAATTGTGATTTTTCTGTTTGTATTATTTTCTTTTTATTCTAACCATATTTATAAACCTAAAAAGTGTTCAATTAAAAAGGGATTAGAAAATATTTTAACAAATGAATAATCACAGAATTCATAAAGGGCTGTATTTCACTTTCACTAATAACAACTTGCTGTGGTTCAGCCAAACATTAAATGCTTTTGCAAAATATTTACAAGTGTTTATAAGTCCATTTTTTAAATATTAATACTTTTATGTGCAAAACTTAAAATCTCACATATCTAAAATAAAAAATAGCCTGGCTCAGTCAGCTTACTTTTTCCATTTCTGATGCGAGTCTTTGACAGGAAGCGGTCATCACATGTATTCTTACATGTCCAGTTGATCGCTCGTTGATAAAGTTTACAGAAAGTTTTCCCTTCAGATTCATAAAAATCACTGGTGTTTTGTTCTGCTCTTAACTTTGTGCCTGTGCCTGACCTTTTCTTTCTTCTTTTTTCAGTTTGGAGAGGAGAGCCCACCCTGCTTTCTCAAAACCTCAAAAACTCACCCAAATGAGCAAATTCTATGAGATTCTGCATTTTATACTGGATTCTATTTTCTTTGGTAATTTCCATGACTCCGTTTTTCTAAACATGTATGTATGAATACAATACATCTATGTGAAGATGTAGGTGTACGTCTAATGGAGGTAAAGCAGATTTTGATTTAAAAAAAGTGATAAATATGTCTAGAAAGGTTCTAATAATTATATTTTTTGGTAATTGTTATGTTTATATATAGAATAGTAAGCAAACACATTACTTTAGATTTTTCTGAAATCATTAATGTGTGATTTAGAATAAGGAAACTGAAGAATTTTCTATTTTTAGTGAGTTTTGGAGAAGAGTGGGAATAAGTTTTTACTTCGTCCCATTCTTTTTTTAAATATGTTATTTAGTTGTATATATTTTTTCGTTTTTTTTTATTTTGTATACATGTTTCAGATAAACTTAAGCCAACTACAATAACTGAACATTGCCACCTATTGTTCAGACTCTAAATGGGTTTTTATAGGAATTGGAAAACAAAGAGACAATAATAAAGTTCAGCACAACTAATGTGATGGAAATCTGTTGTTTACTCATTTACTTTTATTTAGTCAGGTTATCTTATTGAGACAGACCTGCAGGACAAACACATGACATCAGTTATATAAACGTCATAAAACATTATCTTGATGTTTAAAAAAGGAGCAGAGTTAAAACGAAACCTAAAAACAAGAAAAGGCTTGAAATGTTTAAAATGTGCTAAAAATGATCCAGTGGGATCAAACTGGAACAAAATAGAACGCCTTTTTTTGTGCAAACTAAAGGTGGGCAGTGATAGAAATAAAATCCTTCACTAAACCTCAGACCCTACCGAAGATTCCTTTTGTACTTTTATATCAAGAATGTAAACTATTTAGTATTTGGGAAAGGTGTGGACCAGGAAGTGCTGGAGACAAAAGTAAAAAAAAATAAATAAATTAGAGAGGAAGCTGCAGCAGTCTGGTCACCAGATGTTTGTCTCCAGTTAAGTCAAGGGTGTTGTTGCTAAATGAGTTCCTGCTCTGATTCCCAAGAAGCTCAGATTTGTTGTCTGGGAGGAACACAGGGCGCGTCCTAAACTGACGGGGCTGAACTGAAAGCTCCTCTTGTCGAGGAGAATTCAACCTCATTTGTTTAATTTAAAATTTTCTTTCAGAGCCCATGAGCTTCAATGGAACTACATTACATTTTACACACCCAGAGGAAAACGCTACAGTTGTTTTAAGATCTGAAGGTGGTGGAAGATGAAGGGTATCAGATAAATTTAATCTCTGGTGTAATAGCATTAGAGAGCGGTTGTATTACTCACATCCCACATTCCTTTCAGCAATGATAATCAGGCTATAAGGGGTTCACACCAGTTACCCAACACCAAAGATCTGAGCATTTTCCACAATGCTTCACCCAACTTCATATGGAAGAGGATTGTGTTTGTTCAAATTACCTGCTTCGATGCAAAGCGACACCTAAAAACTGTATCACCTCTCAAAAAAAAAAACCTCTAAAATGTAAAAGCGTGTGACAAACTCATGGTTAGAAATCTGCAAACTTAAAGCTAAACTTTTAGAGCCTAATAGTTTGACAGAAAGTTGGTGAAGTGTGAGTGGAGAACAGAAACTTCACCATTAAACACTTGTGAAGACTTCAAGGATTATTACAATAATTAGATGTAGAGATCAGTTAAAAGCGTTATGTAACCGCTCAATAAACTTTAAAGTGACTGAATTCCGTGCACTTTACTGAACTCAGGGCTGGAGCAGTGTTGAAATCTGTGGTATAGTTCATCCAGTCTGTTTATAGCTTTATTTGTCTTTTTCTTATTTGGAAAAAAAACAGCTTGCTGAAACTAGAAGCACTGTTAGGACAGAAGGCAAACTTCAGACAGCTACATTACAATTTATAAAGATCTGTCATACAATCTGTAGATAAGAGGTTATTTAAGAGCTAATCAAAGTAATCTAGATACAAATAATGGATGTTTTTAAGTAACTCAGTCAAGTCACATAGATTTGGATTATCTAAGCTGTAAAAAAATATATTTCAATCCTGTTAAGCCACAGATCTTAATTATTTGGGCATAAAAAGGTACTTAACAGACACCTCAAAGTGCCTGTGACATCAAATTTTTGTAATAAACATGAATGCATCTTTTAAAAGATAACATTGATAACATATTATAAGAAAAGTTTCACGCCGCTGAGATGAACAGTTGTTGAGATATTCAAATGTGAAGTAACAGGAAGTGATGTCAAAGGGGAATGTCTGCACTCAAGCAAAACAATGTTGCAATGGCTAACGACACAAACTGTAGAGAAGAATCGGATGTTTTTTTAGATTATTTTGAGTCACTATCAGTGAGATGAAGAAGAGTCAGAGTTCAAATAACATTGTTTCAATAAACAAAGCAGAGTTTTTTTTCTTAGAGTTCCCCTTTGATGTCATGTCCTGCTTCACTTTGCCTGAGCCAAGTTCAAAGGAAAATGTGCCAGTTATGTGTAAAAATGGGTAAAATCATGTGTACTATGCCAAGTTTGTTAAATATAAAGAGGTTTTCTTTGACCTTTTGTATTTGAAGGATATGCATGTCACAGGCACTTTAAGGTGTAATGAAATTTAGCTGTTATGCTAATTCTGGTACATTTATATTTATAGAATATTGATTAGTGTGCATTGACCATTTAAATAAATAATAAAATGAAATAAAAGGTGTTGCAATGACATTTTGCTACCAATTATTTAAAGTTGGTGAAAATATCACAATTTTATAGACAAAAAAATGTGGTTCACAAAATGTTATTTGCTGAAAACATGACATATCGTAGCACAGTCAGCTGGATTCACTTAAAAACAATCAAGACAACAAAAAAAAGATGTATTGTTATTTACTTCATCTACTGTCTCAGTCTGGTTTATAGCAAATAGCTCTTAGCTGTCTTTATATACTTGAATGATTCATATTGGTCAATACAGGTGGAAAGCACTGAAAGCACCAAAACCTAAGACCACTTAAAAAATGATATGTATAAAAAAGTAATACAAAACACAGAGTGTAGATCTATATCCTGAATCAAATGTCTGATTCTAGTTTATTGATATTTACCAATGAAGGACTTTAGCATTACTTTCAACCCTATACAACATATGAAGGACAATAAATCTTCACCATTCTCAGAAATAATCAGGTGCTACTCACCCATCGGCCAGTTGTCGTAAACATGTTTGGCGATGTCTGCTGCTGAGTCGTTGGGAGAGAAGAGGAACTCTTTTGTCTTTCCACTGACTAAAATGAGTCGTAGGTTTATCTGCAAAAAAAATGCACAAGACAAAGAATATATAAGTACTGTGTGAGGGTTATTTAACAGGAAACAGGAGGAAAGATCAAAGCAGGGAAGCATCTGTCTCTCCAAATTCATCCTCAGTTTTCTCTCACCTTATCTTCTCTCATCTTATCTTGCCTCTGGGTTCTACTTTGTGCCTCACTGACAGCTTGCCAGGTTATCATCTTTAAATATTAGCAAGATTGGTGCAAAAACTGCATGTTTTTTTTTAACAAAAGAATGGTTTAAACATCCATCCATTAGGCAAAATCTTAAATTCACTAAGAGAAAAAACAAGAAACACTGTTCATCTTGTTACAAGGCATCATTCAGTTGAAAAAACCTACATCCTGGTGTTTCCACAAATGATATGTTGACAATCACCACCTACATAAACATCTTTCCAGACCGTTCACCTCCTCCACATATGGCAACAGTACACCCATACGTTTGCAGCACCACGTTTAACAAGGCAGCAATAAAGCCATGCAGCAAAAAAAACAAAACTGCTTAGGACAGAGACAAACAACATGACAAAATCTGAGGTGTTTGCCCAGCATAAAAACTGCCTGGAAACCAAACGGATGGTTTGGCAACTGAATCCACATGAACCCTGAAGGAAAACAAACATGGCCTAAGTCTTGTACATCCTGGTCCCAGATGCTTCACTCTTAAGATGCTTTTATGTTCATGTCCTCATCAGTCAGAGCAGGATAACCCACGGTGTTTAGAAAGGTGGTCATATTGTTATGGCTTATAAGTGTATACAACAGATGTTATTTTCCTTGAGAGTGTAGCATCAACCCTCCCTCAGTCAGCTGCAAATTAGATGCAAGATATACTTTTTTTAAAAAAGCTTTCACTTTGAATTTAAAACTAGGATTTTGTATTTACATTTCTTCTTTTGCCTTTTGAAGTTAACTTCCTGAACCTAAAACAAGTGCACAGGCATGAAGCAGTTTAAAAAAAAAAAAAAAAAATGGGACAAAGTGCACCAAACGATTAAACTTAGATCTCACTGCCAACAAAGATTTAGTTGGCGTGGAATACTACAGGTTGTTGCGACATGAACTCTGCCACAAATAACTTATTCTAGCAGGAAGTGGTGACAAAAAGTCTCATAAAAATGATGAATAATGTGATGCTTGTGTTCCCACAGGGCAGGTTATGCTCAGAGGTCAGAGTTCAAACTCATATACTGAGGTACATCTTTAAAACTGGTGGAATGGGTCTCTTATAGGGGGGATTGGGTATTTTTCAAGAACATAGTTCAATTCTATACCAATGCTGTATATATCAAAAGTAAATTTGACTTTGCATCTTAGCCTATCTAAACGCATTGAAATTGGCCTCTGTCTCTTTAAGAACCTCCTACCATTTCTGACACTCCCACTTCAACACATCATCACAAGTCTTTCATAGGAGCATTGTATTTAGTTGTTTTAAAAAAAGAAAATATGCATCATTCTCAATTGTGGAAAATGGCAGCTCAGGATACAGTTGTACCTTACTCGAATGATTCCATGTCAGACCCGGAAAGTACGTTTTCTGAAGAACTGGCTGGAACAAGATGTTTCAGCTTGGTAATATATATCCCGGTCATTCTCTTGACATATAAATCAGTGTTAAGCTACTTTTTGCAAAGAAACTATAAACATATATCATTATGAAGCTTTGTTTTGTAGCCCTACATACGTACAGTTCCATCAGGTGTTTGCTAATTGTTACTGCTGCGGAGTTGGGTGTGGGAGGCGTAAGGGAAGACTGCTCTGTGGGGTGGGAGCTCAGCTGTAGACTGAACTACAGGGAGGGGCTTCGTGTAAATAAGCAGAGCTTTGTACCAGCAAGTGTTTAGGTAGCTCTGAATGTCTACCACACGAGATTCAAGGATTTCTCAAACATGCAGGAATAAGTCAAATAAACACTTTTTTGATGAGGGAATGACATTACAGCATTATTTAAAGTAAAAAAAAAATGACTTGCATTGAAATGCATTATCCCCTTAAAGATTTTAGGTAGAGGTAAAAAGTGCAGATATGTCTTAAGTAACACAGGTCTTTGCTTTTAGTTTTAGAAACAGCTTCAAAATGAGTGATATGGGGTTGAAATATTAATCTGCAGAGCAATTAAAAAGTTTTGTATCAAGATGCCGATCAAAGTTCCTCTGTTATCTGGCAGGATTTGCGTTTTAGTGAAAGTGCATCTCTGTGAGCTGCAGCAGCAGGCGGTGATGTGGCCTCGGCTCGCTGTATTTGTGCGGCTGGCCCGCGGTGCACACATGGCAAAAGCACGTGTGTCACTGTTGCTAGTGTGTCTCGACTCCACGCTCCCCGCTCACCCTCCCCAAGCCCACTCTGCTGAACCACACACAACTATAACATGTGGAAATTATATACAAATACTTGTGCGTGGAGATGACTGATGATGTAACAGGGCTAACACTGATGAATTGAAACTGAGATCTCTGTAAACATGCTACCAAATCAGCTTATAGGTTTAAGCACGGTCGAGGCATACAGAGACATAAACAAACCCACACATACACACAGAGGATTAAAACAGTCTCTGCTCACCAGATGCTCATCACCATGGAGAATCAATATACTGTATTCACTCCACTGATGATAGCTGTTTGTCAGTAATCAATCAGAAACTCGTCTCAAAGTTGACTGAAGCAAATCTAATTTGCCCTCATAAAGTAAAAAATAATAAAGTTTCTTTATTTGGAGTTTGGGGTTAGATACAAAAGCTGCTTCCTAAATCTGACATTATATGAAATGTATATTTGGACGTTTTAGGCAATTAAAAGCATCTCAGGGAAGAGCTGCTTCTGCTTAAAACAACCAAAAAAAAGGAAACTGCACAGAAAAAGCACCACTAAAAACCTATTGTTGTCCCCTGCCGTAGTTCATAAAAAAAATAAATAAATAAAAAAAAACAAAAAAAAACAGACTCAACAATGTTAACGATGACGCAGCAGGGCTTTGAAAAATGTCAACAAAAGCGACTCAAATCTGAGACAAATGAGCAAAAACTCACAAAAGACGCTCCTTTTAACACAAAGACAGTCCTGCTTCCTCCCTGCCAAACACCTATCTGCGACCATGGTGTCGCCATGGTTACAAGCAGCCGTGGGTGGCTTAACCTGATAACACCTACAAGATGGCTTCACCTCCTCCCCACCACCCCACTTCAGCCCACTTTTCATGTCACATCACACAGACTTTCCCGTCCACGCAGAGACCTCTGCATCCTTTCGCTCGCTCTGTCTGCTCCGACACTGGCTCCGCCCCCATTCAGTCGCTCTCTGCATCAGCACAGAGTACAGTAGGGCGACATACAAGGTCAGAATACCAAGAGGCATTGAGCCGAACTCAGTTCAACATGGCAGACGTCCTCCTTGTATCAGCCTCTGCAACATGCCATTGCGAACAGTGTCTCATCTTTATTGTTTTTTTTGTAGTATTTCAAGCAATTTTCTTTCTATTCCTCACTCTCAGACAGACCGAAGGCAAATGCATAAAATAAGAGATATGTGATCAATGCAGATGCTTCTGTGCTTTGTGTAAGGGTTAGTGCAGTGTTTCCCAACCCTGGTCCTCAAGGCACACTGCCCTGCATGTTTTAGATGTTTCCCTGCTTCAACACAGCTGA
>JARVJO010000082.1:10041106-10060214 GCA_031762555.1 Cynodonichthys magdalenae
TGTTTTAGATGTTTCCCTGCTTCAACACAGCTGATTTTAATTGATAACTGATTAACAGGCTTTTGTTGAACTGCAATTATCTGAATCTGGTGCGTTAAAGCAGGGAAACTTCTAAAACATGCAGGGCAGTGTGCCTTGAGGACCAGGGTTGGGAAACGCTGGGTTAATGAATACATTGGTGTGTTTTAAAAAGATTTTCACAAAAATTACAGAAGCATGTGCTAAGCTGTAGTCCAAACAGGATGTTCAATTAATTTGTTTACCATAACTTGATAACAGCTACACCTTATTTAGCCTCACTTAATCAATAATACATGGTTAGTTAACCTAAAAACATCATTAATTAAGGAATATTAATACTTAATAAGCTATAAATTAATGTTTTACCCATAAAGGTTAATTACTTTCAAAACTAACATACTCATTGTTTATTCATGCTTAATTCATGAATTAACTATTCTGTATATTTTGTATATGTAAATCCTCATATAAATGTACTTTAACACCATGTGTTAGACATGTACTAATGTTTAGAGAATGTATAAATTGACTATGATTTTGGTCTGATTTAAAGCTCAATAAGTATGAATCATCCTTAATTATGTTTCCAAGGTTAACTAACCATTTATTATTGATTAGGTGAGATTAAATAAGGTGTAGTTATTATAAAGTGTTACCGGAAAAACTGATGAGCACTATTTTCCTTTCCTCGATACATCCTCTGATACAGATTTATGTTGAATATATTGTCTAATTTCCTCTCTTCTCCCTGAGGGTCACTGCGCCTCCTTCCTGAATTCTCTTCAGCAAAAAGGTTGGTAATGAGTTTTTACTGCAGCTCAAGAAAAGTATATTCAATTAGAATCTATTTTCTCTAATAAATACAGAAGCTTTAGGTACTGAGGGCACCTCTTTGTGCTTAATCTCAGTGTGTGCTTGTATATGTGTGAGTATATTCATATATATATATATATACACAAATACATCTACAGGTATAATACCAATTGCTTTTGAACGCCAGAAAAATGTCAGGAATCACATGAACGTTTCAGTACTTGATAAGAGTTACATGAAGAGGAAATGCGGTGAGTGTTGGGTTGTTGCAGTGTGAGGATGTGAAAGTATTTGTGTCAAAAAGCTTGTGCCTGAATCTGTACGTAAAAACAAACTAACTGGAGAGAAAAGCGGCGACACAGCTCACACACAGACACACTCAAGACGGACTAGCCAGCTAGCGCCTTGGTATAAACATGTGAAGCAAGCATTTGGCTAAACACTGTTTGCCCGATGAGCGGAGCAGGAAATTCAACACCACCTATAATTATTCCATCCTGAGTACAGCACTCGACTCCTTCTAAAGCCAGCAGATTGTGTGTGATTGTGTGTATATATGTTTATGTGTACTTGTGTTTACAAGTGCATTAAAGACTTCTACTGCTCTTTAGACCCTCTGCAGCAGTCAACAAATTACAGAGTGGGAAGCAGTCCTGTGGGAATATATTACAGCCGCTTTATATGTAGTCTGTGCAGAAAGGTTCGACGCTACTGTCGGTGCAAAGTCAGAATTGTATGAATGAATTTAAAAGAGAGAAGGTGGGCGATTAGCTCAACTGCGGTCTCTTTTAGGCGAGGGCAGCTGCGTTCAGCGTGGCTCGGCTCGCACATCAAATTTGGTTGCTTTTTAGCAACAATGAAGCACTTTAAAAAACTCCTATTTGAATTATACGAGGCGGATTTTCTTGATTATTACAGCTAAGTGCTTTCCTTTTTGGCACTGATATATGGCTGTGAATACATTTTAATAAACACTAGTTGCTAAACAGCAGCAGACATAATGGTCCTGGCTCATTTCACAGAGTGTGAACAAACAAGAGTTAGAGCAAAGGGAATGATGAAAAAGTGCAACTTGAGAGACTTTCATCAAGGCTTTCAATTAGTCTTATCAAATTTGCAAATGCATTAGAAGTTGCTACAAGTGCTAAACAAATTAGATAAAGAGGACATTGTTTTCCTTATTTAAAAACACACTAGAGAAAGTATAATTAGGGCTGGGGTGCTTAAACATTTTCTCAGAGAAGGCCAAAATGAAAATCGGTGAGCCAAATACAATAATACATAAAATGCAAATACTTTTTTAAGTAAAATCTTTTTATTTTTCATGATTTAGCTAGAAGCTAACAGTGGCTGTCATTTTGTTTGTTTTTTAAGACCGTGAACTTGGAGAAAGTTTAATGTACTCTCAGGCAGCAAAATATGAGTATGACCCAGAGCCAGAGGAGAATGAAGACCACCAAACTGTAGTTGGTAAGTCCAGACCTTATTTAGGTGTTCTGTTGGAAATACTGTGACGTAATAGCTCAGAAAACGTAATAGAAAATAGAAAAAACTGAACGGGTTGAAAAATATGACCCAAACAGAATATAAAAACATCTACTTATCACTGGGAGAGATTAAATTCAATTTTCTGCACTCCTAGAGACTCCAAGTACACAACATAATGTATTTAATGGCTAAAGAAGTGAATTTTGCATGAAATCTTCTATTTAAAGTTAAGCACTATGAGTGAAGACTATCTGCACTACAGCCCTTTATATAGTCATTGGGCCAATTGATGGAATGACTGTAAATGGAAATACAGTATTTCTACATAAGATGACAGGAGATTACAACCTAGTAACCAGAGAAACTGTTGGTGGGCCAAATCAAATGGCTTGGTGAGCCAACTTTGGTCTGCAGGCCCTACTTGGGGCACCTCTGAATCAGAAAATACCAACGTATGTGATTGAACTTCCTCAGCCACTAAAATTGTCAAAAGTGTTTCGATAAATCAACTTGTCTACTCAACACAATTTGACATTTTTGTTATATTTCTTTGTGTTTTTCCACATTCACAGAGTGGTTACATGTAAAGGGATAAAACATGAAACAAAGCTTTAGGAAAGGATTTGTAATCTTAGCCTCAGAGGGTCTGACAGTAAAGAGGGGAGTGCAGTAATCTTTCAGGTTTTAAATTGACTTTATGAAGTCAACTCAGTCTTACCTTGCAATAAAAGTCAATACAACTTGGAAGATTATTGAGGCCGTCTATACGCAGCTTCTGCTTCCCTTCTGCGTGCCAAGGACAAAAAACAGCCATTTCCACTGACAGCTCATCCAAAACAGCAAAAAAAAATACAAACAAAAATAAAACAACAGAAGAACCTTGACCCAGATCACAAAGTTTGTTTATTATTAACTTCATCCCATTTATGATGTTGAGACAAATCGCTGAAGGGCTTCGGTTACTTTTTGACCTCGCTTCACAAACAGCTTGTGATTCCAAACAGCACACCTGCCGTTTTCCATGAAAGCCAACGAGAACAGGTGAAACAATAAAAAATCTAATAAACGTGGCCCCACTGTGGACACAGAAAAGCAAGAAGTGACAACTCTTTATCGCTCTGTGTACACACATCAGAGCTGAAAGAAGTCGAAGGTCTCTGTCAGGTGCACGACTTTGAGTGAACAATGCGCTGTGTTGTTTCAACATTTTTTTTATTCCTGGAAAAAACTGTCAACTTTCCTCCTGTTACAGGAGCAAAAAAAAAAAAAAAGCTCCACGCAGGCAGCCTGATGGGTGTAGGCTTATTCCCATCCTGCTGAATATGCCTACAGTCATGCACTGCTGGTTGCCATGCCAACACTTGTATTAACCATAAAGCTAGTTAGTCATCTGGGCAATTTCGTCTTGTTTTTTCCATATGAGCACAGAGTGGACGTGCTCATTACAAACAGGTGGATCACAACATGAGGGTTTCATACCCTTGGGTTGTTTATTTTTTGTGATTAGCTGCTTTTCCCCTCATAGTTTCAAATCCAGATTTTTGGTTGTGACATTTCACATCATGTACTCTTCCTGTGAACTTTTGTCTGAGGACAGAGTTCAGAAAACCACTGATTTGTTTTGCCATGTCTGTGATTAGGCTTTGTTTTCCCCCCACTACTTTGAAAAGATTAAAAAGAAAACAAAAGGTTTATTTATTCATTTTGTGACTGTCGTTAAAAAAGTACATAAATCTTTAGCACTGATGTTTTGCTGTAATCACAGAAGCATAACCTCCATGATTGATTTGTCTCTACAATATGATTAATGGGATTTCTTCAAGAATTACAACAAACATTCAATTCTACTACAGAAACAGCTTTGTCCTTACAAGGCAGAACATTTATAAGTCCTGGTTTTTAATTTTCTGCAAGCTTAAAGCTCTAAAAATAAAACTATAACATGCAGGTTTTACAGTTAAGTTTGTTGTTTTTTCTACAGCTGATTGTTTAGATTTTCTATACCGGATTATAATCAGCTACCTTATTAGGAGGGTTTAAAGAAGTTCATATCAAGCAAAATTCATTTATTTTAGCCCTTAAATACATTTTTGTGTGTACTTGGGAGTCTCTAGGAGTGCTGAAAAGTTTAATTCAGTTTCTCTCAATTCTACGTTCAGTTTTCAGTTTTTCCAGTATTTGCTGCAGAACAGCTAAACAAGGTGATCGACTTCAAGCTAATGAATGTTGGGAATCCAACATTTTTCAACATTTAGTTCAGACTTAAGGTCTCCAGTAGCCACAAGTCACTTGTGGTCATGTTAGCACCAAGACTAGCATTAGCTTGTCCTGCTACATTACTGTATTTCTCGTGATTTGGGCACTGACTCATCTTCTTGGCCTCAAAAAGCTCTTCTTTACCCACTCTCTGTGTTTGTAATGTAAATATCTTGGATTTTAAAGATTTTGTAGCAGTATAGTTGCGATTACTTTGAATAGCGGTCATCAATGACTATCTTGCTAAGCCCTTGTACCCGAACTTTCAAATCCAACATTCTTTTTTGGGGGGGGGGGGGTTCCCTCGCACTTAATTAGTAGTCCAAGTACAAGGATGTCGAAGCTAATTGGATAGACAAGCCTTCTGTTGTTGAAATCTTTTAATCAATTTGTAAATAAAACGTTTCTGCGCCACTGGATAATCGTATCTCTGTTATCAAACTACAAACATGGCCAAATGGGTGTAGTGGGGCGGGGTGTGTAGTGCCTCGTTTGGGGCTGTCTCTTTAAATTCAAAGAGAGTTGCTCTCAGATGTACCTTAGAAAAGGGGTGAAAGAGGGGCTTGTGGAGTTACAATAAGGAGGAATTCAGACCAAAGCATTGCAGTTCCATATTATAAAGACCTCAATGAAAATGTCAGAAACATTATTCTTTGTAACTGAAGTGCATTATATCAACCTGTTAGATGATTTAGGTGGGTACATTTGCTACGTTCGAGGCCAGACATGTGACCTTGCTGGCGTTTGGATCACATCACAGACCAGTTTTTTCTTCCTGCTTGTTCCTGAGTAAAGTGAGCAGCCACCTCAGTGACCATAAAACACAAGCAGCCTTCCTGTTCGGGCTCTCGTAAGGTCATTAATCATTAAAGAGATAATCCACTTTAAGGGAGATGCTAAGAACAGACACCGCTGACCTTTATCAGATGCACTTTGTGGAGTTGCATTCAAGCATCCTGTAACACAAACAGTGTTAATAGCTTTAAAGTTGTTTTCCCTCATTGCAACTTTGGATATTATATGGCATTTTAAGAGCATAAAGTAGAAAGACCCTCCACAAATATGGTACTTTATTCTTTGCTTTCAAACACAGGTAACAAATCTCCTGTTCTGTTTGAACGCCTCTCTTCTATCAATCATTATTCTGTTGCATCACTGTGGCTCATATTTCACTCCAGGCTCTTGTTCGGTTTTAAAATCATTAAAAAAAAAAGACATAACCTTTGATACAACATCTTTATTACAACCTAATGTCCTTCCGCTCCTCTCCTTTATCTACTTACTGTCACAAGAAACATCAGCTCTTCTCTGCACTCCGATACGTCTGCCTTAAAAGTGATAATGGCTGCATAAATTAATTTATTTGAGACATTTTGTTTCCCACTAAATCATTCACATAGTTAGTACTGTACAACCTCTAACATGCTGCAGTGTCTGAGTGCATAAAATACATCCTTATCATCTACTTGTCTCATCTAATAGTAGTTAAACTGGTCACTTAGTAAAACAATTAGCAAACCCCACTGGTTTTCCAAGTTGCTACTGGAGAAAGGTCAAATTGGGTGCGACTTGATTCCCAGATCCTAGTCCTGACTTAACTCTTTAATCCGTCAGCCACTCCACCTTTCTCACAAAACAAGGCGTGATGCCTTTCATGACATCATCCTCCTTCTGTCATTTTCTGTTTAAAAAAAACCCTTCTTCACACAGACACACCTTTGATTGCATTCCTTCCTCTTGATTACTGTCACTGATCACACCTTCCACGCATTTCTTCCTGAGTGAGATCAGAGCTGTCACAAGGAGTTGAGGCAGGTTTCCTCTACTCACCTGCCTCTTTCTCAATGCCCCATTAGGAAAGAGGCTTCACACATTAAAATAGTTAAAATCTCCCTGAGCCAAATTAACATGCCTGATGTGAAGCATGCCGTAACAAATAAACTGCCGTACGTTCTGTGTGCAGAAACAAGAAAAACGTCTCTTATTAACTGTCAACGTGGGTCTTCTATGAGTAGAAAGGGATGTGAGGTGGAGGACAATGCAGGGGCTGATGGACAGTTTTACTCACTAGTTTGTTTGCCAAGCAGGAGGAAAGCAGGGAAAGCAGCCCGAGGACTAGCTGAATCACAGAGCTTAAGCTTTGTTTGTTCTGGCTGTATCTGTTTGGTCTTCCTCCCACTCAGACAGATTTCCACCTGGCCTTCCCCATGTGGTCCAATCAAAACCATTTATCTAATAATGGGTGGCTTTGATAAGATAAGACTCTTCAAAGGAGTGCCACTAAGGCATGCAACCCTGAGCTGGAACGTATGTTATACTGCTCAGATTGGTTTAGGTCTGTTCAGTTGTCTTTAAATGTATTTTGCAACAATAAAGAAAGAAAATGAAACAAAAAAGTAGGGATGCAACGATATGAAAATTTCAGCCGATATCGATATCCGATATAATTATTACCGTTATGGCCGATAACCAATATTTACAGATATTACACAAACACACAAATTATATTATACATACACGCACAAACACACTTGGGTCTTTTTATGATATTGTAAATTAACAACCAGACCTCTGACATGGCTCCTACTTCAGTTATTCCTGGCTATGCAGCATCAATATCACTATCATGATCAAACAGATGCCACTCAACCAACCATTTCGCCTCCCAAAACAGAAACATAAAGCTTAAAAGTGGGAAATCAATATCGGATGTTAATATCGGCCCAGTTTTACATATCAGACTGAACGATATTCTAAAAAATGACTAGTATCGGCCGATACCGATATTAATGCAGATATATCGTGCATCCCTACAAAAAAGTGGGGATGCACGATATATCGACATTAATATCGGAATTTACAATCCCTGGTCGAACCTTCAAAAAGATTTACTAACCTTTCTTCTATCTGTTACTGGACAATATGAAAAATAAAACTTTTTCTCTCTGTCAGAGCCATCTCACAAGCAAGTAAGTAGAATAAAGATAGCATTTCATTCGACAAGTTGTCCAGCAACATCTGGGAGGGAAGCTCCAGAATGATCTGCAACATTCACGGGGTTGTCTATGTTCTGGCTCGAGTCACAGAGGCTTGCAGTCTGTCACTTGAACGTTGAACTTGTTAAAAAAAATCCGTGCAACACATTTTCCCTCAAAACAGCCGCAGGTTGGTCACATGCAAATCCAATCCAATCTTGAACCCTTCTCCGTTTTGAGTCTCCAACCTGCCCCAGGACCAGGAGGCAGGGCTGGCCCTAGTCAATTTGGTGCCCCTTGTGCAATTTTCTAAATCTCACTGCGAATTTCCTTACTTTGACATAACAAAAAAATTGTTTTGTCTTTGATATATTTTTATCTTTAGAAACCAGGTTGTCCAATTAAATAAGTTAACAAGATAATTTAATTTGAAACAGAATATCAGAAGTCTACCAATGAGGACCATCTGCTCATGTTAATAAGCAACTGGGGATCAAAGCAGTTTTAGGGGGGTCCAGGGGTAAACTCCCTCTAAAAATTTTGTAAAAGATCTACTCAAAACTATGAATTTTCCAGCCATTTGAAGAGAATTTGACTAACTTTAATAAAACATAAAATCCGTATTTTATGAAGTTAGAACACTGAAAACCAGACTATAACCTGAACTTTATCTGAGATCATAACTGAAACTTCCATTATCCTTATTTTGTTCTCCATTTACACACCGAGCACCAGTAGTTAGTCTTGACAGCATCATATGATCCTTATATCACAAGACATCCTGTGTACCATATAACACCTCATGTAGCAACAATGCAGGCTTAGAAACCCACAGAACATGTTACCTTCATAAACCTGAGTAACCAGTGCTTATTCTACAGACTAAATCCACTATAAAAAGTTACAAAAAATTTTTTTTTTTGTCCCCCCCTTTTGTGGCGGTTCCTAGAAGGACGACACCCTTAGCATTTACCTACACTCTATGCCACTGGCCTTGATTGGTGGTCTAAAAACCAAACCAATTATAAATGATAAATATTAAAAATAGTCAAAATAATTTATTTATTTCAAAAGTGTACTCCAGTAGGTTAAATCAGAAATGTGGCAGCAGCTGCCAAGGTCTGAAAAAAGTGGGTCAAGGAGAGTATGATGGGTGCAGAGGTGAGCAATGAAATGATATACACGGCCTAGAGTACAGCAAGCTGTGCACACAAAAATAAGCCACGATGTTTCAAATTTTGGCTGCACAAACCACAGTCGAATGACTTGCTGGTTACTTGGTTACAAACAGAATTATGGGAAACTGCAACAAAATGTTTTGCATATTTTCTCGCAATACTGAGTCACTAGCCTCTAACAATTATAACCCAGTAAGATTCTACCTTAAGATACATTAAAGAGTAGCATAGAAAATTACAGAAAATCGCAAAAAAAAAAAAAAAAAATTCACAGCAGAGAGGGGAAAAAAACAACAGATATGTGCAGGGTCAAACAACATCAGCAAACTGCTGACACTGTGCAGACAGAATAATAGCTGTGACGAGGTCTGACGCTGTAGGAGGACAGAAGAAATGCTGACACTCCTGGAGGTGAGCGTGAGGGACTGAGGTAGGAAAGGAGAGAGCTCGAGAGGAAGCAGAGAGAAAGTTGCAGGAGGAACAACAAAAATCGAAGAGGCAACAAGAGGAGGAAGCTTGACTTTGAACAAAGCAAAAAAAAATCCACTCACTTCCTTTGGTTTTCCACAGACCAGTAGGAGCTTGACATTTGCACATACATGAACACACAAACAATCTTTGTGCCCTCCCGAAAGACTGCTGGAGATGTGGCTGAGGCGCTGTTTTTTTGAAGCTGTGTGCAGAAACGTGAAATTGCTCTTGTATGCTTCAATCGATTCACTGCTCATCCTCTTTGTCAGCGTCTAGACCGCCCTCCTCTCTCAGTAACATTTTAGGCAAGAGGTGAGACAAAGAAAAGCACTAATCAGTGAGTCAGAGCTGCATCTATTTATTAGTGTTACCTGAGCATAAAAAGACATGGCATGAATCAGGTACCTTCCTGTTAAGCTTGAGGAAAAAAAAAAAAAAAACATCTGAAACCGATACAAGTTTCTATCAGGTGGATGTTGGGCTGCATGTAGATTTCAACAAAACCAACCTTCTGCTGCTCCAGACACTAACTGTAAAATTAACCTTTTATGTTTCTTGAAAAGTTCAGAATCTGAAAAATGGCAATGCTGCAGTATCCAGTAACAAACTGTCACAAAAATAAGAGTATTTTATAACAATTGTCATCTATGGTTAATCACATACAAGTCAAATTTACAAAACAATAATGGGCTGACCAAACTTTCTATCTATTTCACAACAGTGACTTCAAGTAAAGAACTGTGTTCACAAGTCACCTGCAAGTCAGGAACAATAAATATATTGGAGTCAGTGGTTGAGGATTTAACATCTCACCCAAGGTCTCTTTAGCTTCTGACTGGGGGATGGAACCCCCAATCATCCTACTGGAGGACAACCTTTTTACCACTGAACCACAAAAATGATACAGAGCATGTTTAGCTCTGGTTTTCAGTGGATTTATTTGTACAAGATATAAAAAAAATCCCTGAACAGCACCAGTACCAGCTAAGCACCACGAAAATAAGCTACTGGGGATTTTCTAAAGCAATAAAATAATGATATGCTCATTGTATATGAACACATATATAATTACTTGCTTTCTGTCACCAGGAAGTTTTGTTGTTGGAAGTCATTATAAACACTTCTGACATGCTCAGACAACACATTGTATGAGATTAATTTCCGTTCTAAAGCAGAAACTTATAAACGCTCCTGAAGATAGAAAGCTTCCTCAAGAGTTTCTGATTTTTTTTTTTGTTTTACAACAGATAATGGATGTACGTGATTGTTTTCTTCTCTAGATAGAGAGAGAATGGACCTAAAGCACTTAAACTAATGCTGAGAATTAGTTTATTTTTATTGTATGTGAAAAAAAAACACTGAACATGTACTTACAGAGTTAAACCAGTGCGTGAGTTTAAAATAGTGTTGTCACTGAAAACAAATATAAACTTTCACACACTGAGTAAGCTTTCTAAAAGTGGACATTCTTTTTCCAAGTCTACATGATTGTCCCTAAGCTGTCTGCTTTATCGGACAGCAAATACTCAAAGGTCAGCGTGCTGCTCGGCAGCATGCTGTTGGTGTGAAGAGGCCACACAGAGGGATGATCGCAACAGAGAGAGAGAGAACGTCATGTCTTTACCCTCTGTTCTACCATTTGCTTAGAAACAGTCAGTTTCTCTCACCCTCCTTCACTTCCATCACTGGGTGTCTCACCAATGTGACTTTCTCGCCTGTGTTTTCCTGCCCCCTGCTATGTGAAAACCCAACCATCCCCACGCAAAGTAATGTGTGACCTCTGTGTTCCCCTCTCTCCCCCTCCTTCCCCTTTCCAGGGTTTCTACAAAGCCCACGCGTTCTTGTTCCTAGGTGGTCTTCCCCAGTAGCGTTTAGTCAATGGCCTGCTGTGAGAATCAGCTTGATTTGTAACCTTTCAGTTTGTCCTTTTTAAAGCTTCTCCCTGTGCTGAATGTCTGCTGGTGTCAAAGCATTTGAGGTAATAAAACCTGTTTTCACTTTTACAGGTGGTAATGCTTCAAAAATGCAAAATTAGTTGCGTGAAATTACTTAAGGGGGTGCAT
Source organism: Cynodonichthys magdalenae (assembly GCA_031762555.1). Taxonomy (NCBI): domain Eukaryota; kingdom Metazoa; phylum Chordata; class Actinopteri; order Cyprinodontiformes; family Rivulidae; genus Cynodonichthys; species Cynodonichthys magdalenae. The sequence continues at coordinate 10,052,372 of JARVJO010000082.1, forward strand.
TTTATAGAAACACATTATTAGATTGAAGCAAAATACAGTTGTTAACAGGATAAAATGATGTACGTGTGTAAAGAGAGAAGAGATATGAGTGCGGCAGGAACAGCCGCGAGACAACCGTTATGTCCACAACACTGCATTTTCCATTCTCCTTCAGAAAAGAGCACTGCCCTATAGTCATAACTCACGTGATGCTGAGTGTGTGTGTGTGTGTGTGTCTGTGTGATATCCGAAAGAGAACATGTGTATGTGCACGTATGAGCATCTTACTGTACATCACATCGAAGGAGCTGGCAAGCTAAAATGCCCTCTGCGCTGGAAATTACCAGATGGTACTGGGAACAAACCGAGGCCGTTACTCAGACACACACACAAACCTCTTTCCATGAGCACAGCCTTTAATCCAAACAGCCTACCCACACATGTCCAGCTCTGCATATTTTACAACCAACCTTAACACAATGCAATCACATGTGACAATGAGACATTTGTATTAGACTGTATGAGGATGGGTGTGTGCTGAGCTTAAAGGTTGCATTGCCAAATAAAGAGCAGAGTCATTGTTTCATTGATGAGGTGGTTCAGCCGTGATAAAAAATCTCTCTGTACCCAGGCAAATTTTCAGACGCAAGTTGCTTTATTTAAATACCTGCTGTGCAACGTGAACAGCTCGTTTTGTTCCTAATGTTTAGGGAGGGGAGGAGTTTTATTGTTTTTTTCAGACCAGCTAACTTAGCAGTTAGCTATGGCTTATTCCCCGTGCTGCATAAATCAAATGTTTAGTTGTTTTGACATAAACGCAGTCTTTTAGCAGCAAGGCCTCCTCATCATTGCAATAAGTCAGTCACTTATCAAGACTCTGTAGCCATTGACCTTTTTACAAACAGTGATGCTCAGACAGTGTTCGTATTTTGTGATGAATTTTGGTTTGTGATATGGATTTTTTTTAGTCTAAATAGTGTTCATGTTTCAGCTGTAAGTAAAATTCTAATAAAATTAATTATAAGTAAAGGTCCCGAGCAGTAATTAATGTAAGACACACAGTATAGAAGGCTCTTACTCTAGAAGCTTTTCCAATTGCAAGTTCCAATTTCAATAATATCTATCTATCTATCTATCTATCTATCTAATATTGCTTGTAACCCAACACCACACCTATTCCCAGTAGCTTGATCCTTAATTTGAACTCACAAAGGCCTCCACATGCTCCATCCAAACTGAAATCCCGCCAAAAGACATTTTCACCCCCCTCCACTTACGAAATAATTTTATGATTGGTCAGAATTTTGTGGATGTGTTTGTTTTGGCTGAAAGTGCTCAGACGCTGCATTTTGCTTCAACTACTTGCTTCTAGAATCAGACTGTTGTACCTGCAAGCAGACATTTATGTAGATGGTCAAATGGGCAAAATCTCATGGACAGAGAAAAATAGATGTTGTTAACAGAGTGATTTGTCTGACAAAAACTGTGGCGCTTTAACTGAGACAGATTTGTGGCCAAATAAATTTATATTGGAGGGTTTTTTTTCAGCCAGAAGAAACCCTGTGTAGTGACATGTACCCCATCAGGAGGGGTTTCCCAGGAGCTCAGAGGTTATGAAAGGTGTGTCCAAAAACAAACGTTGAACAACCACGTGACCCCATGCCGAATGTTCAGCTTCAGATAAAAGAGTAAAAGAGTCTCCTATGACACGAGACACCTCTTTAAAAAGCTGAAATCAATTATTCCTTTAACATAAACAGACATATCAATATGACCATGTATATAACTACTGTTATATAGCTGCAACAGACATCAGGACACATTTTTCATGCTTGTCGAGGAAGACGGACAGTGATCCCAGGTCAAGAAGAGATCCCAGCCTTCCCCACTCTCCTGTGATATTCTCCTGCTTGTCTTGGGGAATCCATATGTGTTTCCAGACCTGAAGTAAAAATCTCCCAGTTGTCGGTTTTTTGTGAAATTATTTTAACAACTTCATAAAAATGACCCAAAACTTCTGGCCAAACTAATGTCAGATTTAAACACAATAAAGCCACTTAATGTTTAATTATGCCTGAACAATGTCAAACAATGCACCTTTTAGGGCTTCCACTTTGTCTTGAGCTTTGCATTGTGCGCAACAGGAAAACGGAAAGGCTCCATGAGGAGACAGGGGTTAGAAACCAGCTACGTAACAAATGACAGGAAGAAAACAGGGCAGCAACAAGTGGAGAAGGGCGGCAGTCGAGATCTTTTGAAAGCGTTGCATTACGAGCAGCTAAAAAGTATGGAAACATGGCTGAATTATACATTGCCTTTCTCATGAGAATAACCATCATCTATATGACAGCTGACAAACAAACATCACCTAACTGTGACAGTTAAAGGGAAGTTGATCATCTTGTTACTTTTTTTTAATTCATTTACAACACAATATTTTAAGATAATTACAAAACACTTACAGATACAGATTTGTTTATTCAATAACGAGACCTTGGGGTTAAAAATCACAATATGTTCATGTATTTCTGGGCAGTTAACCAAAAAAAAAACAAATGTGCCAAGTTAAGTGCAAGTCAGCTGCGCTCAGCTTATATTTCCCAGTTTTTATGCTCCCACAACAGTTTTGAAGGCCACTTGCCCAGAATACTGATTTTTGAGTCAGACTTTACAGCTGCATCTGTGTATTTAACTCAAATGCTTTCAGCAAAAACAAACAGTTTCCCAAAAGCTGCCTTAACACTAAAGTAAGATCATATTTTGTTTTATGTTTTACTGCTTCCCTTCAACTAAACCATGCTTCCTCATTACAAGAAAACTAGAAAAAGAAGAGGGTTTAAAAGCCCTCAATCATGCAAATCCAAGGTCTACTGCTTCATTACAGATTGCTAGTTTAGATAAGAAAATACACAAAACATGAACACACATACATACACAACCCCTGGCGGGATGATTACAGATATTCATCGTCAGCGTGCTCCATAGCATCCAACATGCAATGACAAATTTGTGCAAGGCAGCATGAAGGCCACATATACCCTCTCTCCACGTTCACTGCTCGTACACACACACACAGAGTAATCCCTCCTATTTGAACTCTCTTTAACTCCTCTGTGACCTCAGATTCTCTATTCCCTCATTGTCTATTTACTACAATCAGATCTCTGTGTGACCGTCCCCCAAAAAACTGAAACATGCAAAGAGCCAGATAGTGTTGCCGTTTTTAGGTAACCGTGTACTAAAGGCTAAAGGGGGAGAAACACAGAGAAATGTAAACGGTGGGCGAAATAGTGAAATAAATTTTATGGTTTAGTGATTTTAAACACACAAAATTGACCTGGTTTTAAGATCACAAATGTAGCATCACAAAATTAACAAGCTCTGATTGGTCTGGAAGTATATGGTCTGAAACACTTTTTGGTAGGGGTTTTCCCGATGCCAGGTTTTCTCAAACAGAGTACTTCCGTTTGGGTACTCGCCAATACCGGGGACCAAGTACAAATATATAGTGTGATATATACTATTGCAAAAGTTTTAAAATATATAAAAATATTATTTTCTTTCAATTTGTATAACTTAATTAAATCACTTGAAATGTAAACACATTGTATCGATACAAATATCCCAGTATCAATATGAACATTGGTATCGGTTTTGAGTATTGGGGCATTTTCTGTGTGTACACGAACTTGTAAAAATGCAGGTATTGAGCCTGATACCAGTATTGGTATCAGGACGGCACTACTTCTTGGATGTTTAGCACACTGTTTGTGACAACAAAAATATGAAACATTAATGATGGCATCATGTTTTTTTTTTATCTTGCCTTATCAAATCAACTGCAGCTTGCTAGTACAGTAAGACTGTAGCTGCACTGTCAGCAGAGTAAAAGTTTGGATTAAAGACAAGTTGGTGATAAGGGGAGCATGGTGGGATCTAACAGGAACATCCGTTTAGTGAGGCTTGACCAGTGGATGTTGGCTTCGTCTTTCCTGTACATCCTAACTGGAACCCAAAGAGTCCCAACATTGTCCTCCAGTCTTTCAATACATCTTCTGTGTGACTGTGGAAGCACTGGACTGGGTCGAGTTTGGGGACAGATTTAGACAAGGCAAAGTGTACCAAAATCAGTCAGAAAAAGGACAGTTGATTCATGCTGGCTAGCTGTTCTGACGCAAACACTGACACTGTGTGAGCTAGCACAGCACAGCTTTAATATAAATGTCCCTTCAGCTGGAAATTGTTTCCAGTGCAGCTGAAAGGCTCCTTTTATTGAGCTGGTCAAACACCAGCCCCTTCCCATCCTCCACTTCTCCTTCACACAGACGTGCACACAGTCCCTCTACTCAATGTTATACTCACAGGGACACAGAGTGAACTTTTTAAAGTCCATATTTTGGTTTTACATGTAATGAAATACTATTTTCATATCTTTCTTTAGACGTTTCTCTCCCATTACCTCATAAAAAATAATACATTCAAAATCAGAATAACTTTCTCACACCCTTCTAATAACTTTCTTTGTGTGGAATTTTAAATGGTAACATGTTTTCTAAAAAGCAAAACAGCTTTTAGCAAAGTCACAGTTTAATGATTCATCTAAATTCAAATTTTTACAAGTACAGAATATGTCTGAATGAGATATCAGACTGGAAAATGTCACTTTACAAAACTTCCTCAGTTAATTGAGAGAAGATTAATATTTATCAACAATAAGTCACATAAGACTTTCAGATAAACTTTAATTAGACAGATTTTTCAGATGTTACTTTTAATAAGTTTCTCTTCCCATTTTTAGTTCCAGCTCATTTGAGTAGTATAAGCTGTTCTTTTACCAGAAAACTGCTGTTTTGATCATTTTGTAGAAGGGTCATATTTAAAATCAAAAGACACTAAACTCCCCTCAGACGTGAACTCGCATCTGAAAATAATTACAGTCATTTGGCGGTCTAGTCAACCCTATCAGAGATATGGACAGTACAGTGACAAGAACAGAGCTACACAATCATTACATGCAAAAAAATACGATGGCACTTAGATCCAGCTCGGTATGTACTGGAGCAACATTGAATACGTGTGGGTGTTTCTCGACTGTGCCGACAGCAAACACGTCATACTCGGCAGGAAGGACAGGTTGTGCTGTAGCTGGTTTTTCATGCAAATGAGCACATGGCGAAATCTGTGAACAAAATACACAAAGGCTGTTTAAAACAGCCTAAGGGGTTCAGTAAGTCTAAATTGGCCCATTAGATATATTACTCACACCCACACCCACTTGTTTATGTCACGGTTGGACGCAAATCATTTGGCATAAAAGCTTAAGAGTGGCCTTGCTTTACTCTTCTCTTGAGGTGTCCAGAATGTCCTACAGAGGCTGTTGATGTTTAAATAAAAGCTAAAAGCTCTGGGCTCATTGTTGAACACTGCTACTCTCCCACTGTTCAAAAAATACAAATAAGAGAGGCAAAGAACAAGTGCTGGATAACTGTCATGATGGGTCAGGACCAGAATCAGAACATTAGATCAGAATTTTTATTTTGAAAACTTTTAGTTCTCCCGATCAGATTCCTTAACCTCTTTAAAGCCTTACCTGTCAACTTTTCAACAATAACTGTAAAACAATTGCCTTCCAGCAACACATCTTTACAAAGTTCATTTTTAGAATGTAAAAGCACTTAGTATGTTAACTATGCATGTTTCCTTACAATGACAAGATTTATGCTCTGCATTTGACCCATCACATGTGAGAAACACTCAAGTGGAGCAGCAGGCAGCTGTTTAAACGCCCGGGGAGACGCCACATTATGTGGACATTGCGGAGAATCAAACCTGTGACCGCAATGGTAAATCCAAAATCAGTCTTTCCCCTACTATGGTTTCCAATCAGTGGCTTCGCCCCTTAAAATTAAAAACAATACCGCTACCACCGGGCTTCGCAAGTAATCTGGAAGAAACCCTGCTTGGTGAATATTAAAGTTTGTAAACTCAGAAATCCACCATTCATTATCATGAAGGTTTAATTTCAAAAACAATCCAACTTTAACTTGACTAAGATATTTTTACTGATGGTTATTTAGTTTTTCTTTGATGAACTGAAGACAAACAAATATTTGAAATGTATGTCGTAATAAATCTGTAAAACACCATAATTTTACAACAGCTACCTTCAACTGAGCACTATTGGTTTGAGGAAACATGTAAACATCAAAATTGTTCATAAACATCCAAGTCAAACTCTGCCTAAATTTAGATTTAGTCATCAAATAAAATTCTATAATTAGTCAAGATTGACCAGAATAATTGCGCACCACCCATGGGTGGGTTCAAACTTGAGATCTAAACATTGCCAGCACTCCTTTGAAGCTAATCAGGCTCACAAATACAAACATACTTTATCAATACAAAACCTTCCCCAGCTTGTGAGCACACTTGGCTTATTTGTGTGGTCATTACAGAGACTCATTTTTCATTAGGAACACCTCAGATGATGCACATGCCTACACACATGCTGGAATGAAGATAACAAAGCTTTACAAAAAGTTGTTACATAAGCCATCAATGAATGGGTGGTTCTGAATAGGACTTCCTGTTGGTGTTGTTGGCATGCGTCAATACAAAAGTGAGTTAACACCAAGCAATTATAGAGGAATGCTGGATGTGTATATTGACAAAAATATTGCTAATACCAGCTAAATGTCAATACAGGAACAGAATGTAACACAATCTTTTTGAATAGACAAAGTCTCAAATTACTAACACATAATGCAAACAGCACAATCTAGAAAACAATCAATACACTTGTACAGCCTTTTATTTCCCATTCAACAAAAATATGTATAGAAGAAGTAATTTGAGTAGAACTATTATTTAAGTGGTAGTGCAGCACAGTTTGTCACCATGTTTACTCAAATATGAATTGGGAAGAGTTCCTGCGCCTTCAGAGGCGCCGCCAAGACGTTTCATGGCTATACAAGGCTGACATGTGACAATGTCAGAGTTGATAGATTTAACCGCACCACCAGGGCCGCGTGACGTAATCCTGGAGCGTGACTCAGACTGCCAACACATGGCATCAATAATACACACACATCCAACAACACGCTTCATCCAACTGGCACCGACGAGGTTCGGAGCTCTCGCTCGTTTAAAATGTGTCAATCAAACTCCTGTTGGCAGCACTGAAGAATGCCTGCAGATCTTTTTTTTCCTGTCTCCAGCTACTTCGTGTCATGCATGCTGAGCTAAGCTGAAGCAGTGTGAATTCCCTTTCCATTGTTTCATCAGAGACCAACACACTGCTCACCTCTGACCCTCACCTTTGACTCCTGTGTGTTTCTGTGTGGTGCACGAGGTCAGTGTGTGAATAAACTGTGAGCTGCTCTCAAAGACACTCAAAGATACTTTCAGCAACACACAAATAAAGAAAATATTAATACAATAATATGACCAGATGTTTGAGTCATAACTAGTCATTGTGATTACTATAACATCAGTGCTATATTTATTTTGCCCTCAAAACAATTAGAAAATTCATGTCAAAACTGTTTAAAAAAACTGTTTAAAGTTTTTGTTTTTTCTTCATTAATTACAAAAGTTATTTACATGTTTTTGGGTTTCAGGGAATTGTCCGAGAATTCATAAAATGTTTATTTTTTAGGAATAATGTTCGAATTTCTAGTCCTGTACAACAACAATCAAAAGGTGCAATCATTTTTATAAAAATTCTCTATCTGGAGTCATACATGTCAACTTCATACTGATCACCAGAAATATGTAAATTTCATTAAAAATCCGTAGTACTCTCAGTTAATATAATGGGGGGTGGGAGGTACAGTCGACTGGGAAGAGGGGGGGGGGGGGACTT
>JARVJO010000082.1:10113050-10126340 GCA_031762555.1 Cynodonichthys magdalenae
ACAGAAGTAAAGTCCTCTCAACCCGTTCACTCTACTCCCAATCCTGTGAAAAGACAAACGACTCTTTCAGGACTCCCTAAACCACAGCTCATTACAATGGAGAGCATCGGTCTCCCGCCAAAAGCGGCAGAAATGTACGGCGGCTTTGGCACAAAGAGCTCCGCCAACAGTAGTCCACTACCATCCACTCCGCCGCCCAGCAATGCAAAACCGTTTCAAACCATCACTGCAAACCAGTTAGCACCCCCCGTAGGGTCGACCCTAAAGAAACACAGCACCTCCAAGGTTCCTCCGTGTCTCAGTGAAACCGAGGCCCTCCGATACAAACTGATAAAGAAGCTAAAAGCTAAGAAAAAGAAGCTCGCCAAGCTGAACCAGCTGCTGGGTAACCAGAAGCAGCTCCAACCGGACAGCACAGAGCTGAACTCCCCAAGCATTGTTGCCTCAAGTGCCTTTGACGGCTCAGGTGGGGATGACTTCCTGTTGGATCTGCTGTCGCCGGCGACGACGGCCAGCAACCTTTCTCCAGACAGCACCGGCTTCTTGGAGATGATGACCAATGGGCAGGAGGGGGCGGACAGCGCAAGCGGTTTGATCAGTGCTGTTGATGCGAGGATGTCACAGACTAACTGTGGTCCTGATGTGCTCGGAACCGAAAACTTCCTGGAGGATTTCCTCATGCAGTGCTGTGGCTTTGAGGCCAACTGACACAGAAAGGAATTTTTACTTTTTCATGTAACTCACGGTGCTAGCTTATCTGCAGGCTGCAACCACATAAACTTTGATGAAACATGAACTGCATCTCATCTGCATGTCATGGTACATATATGTTGATGAAGAAAACTTGTCAGATAGTTGTGTTGAATAATGGAAATGTATATTTTTCCCTAAATATTTGCACTTTATTACTGTAATAACGGGCTTGTGCAGAAGGACTGTGTGGAAACATTTTGTTTGTTTTTGACAAATTACTTGAACTTTTGTATTTTATTTGATGCACTGAAGCCATGTTTATGGGTGTAACAGAATTACACCAATAGGCTTTGTTAAGGTAATAAAACATTTTGATAATTTTAATTGTTAAATGTCATTTGTCTTGTCTGTTTTCACAGCATATTTACTGATCTAATGAGTCTATAAGGAAAGTTCAAGTAATTAATGAAAATGCAAAGTGATAGTAAATTTAGCTGTTGATGGTTATTTTAAAAGGTTAGTCCATTTTTCACAGTCATAAGAATCTGTGTCCGTTTTTGGGCAAAATTGATTTTATGCAAAACTATATTTTTAAGGTTTTAAATAGAAACATTTTGAGTGAATATATCAGAAGCAAACAATAAACATTCTGCCTTGTTACAGACATGAAACCGTTGGTTACATCATCCTAAGTGACTTTGTGAGACAAAAGATGCAGTTCCCATACCGGGAGTCGAACCCGGGCCGCCTGGGTGAAAACCAGGAATCCTAACCGCTAGACCATATGGGAAATGGTACTTCATTTAGTGAATACCGAACAGGTACAGGCAGTATGCTGGTTTTATATTTACTACTTATTTTGACGATTTCCTTCAATATATATGTCACATAGAGTTTGAGATAGTATCGATATTCAACAGGTGCATTTCACGTAGATTTTATGTTCGCTCTTCTTTTCATAGCTGGAAAAAAGAGACCAGGCTGCACTTCCGTTTCTCACCACATGTTGGTGCTGTTTGGCTACAGTTCAATGACGCTGCTTCTTAAACACTTTGAAAGTAACATTGCCATGAAAACAAAATTTACAGTTTATTTGGATTGTACTATATCTCTGATTTGACATTTTTCTTTAATGACATAACTATGATTTTCATCATTGATTTCTTTTATATACTTGTGTATAGTTTTGCAAAACAACCTGATGAATTCATTTTAAAAAGTCAAATCATCCATGGTGTCCTGTCATACAATTATTAAAAGTATTTCCAGAAAAATTCACTAGTGTAAGAATTTGCAAAGCATGGATCAGTGTGTTTGCATGAGATGTGTACAATTTGTCAAAAGGAAGTACATGCAACCTGTGTGTTGAGCCAGAGTATTTACATAAAGAGGAACTGTGTTTGTGTCTGATGTCACAGAGGGAGAACTGTGATATGTACAAATTTCAGAGTGTGTTTTTTGATGCAAAAGAGCAGCTCGGTCACCTTCAGCGTCAGCATCCAGCAGCTCCAACAGAAAACCATGGACTCCTGCAAGGTGGAAGTGGAAAACATCTTCCTCCTGGTCATCGTCACACTCATCAGTGTGCTTCAGAATGGTGAGGAAATACTGTTTGTAGCTTCTAAAAATAAATAAATAAATGATTAATGCTGCCTTAATTTATATTTTCAGTATTTTTTGCTCAGAAGGTAGAGAGGGAGTGCATCAACTCTCGCTCATCTGCTTTTGAGCGAGTGTCTTGTGCCAAGTAAGTACCTTTTTCTCAGGTCTAATCCCTCTGTTAGTTTAATAACTCACACAGAATAGTGGGGATTTCTCTCTATTATATTTAGTTTGAACTGTATTTCTTTTTATTTTGGTGCCATTTACTATTAAAAAAATCACTCCCTCTGAGACATAATGCCCTGTCGCCTAAAATGGGAAAACTCTGATTTTAATTAATTTTTCATCAATCATCATGTTAAAGCATAATAATCATGCATTAATTGCTGGAAACTAGTAGGATAGTTTGGTTTTACTTCACTACAGTGACACATGAATCATTTGCTTAAATAAAAGAATAAAATGTTACGCTATAAAATAAGTTTGGAACAGGAGAGAAATGAATTATTCACTCCATAAACCTGATTAATTTTGATAATTTGGCTAAACCTAGAAAATTACGTCTAAGTATATTAACATTTCAGTCCTAAAGTGATAATTCAGGTCTCTTAAGTGGACAGAGTGTGAACAATAAATATCTTACCTGTTGATGATGGCTTTAGTTTGGAGAAACAGGTTCATTTCAGTTTGGACTGATGAACTAATGACTTATCTGAGCATTAAATTACATAATGTTTTTGGAGCCACAAGGACTCCATCGGTTGGTGAGATTTGCATACACATCATAATGTTTTCACTGTATAAGCAAACCAGAAAAATTTCACACTTTGTAAGCTAAAAATGCAAATTGATGATGTATAAAAACTCTGTTTGAAAGCCATGTTCACATGAATCATAAGTGTTTTTTCTCTAACGTTTGAGGGGAAAGTTGGTCCAGTAGATTTCAACTCGTTGCACATCATTCCCCTTTGTGGTTTTTATCCACTCTCACAGCTCAGAGATGTTTTTTTTTTTTGTTCTGCAATTTCAAAACATTTCCCCGCAGTCACAAAGATTGTTACCAGTGTCTGATTTCTGCAACTGATCTTTGATTTCTTAATACAACTTCCTTAAAACCCATTAAGTACGGTTGTTTTTTCTGTTTGCAGACGGAACTGCATGGATGCTTATCCCACCTTCCTGGCAGTGATGTGGTGTGCAGGGCTTTGTCTCAGTCAAGGTAATCATTAAACCAGAGAAGAAGGTGTGCTTTTTCTTTTAATTATTATTTCAGTTGTAAACTCATCTGAGGAAAGTTATCTGTATTTTATACACACAGATTACAGTTATCTAATTTTGAGCCGCAATAAATTCAAATGCATGCCCAAATTTAGGTTAATAACCATTTTTTACAACCTTTTATTGCGTTCGTATGGTTTTATCTTCCTTACATTTTTTTAGAGCTCTGTTTGCTCAGGATGGGTGGAGACAGGAAGTGAGTTTCAGTCTATTTATTGTAGAAACCTACATTAAAATGACAGCATCAGACTCTTCAGATTTTGGCAAACGTTTATTCAGATAATAAAAATCACAACTGTACATCAACTCAAAGTACAAAATGAAATTGAAATCATATACAACCATTGTATATAAAAACTAAACTCATAAGTTAAATCAATATTTATTTAATCCACTTTATTACTATTAAAAAATGAAAAAGAGATAATTTCACATTTACTTCAAGTTATTCTCTAACAATAAACAGGTTATAAAAGAAAATTTTAGTTGAGAAAACATTAAGAACAATTAATATCTTACCTGCTGCAGATAGCTTTTTAAACAACATCAATTTCAGAAAGTTAGAGTTTAATCCTGACCAGATGATGAGCTTCTGGCTAGTCAGACCAGGGCTAAGATTAAAGTGGACTGTTGTTGTCGTAAAACAACTCCAATTCCCCAAAAAATATTTTTAATCCTTTACGGTTGTCATAAATTTCACATTACATGGTTATTCCAACAAAAACACTAGAATAATCTTGCTGGTAGCTCTCTGGGCTGCACTGGAAGTGCTACAGCTAGCTGCTGCTGTTGTTATTTGCTGTCAGAAACAACCACAGAATTCCATACACAGGGTTTCTACTCCCTATTACTAGACATTTTCAGACTCAGATCTCCAGATTTCTTCATTAATTTTGGACCATTTCTGACATCAGAGTAAAAACATTAATTCTTTATGTACAGCTGGATAAGAAATGCACATTCTGCCTGTTTTTGTAATGATTTTCAAATCCTAAACACAAGGTTTATTTTGTAAAACTACATTCTGATTCAGGGTGAATTACAAAAAGAAGTGCAGACTTTAGGTCAGCTTTAGTTGCTTAATATCCAAAAAAAAAAAAAAGACTAAAAATAAGGGCTGGTTTAAAACTTTTGCACAGCACGCCTTGTGTATCATGATTGCAGCAGTCCACTTCGGTTATGGTCCTGACTGGACTACCTGTTCTCTCATCCCTCGGGTCAAAATTAATTTCTATTTTTCCAAACTGATGTTGTTATCTGCAACAGGTAAGATATTTATCATCATTCTAACCGTTTGTTTTCTAACCTCCTCTTGAAGCTCCCGCTGCCTTTGCTGGGATCATCTACCTTCTTGTCAGGCAGAAGTACTTCATTGGATATTTGGGGCAGACCTCTCAAAGGTGAGCTCGTCTAATTGAACCAACACATCATCGGTGCTCATTTACAAGGTTTGCACAGCTAAATATTACTTTTTATTTGTGCAGCACTCCAGGCTACCTGTTTGGCAAACGCATAATCAGCTTTCTGTCTCTGATGTGCATCGTGGGAATCTTCAACTACCTGCTGGGAAGGTATTATGGCCAGGACTATAAAGAATATGTCGAGACCATCACCGGCGCCGCTTCTGCGCTCCTGCTGCTTCCTTAGCTCATCTCTTCATGACTTTTAACTCATGATCGAATTGCATTTGTCTCTTTTTTGTGTGTGTAAAGGCATCTTTTGTGCAAATAAAATAAATAAATTAGACATCAGTCCCTTTGCGGCATGATGCAATGAAGACCTACTTGTAAAAAGTGGAATTTTTTTTGCAGGTAAATTGCTTGAATGCCTCAACTGATTTGTGTACTGATGAGAAAACGCTGTAGACGAACTCTTCTTTTTGGTTTTCATCCGCAGCTGTTTTTCATCAGCCTCAGCTTCAATAACAGGAGACACAAGTTTGACGTTAACCGACTAATAAATGCAATAAATGTAGCCTTAATCTTAGGATTTAACAAGTTTTAACTCACCTTAAATGTTCTTTTGCTGAAGCCAAACCAGTGTGGAAAGTCAAAGAGGGCGTCAGAGTAATATTTGAGGGTGAAGGAGGCGTCCCCCCACACTGGTTTCTGCTTCATAGGCTCCTCTGAGATGACCAAGCTCTCCAAAGCTTCAGTCAAGTCCACCTGGAAGAAAAAAACGTCACTTTTCATATATCTAAATCTACGGCGACACTCGTTTAATTGTAATGGAAGCTTACGTCCACCCTGTAGCTCTCCCCGGCCACGGAGGAGATGGTCCAGTCCAGACCCCTCTCCATCTGCCACTGGATGAAAGGGTCCCCACCATCGACTGACACCACGTACTGCCTCAGGACTGAAGACCAGGCTGGTTGAAGATGTTTTTTTTTTTTACAAGGAACATAGGAGAACATTAAAATCTGTTTACTCCTCCCAACATCAAAACACACACTGACCAACAGAGCTTTTGTCTTACATTAGTTTGCATTTCCTGTTAAAATTAAGTGTGAATGCTTAAAGCTGAAATATTTTTGCTGAATAAATTTAAAAAATGAAACAAGCTTTTAAAAAAGTAGCTGCAATAGCTGAAATTATCACACAAAGGTGAATTGAGTTCAAAATAAATTTTGCTGAAAACATAAAAAACAGCTGATATTAGCCGAAAGCAGCTGAAAAGTTCCCAATGCAGAAAAAAAGCTAAAATCTGATAAATAGAAGCTAAAGGAAGCTGAAATTAGTACAAAGGATTTAAAAAAAACAAAACCAGAACAACATGTAAAAAGTACAGTAAAGATTTATGAACATTCAAAGTGTTTTTTAGGATGTTGAAAACAGCTCCATTCATTTTCATGGAGTAAAACATGGCAGAAAAAGCCAGAATGTCCTGAAGGAGCTAAAAGTTTTGATTTATTAGTTGTTGAAATAGCACATAAACAATTTTCTATACAGTGTGAATTATTTGTATGCGTTCACACAATAATCATAAACATTTACTTAAAAGTTACCTCTGGGCTGATTTAGTTCCTTCTTGTTGCTCACTTTGAGGTTTTGCTCGAAGGCAGAAACCAGCAGATAAATCCTCTTGGACAGCAGACTCTTCCTCATGCGGCTGTACTCCCATAAATTCTGCATTTTTACTTTTCTGTGAAACATTTAAAAAAAAAAAGATTATTTGTGCACATAATTACGTATAGGAATGTGATTATGGGGAGTTTAATCACCTTCCCAGGGAGTTATGGAATATTATCCTCCCGCTGCCGGACTCGAACTCGTCTATGAGAACCAGGTTTGTGTCCTCGTCGTTTTTGACTCGGTAACACGACGAACCGAGCCTCTCTACATAGAAACCGTTTGGAGGCTTTTTCAGAAACTCACCGATTTCTGTCACGGTCACCCGGCGGTCGAGCATCGTTCCTACCGTCATCCTGCTGGGCTGTGAATTCCTGCAACTCCAGCTGCTGCTGTTTTTAGAAACGTCAAACCGCTGCAGTCAAGTTTTGTTACGCATGACGTAATTTTCCGTTTCTTCTTGTCAAAATAAAAGCCCTCAACAAACAGGTCTTCTCGTTGCCTTTTTTAATTTAGGTAAATTAAAGACCTGGTTTGAGCTTTTACAAGTTAAAATATTGCTGTTGGTATTTCAGAAAACTAAGCAGGCAGAAAGCATTAAGGGAAACAGCATGACGTTTTATAAAACAATAATTTTTTTTTGCGTTTGTTTTTCTATGTGCGCTTCTTTTTTTCTTTTGGTCACTCATATAATAAAATAATAAATTCTGTCCTGTTTCTGTTTTACTAGAGGGGACTGATCCGTAAAATATTTTTGTTTTGTGTTCAGTGAATGGAGTGGTTTTACCAAAATCAATGTTTGTGATTTAATTTATTAATTTTTTTTTTTTTTCAGTTTTCAATGTTATATAATTGGCAGATAATATAAGTATGCAATCTAAACTACTCAAAAATCAAGATCAAATAATTGAATGAGTGAGACACTTACAAATAAACAGGGGAACTAAGTTTGATGCCGAACAATATACAAAGGGATTTCCCTGCGCTACAGTCTCTAACAAAAAGATAAAAAAGTAAATTTTAAAAGAAATTATAGGATTGTAAAATAAAATATTATTTTCGAAAATTTCTCTGTTAAACAGTTTTGTTTTAAAAGTTAGGACTATTATTTAATTCCAACCTGACAATGGTGGTGCTATTACTTTGAAAACCCTTTTGTTTCTGTTTCCGGTTTGAGTTTGTTTGCCTGAGTGTCCAGTTTGTGGTTCATGACACATTCCTTCCAGAAACTCTTGAAGGTCTTCACCAAGACAGAAACTCCTGACTAAAAACAACCAGTAAATTTAAATATCCTGTGCTTTGAAACAAACTTCAAGCAGAATATTGAACATAAGATACTAAATAGCAGATATAGAGTGTTTGCCTTGTAGTGCAGCAGCTGTTTTACTGCAGCTATTGTATGCTTTGTGTCAACAAACCGTCACACAAAGAGGGAATTTCTGCTATTGTTTCGTGGTTGTGTGCTTACTCTCAGAACATATGTAAATTAGTACTCCTTTGAAACTTAAGAAAGTATATTTTACACAGTAGCCTGTGTCACAGTTTTTAGCTACTACATGTGCACAGATTCTGATTTTTTTATAACTGCTTACAGCACAGGGTTTCACAAAAGAACCAACCTGTTCAATAGTCGAGGTCAACAGGTTTGTTTTTAGTCTTGTGGTGAGATGGGTGACTCATTTGTTTTGACGTCTCCACCAGTCTGCAGAGTTAACAATAGAAAAAAAGCAGTTTATCATCATGTATATGTGAGGCTGTTTATAAATGTGCAGCAGTTCTAAAAGTCACATAATTGTTTTTTGTTTGTTTGTTTGTTTGTTTTGTTTTACCGTTGCTTGTCTGAACTCTTGTAACTATTAAAAATAATAGTTATAACTCAACCAATCTCACAGAAATTAATATAAAATTTACATATAAGGTGGTTCTTCCTGGGTCAGCTCCTCTTCTATATATCCACCTTATTTGCATAATGAGGCAGAAATACAGAAGGAAATGTAAATACAGGTGACAGAGAAATGTAAAAACAACACATGGGAATAAAATGACTTGGTGGTAAAAATTATATTTAAAAAATTCAATATAATCATTTAAGTGACACAAATGCATCTACAAGTAAAAGGAAAAACATGGACTTGCAGGCCATGTAATGGACATGTGACAGATCTGTCCAGGGTGCACACGCCCCTTGCAGTGACTGCTGGATATGGGCACCAGTGACCCCTGTGACCCTGAAAGGAAGAAGCGAGTATAAATAATGGATGGATGGATATTGAAGTAAAATTTGGTCTGATTATAGCTGAGAGTTTTTCAAACACATACTCTAAGAATGACATGCTGTTATATCAATTTTGTTGTAGTTTCTGTATAAGTAATACCATGTAATAGGACCTACCATGTATTAACATTTACTTATCCCTGTGATGTTCCTATTCCTTTTCTTTTGGCTTTGAAATTGTATTTGTTTATTTTTTTTGTAATTTAGAACAAAATTTTACTAAAATATAAACATTTGTTGCGTGTATTCATTTTTTTTTAACAAATATGATTCGACTTGGTACTATTTTTATGACGATTTTTGGAACAAAAAATGTTTTAACTGTGACAAACTAAACAAAAAAAAAGAAAGAAAGAAAGAAAAACTGTACTTTTATTTCCGTCCGCTAGAAGTCGCTACAGCTCCGCCACTAGCCTATAGACATGCAGAGTGACAGCTCAGGAATGAATTGAAACTATTTCTCTCCGGTGGTTAAAACCAGGCGACACCAAAGTCATGTCGCTTCATGTTGTGGTTAACAGATGCAAACTACTCGCTGTGTTTTTCCTTTGGCTTGGTAAGTTGAGCGAATACATCAACAGCACAGTCGGTGTTAGCTTACCCGCTAAGCAAAGCGCAATACATTGCGGGCTAACTAGCGGATGTTCTATTTATTCACCCTTCAAAATATTAGTAACTGTAAACTAAGATTTGGATAGATTACTCAATAACTTGTTTGGATGTGCTTTAAAATAACCAATTTCAGCTGTTTAGTATAAATTTAAGATATTTAACAGAACCATAGAATTAGCTATTGATTTGTAGAGCGATGCAAAAGTGGTCCACTTTTATTTTGAAAAATAATCAAAAGGATTTATTAGTAGTTGAAAACTTGACCCATACTTGTCGTTTAAAACGTTTTTTTAGTCATTAATTTTTTTAGATTTGCCTGTAAATCCCAAAACATGAGTTTTAATTTTATAAAAAAAACAGGAAAAGGCTCGTGTCGTTTTTATTAACGCTTTGAGTTAAATCCGTTTTCCTCTGCTAATAGGGTTGCTTTTTGTGATTTTTGACGTTTATTCTCGTACCCAGTCACATTGTTTTGTTGTCTATTTGAAACATTTTAAATCGTTATTGTCATTGGTATCAATTAAGTCTCAACAGTGTTACATTGTAAAAATATCCACTTGCAGTTCCAACGAGTGGTTTAAATGTGATTAATTTAATAAAATTATTTAAGTTGAATTAAATTGTGAATATGTGGGAGAAATACTTTGGGTACATGTTTTTTTTTTTTTAAATCAAACTTTATCCCAGTATCTTTAAAATGAACTTAAAAAGTGAGAAACTGCTGGTGGATCAGAATCATTGTTATTTCTCCTAGTTTGAAACTAAATGCTGAGGGAAAATTCTCTGTATCCTGTTTTACAGCTGTCGTTTGAACTTGTCAGAGCACAAGAAGCACAGGTGGAAATAATATTGATATTAACAACAATCCTGTTCCATCATGTGTCTCTGTGGGCAGTTATAATAAACCAGCAGGCTCAGTAATTCCAAAGAAAGGACCTCATCTAAGTGGACTGCTGCCATCAGAAAGTGCTTTTTATTATCACATGTCAAAATGTTGGCTTTAAAAAATACAGAGGTTCTTCCTATGATTTAATAAAATCACAAAGAATCTGTGTGCTGCTATAAACATTTACAGACTAGTAAGTGTTTTATTATTATTATTAATTAATTATTTCAGAGTAATTTTTCACTGACCTCAAGATGTCCTGATTACAGAGTGGGTTTGAAGTTTTAGTGTTTTAGTGCAGTACTTCCTTTAATGAGTATGTTTCTTTGCTATTTACAGTTTTCCAAGTGGTATAACTCATGTCAGTCCAACTTACTGATGTATTTTATCTATTTTTAACCTTCAGGCCCTTCAGCTGCAGACAAACGCACAGATAACACTCCTGTAAGTGCTGCCGTTTAGATTGTTTCTGTGATTATGCTTCATCATGAGGCTCAGCAGTTTGTATCAGACCTTGTGATTCCCTGCAGGAGCTGAAGCACCCGGAGCACCTGGAGCATCCAGAGCACTCGGTGCTCGGCTTTGTGGGTAAGTGATGTGTTTAACGCAAGGAGGTAGAGCCAGAATGGTTTTTCACAGGTTATTGTGGTTTTCTTCCCACAGACCAAAAACATGAATGTTAGGCTGATTCGTAACTTAAAAACTGTTCATAGGTGAGAGTGGGAATGGTTGTTGGATTTATTTGTCTTTATTTGGCCCTGTGATGGACCTTAGACCTGTCCAGAGTGAAATCTGATCTCTTGCAAGTGACCGCTTGACCCAGAAAGGTAAAGTGGATGGATGGATAGATATAAGGATGGGTGGATCATTTATGGACCATGAATTGATCAATAGATCATGGGTGGATTGATTGATTGATCGTGGATGGATTGATTGATTTATTGATTGGTTGATGGATCATGTATTGATGGATCATTGATGAATCATGGATGGATGGATGGATGAATCGGGGATGGATTGATTGATTTATTGATTGGTTGATGGATCATGTATTGATGGATGTATGGATCATGGATGCATGGAATTATCATGAATAGATGGATGAATAGATGAACCATGGATGGATGAATAGATGGATCATGGATAGATGGATGGATGGATGGATTGATTGTTTGATGGATCATTGATGAATCATGGATGGATGGATGGATTGATTGTTTGATGGATCATTGATGGATCATGGATGGATGGATGGATTGATGAATCATGGACGGATGAATAGGTGGATGGATCTTGGATAGATGGATGGATTGATTGTTTGATGGATCATTGATGGATCATGGATAGATGGATGGATGGATGGATGGATGGATTGATTGTTTGATGGATCATTGATGGATCATGGATGGATGGATGGATCTTGGATAGATGGATGGATGGATTGATTGTTTGATGGATCATTGATGGATCATGGATGGATGGATGAATCTTGGATGGATGAGTGCATGGATCTGATGTTTTGTTTAAAGTGTTTGGCCATGTTGGAAATTAGGGCTCCACAATATTAGAAAATCTTGCGATGGCGATAATATTTGTAAATATTGCGATGACAATGACGTCTTTTTTTATTTTTCTTTCCTCACTTTCTAATCTGTACTTCCTGCTCTATGTGACCTTTAGCAGTTTTGACAATGTCATTTGTGTCTGATGTTAGCATTTGCTACTTTGAGACTGTCCTACTGCTAAGTATTGCATTAACATGAAAACTAGAACTTCAAAGCTCTTCAAATACATTAGTCAACAATTATTGCACTCCAAGCAGTCCTTTGCATTATGAATATTACGCACACTGATATTGCAATGACGATAAATTCGCGATATATTGTGCACAGATTTGTTGTTTTTTCCTGAATTTCTCATCTTTTCTCTGTTCATATTTGTTAATCAGGGTTGGAGGAGGTGGTGATAGTGATCCAGAGTCAGAGGAACTCCTTTCACGCCCGACGAGGTCACCGAAGGAAGGTGGAGATTCTGCAGCAGGCAGCTGAACTTGGACGGGTAATATTTATTAAATTACTTGGGAGTAAAACTCTTTCTCTGATATGTTAAGTGGCTGTAATAATTAGTTTAGATAATTATTTTCAGCTTGTTTTGTTTATTTCATATTTTACCACATAGCCTTTTTTTGATTTGGAGTTGTAAAACAATGCAACGTGTTAGCATAATGATGCTGCTCAAAGAACCATGGAAGTAGTTATTGATTTGTTGAGTGCCGCAAAAGTAGTGAACATTTATTTTGAAAAATGTAAAATCTAAAGGATGAACCATACCAGTCTTTTAAAAAAGATTTTCTTCAGTAATTTATTTTTCAGATTTGCCTGCCTCTAACTTCCAAGCTTATAGCTCACGAGCTAACACCACATATGCTGTGTATGGCTATAGCTTTTGAGCTAATATATATATATATGGCAATAAAAGGTGTTAGGTACAGGACTAATTTACTAATCATACATACATTTCAACCCATTTATTGTGCAGAACAGAAACTAATAGAAAATATTAATTTATCGTCACACATTATAGCTTTTTAGCTTTGACCCTTTGTGCTGTAGTCTCAACTGGAACCTATCAACATCATCCCTAAAATCCATTGTGTCAGTAACAACATGGTGACGTGCTGAAGTGAAAAATGTAATAAAAATATACATTTTTTAAAGTAATTTGATGTTTTTACTAGTGCTGGGCACGTTAACGCGTTATTATCGCAGCCAACAATTAACGGCGATAATTTTTTTAACTCGCGTTAACGCAGTTTCTTTATATTTCTCCGTCTGTTCTCTGTTCTGTCTATGAAGACGCGCACACACACACACTCA
>JARVJO010000082.1:10133853-10152401 GCA_031762555.1 Cynodonichthys magdalenae
TCACACCTATATGACACAAATCACTTCACACTCCAGCAGGACATAGACATATGTTGCCTAGAATGAGGATGATCGTGGCAAAGATATAATGTGGATGAAACATGTAGTCTTGTCAGTGCATCCCAAAATTTTCAACATTAACATTTTAATTAAACATTATACTCATTGTTGCCTTTAGAAAAAATTTGGTAGGAGGTGGTTGTGCACTGTAGACCCCTGTGGCACAGCCTAAACTTTTGTCCTTAATGGCTTTTTTTTTCAAACTTATATTAATTTTTACTTTTATACCTTAAGTAGTTTTAAAAACAATAATTTTACATTTTTACTTGAGTAAAAAGCTTGAGTTGATAATTCGACTTCCAAAACGGTATTTTTAAACCCTAGTATCTATACTTCTACTTAAGTAATGAATGTTTTGACACCTCTGGTGTTTATGCAGATGAGCGGCTCTAGACTTTTTACTGGACTTAAAATCAGCGGAACCTAGGTTAGCAGAAGCTGATCAGTCAGCAAACTGTTCCCAAAGTCAGCAAAAAAGTTGATCTACTTCCGTTATTAGTGGATTTGCAAATTAGCAGAACTGTGCCAATCATGGCTTGTTTCTCTTCAACTGCCCCACGGAGAGGAGGCTGTTAGAAAATACAGCCATCTTTACAACTATTTCAGCAAAACTCATAAAAATAGTCAAATATATCTTATAAAGTTAGTCAAAGGACTTAAAGAGGCAGCACGGAGGCGATGGAGTAGAGACACAGGCGGCTCTTCATGGCTAGGTTGGGGAGTGTGAGCTTCTTCTGGATGCCATCAGTCAGGATTTGGCCCAGAGCTTGATTGACAGCATGCCAAGAAAACTTGCAGAGGTTTTGAGGGGAAAAATTAAAACATAAATACTGACTCTTTTTAGACACATAATGTAATTATGAAGAAAAGCTTCTAAAACAAATAAAATGCTTGAAATTATACTTTGTTATACTATCAGCAAAAAGATCCAAAAAAATGCTGCAACTTTGTGAAAAAACAATCTAGGTGTTATTGGCCACTGGTGAACATTTCAGTCTGCTTTGCCAAAATTATTATTTACTTTTGATCGGCAAAAGATTTCAAGCTACCATCAGTGATGATGTGGTTTTACATCTGTGCCCATAAAGCAGATGTGTAAAGGTGCCATTAATGCAAAATTTATATAAGAATAAAAAATAAACATATGCCACCATTTAGGCAAAGTTCTTTCCCTTCAGGTTCAGTTATATGAGTTGACTAAAGTTCAGCCTCATTTTGCAAGAATTAAATCAGTTTAGTTTCTTAGAGTGCATGTGGTTTTCTGTCCTGCCTGCAAAACTGACCTGCCTCCTATTAAAATGCATACGGTACATCTCAAAGAGGAGAGTTAGACGATAGCTGTGGATTGTTAAACAGAAAAAAATCTTATTTCTAATGAGTATGTAATTACATTGGAAAACTACACTCCAGTTTCCAAAAACTCTGGTGAAAAGTGGTAAAAATAGCAAAAGTGTATCTCTTTTGTCAGTAAAGTCACAAAGACTTTTCCTTTTTATTTATGCCTCTTTAAATAAATGTTCAGATAATTTAGCAAAATTCGTTTTTAATTTTAGTTCCATTTTTTGAAGCCTTTCCATACATGTCAAGTTGTACGGATTGTCCGTAATTTACACGGATTGTCCATCCTTTTGCAGGTGTGCGGACCTATAGAGCAATCTCATAGATTTTTGCAAGTTTTACGGATTTTTTCAAAACCTCAGCTACATTTTTTTTTAACATGTCAGAGCCTGGAGGAAGTTAAAAAAACAATAAATAACATCAAATAACCACCTTCCAACCCGTTCTGCTGCTAGAAATAAGTTCTCCACTTCTTCCGCTCCTCTTTTCTCCTGTTTTGCAGCAGGTGCTGTCGTCCCCCCACCACCACGACCACCATGGATGTGTCTGTCTTATTTAGAAAAAACAACATATCTCTTGAGAAATGACAATCTTACTGTGAACAAAATTGCTTTAATATTCCAAGTTATACAGGATTACATCTTTAGGAATAGTTTCAGCTTTTAAGCAATCACTATAAAGGCTTTCTTGGTGACTTCTATCATTTCTAGTATTGCTACAACTTTATTTTATTTTGGATTTAGATAGCTAAAGCAAAAATCAAACACTGGATTTTTTTTATTAGTTTGATTTTGCTTTTTTACATTGAGGTTTTATAAACAAAGAAACAACACGGTTGTTTACTTTTTGGGATTTTGTTTTGAAACATAAAAACCAAAGGACGAACCAAATGGGCAAGATCGTCATCGGGATTGTATCAACATGCTCCCAGGTCCACGGACAGAAATATAGTCATGCAAACAAGAATAAAATGCAGATGTTTGCCCTCATCTCCATTTTATGTAGAGCATATAGTAAACCAGGCTGCTTGTCATTCAGTCCCAATAAACCTGTCAGGTGGAAACTACCTGTTGAAATTTACAACCTCGTTTAAACCGTCGGCTGAAAATTATCGTAGCGAGCGCCATTATCCAAAACACCGATGTGTGTTTTAAGGGTCAGAATGAGCCGGCAGATATGGACAGGCTGTTTTAGAGCAATTAACACAACCACAAGTGGAATGAGGAGTGTGTCATTAACTTTTCTTTTTTTTTGAGATTTATTTTAAACTCTGCTCATTAGAATTGCATAGCGGGGCTGTCACGATGTCCTTTGCACTTTCTGTTAATCAACGAGTGTGTTGAAGAATAAATTAATGCCAGATCGGTCCCCACTTGTCATGAATCAACATTATTTTGCCTGATTAAACTGTAATTGGAAGTCATCGTCTTGTTTCTTTATCGTGGATGATTCTGCTATCCGGATCAACAGGCGTCGAGGGGAGGAATTATCTATTCTGCCCTCAATTACGAGCACGATTTGATGACACGACCCTTTCAGTTAGACCCCTTAATTAAGAGCAGGGAGCCATTAAGTAGCACCGTTTAGTTCAGAGAGGATGTTGGGATCATTTAACTCGTACCCTTTGACCTCTCTTCCTCTGTCTACTTCCAGTACCCATCGTGAAGTCAACCTGGGAGAAGGACGCTGAGATTTTAGAGTATTATAGCGACGTCGCCGACTCCTCCATACCCACAATAAACCTGGGAGTACCTAATACTGAGAGAGGTGAGCCATTTAGCCTTATTTTCTTATGTTTAATTTCTAATTTTTTACTTTTAGATCAGTTAAATACTAAAATATAGGCACATAAAATTCAATACGAATAACCAACATTAGTAGGTGCACATTTAAATGTCAGATATTTGCCTACTAATCAGATGCTATAAACTACAAACTCAAGGCCCGCAGGCCAAATACGGCCCTCGTTGACGTTTTTGTCCATCCCCAAAGGTAGTATTTTCTTTTGATTTTGGTGTGGAAAGAGCAAGGGAGAATCAACTTTAATTATTTTTTCTTATTTTACAGTCAGATTATTGGATTTTTATTTTTTATCGAGGGTTTTCTTTTTGTAACGGATTTGCTAGACTAATAATTCTTGAAAAGAGTGAGGCTTAAGACATGAATGCTAATGATATATTATTCTAAATTTTTATAAATTTTTTTATTCATCAGGTTATGTTGTTCTAAATGCTATGTTAACACCGATGCCTCACAGCGAGAAGGTCCTGGGTTCGATCCCCAGTTTGGACCTGGGGTCTTTCTGTGTGGAGTTTGCATGTTCTCCACATTCTTGCTTCTCCTTGATTTGCCTGGTTAAATATAGGTAAAAAAACTAATTTGTTATATGTTAATATAGATTTGTTTTTTCAATAAATACTGACAGAGACTGGTCTTTCACTTGGACCAAGTTTAGAATTTTTGTCTCCTTGTGTATCTGTGTTTGACACCCCTGCTATGAAACGTTCACGTTCTCTAATCCTAACCCCTCAAAAAGATCCAAACTCACGATACTGAACTCCCATGTGAAAGTCAAGAGTCGATAAAGAAGCCGGCAAAGTTCAGAGGATCAAAACTCACGCAGGCAATAAGAAACAACAAGATCATATGGAGTCATAAAAAAAGAGGAGCTGGAAACTAAAGCTTATGGCAGAGAGAAAACAGTCAAAACCCTGTAAGTAAAGTAAAGGAGCTGTTGAGGTGAAGCGAGTGCAGAGTCAGTAAATTAATCATGGAAACTAAAAAAAAAAAACCCTATTCTCTCTTTTGTTTTACCGTTTAAACCCTGATTGTGTTCTAAATCCTAGAAACCCTTTTATTTAGTCGCCTGAGGACCGAGGTACGAGCCTCAGGAGTTCTTTTTCTTTTTATAATACAAGACGTGGAAAAAGAACCTTTAACTCAATCTTCCTTCTAGTGCAGAGAAGAAAAAGTGACAAGGGAATTTCAGTGTAACGGATACAAGAGTCAGAAAATAAAGCTGAACAAAACAGATTATTTTTTTACTTCCTCCTGCCTCAGATATCTCTAAATGCAACTTTTCTATCAGAACGGACGTTTTCTGCACAAGTGTTCTGTCGTTTTGTTTTGCAGTTTTAAACTGAGCACTTTGAGTGAGGTTCAAAAGACAACTGTGTCTTGTTCAAGTTGTTTAAAATGTGTTGCATTAAAGACAACATTTTATTCTGCCTTGGTGCCGCTCAGAACAGCTTTATGATGTTTGAGCAGAGTTAAACAGAAGCAGGTGCAGGTGAGTGATGGAGACGATTTGCATATTCATAAATCATAAATCAGTGCATTTTAAATGAGGGAAAGTTGTGAAGCTACATTCCGGGTCGCTTTAAAACATGAGGTGATTTCCACTTATAAAACAAGTTTCTGAATCTGAGATTTTCACGAGCAGAGAAAAGCTGGAGGTTTGTTCAGTTCAGAGACGGATGTCAGTTTTCTAAATGTCTGATGAAAGAGAAGTCAGGTTTTTGATTCAGTTTTGAGTTCTTCAGCTTCAGATCTCACTGATCGTGGTTCAGTTTTATTAGTTTAGTAGTTTTGTGAAGATCAGTTCAAGCATGACATTTTTAAAAATATTTGACCAGCTCCAGGATCTCTTCTCACAGATCCAGTTTTTAAATTCTATATTTTCTGCATCAATTAATAATAAAGAGAAACTGTCGTTGATTCAACTGTGTTGTGTCCTAAGGCCACTGTGGGAAGACGTTTGCCATCTTAAAGCGTTTCCTGAGTCAGACTGCGAGGACAGCTGATTGGCTGCTGGTTGTTGATGACGATACTCTCATCAGGTAACGTAGAAAAGTTCATGTTTTTAGAAATAAATATTTTATGTCCAAGGAAGCTATAGCATGAATCAAAAAATAATCAGAATCAAAACTATACTTAGCAAAAAAAAGCAAGGAAATTTGTGTTTGGTAGATTTATTCTTTGTTGTAACAATGCTTCTTGGCAATAAATATTATACTGTTGGAAAGTCTGTTAAATTTATTTTAAATGGTGTCACATTTGTAAGGAACATACATTTGTGGGATGAGCAGTATAGCTGAGTATGTGGGTTGTGCACATGACAAATTTAATCACATTTTCTCTGCCAAACGGCTTATTTTGTTGTTGCTGTTGACTGTTGAGTTTCTGGTACCTCCAGGTGCTGCTAATCAGGTGCTCGCTAAAAGTTTTATTACCAAAAGCAATATTACAACAAGGAAATAATCTACCAAGCTCTAATTTCCTAACTTTCTGTGATAAGTTTATTTAATTAAACTGTCATTTTTATTCAAAATCTTATTTTGACGAGCATTTTTGTGTAATACAATAATTTTTAAATGGTATATCTTTTTTTAGTTGCGCTAAAAAAAAAATCATGAATGAGCGTTGATCCTCTGCTCTCTGTGTATTTTTAGTCTGCCTCGCCTGCGGCGGCTGCTGCGTTGCTACGACCCAGAGGAAGCCGTGAGCCTTGGGGAGCGATACGGCTACGGCCTGGTTCAGGGCGGATACAGCTACATCACGGGAGGAGGAGGGTGAAGCAGCGGGGTGGGGGGTTAACCTGTGTTCAGACGGAGGAGAGCGCTCAGTTTTAAAACACAAGGGCATGCAGGAGGGTTCAAATCTGTTAAAGATTATTAAAACATCTGCAGTAGTTTATGATCTTCTCAGTAATGCATTTATGAGCCTTTGACTAAAAATCAGAGCAACAGTTTATGAAAAACCCACATGCTTCTTTTTAAAAAGCTACAATTCTGTGAATTAAAACTAAAATAATATCAAGTTTCTTAAAAAAGATGGTTTCCTGAAGAAACTTTGACACCAATCACTTTACACTTCATTTATTTCCATCTTCACATACATAGTTGGTGGGTTTAAGCTGTTATTGAAGCTTTTACCAATAACCCAATGAAATTATACACAGATTTGTGCAAATGCACATCTGCAGATTATCATCATGACTTCCTGACATCACCACTGAAAGACTGATGCGCGTCCAGCTGTTCCAAAACTTTGTTTGATTTGTGTCTTCAAAAGCTAAAAATAAACGCAATATTTCAAATTAAATAAACATCAAGTATGAAACTTCAAACCTCACCCGAACCACACAGAATATGACCTAGACTGTTTGAATTAATAATGTTTATTATAAACCCCGGCAGCAAGGAGAGTTTAACTCAATAAGGGTCTAAATAATTCATACCCGATTATGTTTACGTGGTGTTTAACCCTCCTGCTGCCCCAACAAGGCCTGAAAACTGAGGCTTTGTGGGTCAGTTTGACCCATGGGCAGCAGGAGGGTAATGACTCAGACAGGAAGACTTAACTCAAGTAAATTATGCTTCAAAAGGCTGAGTGTAAACAACAACTGGCAGACAGGAACAATCAAATTTGTGAATTTAGAAAAAAGCGAAGGTAAATTCAGCCAATAGTAATTATGTAAAGACAATCTGAGTCTCACAGAGGAAAGGTCAAACAGACATTAGTGTGAGAAAGATAACAGATTCAGTAAACAAGACAAAAAAAGAAACCAGACACAAAAACAGGAAATCATCACTATAAAAAAATGCAATAGAAGATAGCTGGATCAAAACCCTGCTGAGATTTCAGTCTTTTATTGTTCTTTTCTCCTAACCTGAACCTGCCGTCTGCAGGATGGTGTTCAGCAGGACGGCCGTGTCCCGGCTGCTGTCCAGCGGTTGCAGCTGCCACAGCGATGACGCTCCTGACGACATGGTGCTGGGAAGGTGCTTCACCTCCCTCAGAGTTCCCGTCACACACAGTCCGCTATTTCACCAGGTACAGAACCAAACACACCATATCTGCAGCTGTTTCTGATGAAGGCTGGTTCTGCATTGAACACTTAACGTCTTATCTGCCATTAATTGCTCTTGGAATTTATTCAGTTTGTGGAAACTGGAAATAAATCTGACTAAATTGACAGGTCTAAAAACAAAGTCCTGAAGATATTGTCTTTGTCGCTCCAGCTTGAATTTGTTGAGTTATTTGCAACAGGTGATGATAATTGTGTGAATGCTGATTCAGTATTTATAAGTATCCTGTTTCTCTTTATTCTTTCTTTTCTTTATTTGTTTTTTGACACATACCTATTTTTGCAAACTTGTTGCTATTTGAACCATCCAGATGTCAAAATGTTCAGCTTATTTGGGACATTGCAGCTGTAACTTTAAGGTTTTGTAACTTATACACTTTTGGGAATAAGTTGTCCCTATAGAATTACACTGAGATCTGTATTTCCTGCTAAAACATTGTTTGCTTTGAAATTTCCTTCAGAAAGGTTCCTCTGTTTTTGTCTTCTTAAGCTACTTTTAGCTTTAAGCTAATGTTTTGTTACTTTTATATAATCACTGTTAACTTATAGGTAGCTTTTTCTACTTTCACCTTTTTGGCCAGCATTTTTCTTCTTTTTACTTTTTGTTAACATTTTTTTTTCTAGCTTTAGCTAAATATTTCTGCTTTTAGCTAATATTTTGCTACCGTTAGCTTTTAACTAGTATATTTGTTTTTCCAGTTTTAGCTTTAGGCCAAGTTTTTTTAAGTTGGTGTTCTTTTAGCTTTACTCAGTTTTAGCTTCTTCAGTAAGTTTTTTTAAAAAGTTATGCAGCACTTTTGTCACTTCTTGAAATAAATGATATATGTCATAATTAGCTTTCAAACCTGGAGGAGCAGTTATTACAGAAACAAGCCTCGAGATTTTATTGTGTTCACATCAGATAATGCTCTGCATGACTATGTCTTTGTGGCTGTTTTCTCCAAAATGTGACCAGTTTAAACCCTAAAGGCCTCAATAACTGTTTTATAAGCTTTGCTCCTATTTGTTATTTATTTTTTGGTATAAAAGCTTTAAGGATCACTCAAAGACAAACAGTTATGCACTCATTTTGACACATGGAAACCACTTCCTTTTGTGGTTTTAGGCCCAACCTGGTGACTACTCAACGATGCAGCTTTCCTTGCTGCAGGCTATTTCATTCCACAAACACTGGAATATAGATCCTGTGACCGTTTACACAAAGTGGCTGCAGGACGCACACCAACGAGATGAACTTTAAGGAATCCAGAGAGTCTGTAAACGTGCCACAGAGTGTCTGAAAGAACGCTGCAGGCAGGTACTGCACACAAACAGCAAATTGTTGGAGTCACTGTAATTGTGAAAAATTTAAGTCTTTATCTGTGTCTGTCTGCCTAAAGAGGGCTCTTAAAAGCGACGACTTGATGCTAATGTACTACTTTACCCAATTACATAAAAAACAGGGTTTCCATCTCTCACGCAGCTGTCTGACAGTCAAGCTTTTATTTTGTATTCTCTCTTTTACCAAGAGCTCACTCTGCCCTGACGAAACATCTCACTCTGTATAAAGAAAATGAATAAATGTTGAAAACTCTGATCACTGCCAAGTGGTAGAAAATGTCCAAACGTGGATTAGAATCTCTCAGTTCTTAAAGCTCATGGGTTTTAACAAGCAAGGACCAAAATGTTGAAAAAAAGATCAACCACCAAATGAACATTGGGACACTGACTAAGAACAAATACTGAGATCCATTTTTATTCCATAGATATTTTGGCATGTAACTCATTTTGTAATTTTTGTTCTTTTTTATTAATTTACATATCGAATTATTCAACTACTTCAGGACATTCCAGATATGATTTTTAGTACTTCAGAAACTTTTTAAAATATTTAACTATATGTTTTCTCATTGAAAGTTAATAGAGCTGTCTTAAACATCCTTATAACCTTTCAAAGTGTTCATAAATCTTTACGGTACTTTTTACCTTTTGTTCTTTTTTTTACCTTTTTATACTAATTTCAGCTTCTATTTTGCTTATTTTAGCTATTTTTCTGCTATCATTGTGACATTTTCTGCTTTTCGGCTAATTTCAACCTTTTTGTGCTTCTTTTGGCTTTTTTTTTTGCAAATTTCATCTGTTTTCTGTATTTTTAGCTACTTTTTTAGCTAATTAAGCTTTGTTAAACTAAATTTACCCCTTTGTGCTTATTTCAGCTTCTTACTGCTTAATTCATCATACATGCTCTTTGATTGTGTTTCTTTGTTCTAATTTCAGCAATTTTAGCTATTTTTAGGCAAGTTTCAGCTTTTATTTAGCTATTCAGCACAAATCTTTCAGCGTTAACACTGCATTTTAATAGGAACTGCAAATACTCCTGTTAAATCCACTGGTTGGCTCTAATTAAAGTTTTATGATTAACATTTGTTTCCTGTAAACAAAAGTCTCTTAATAGATGCTTTTATATAAAATCAACACACAAAGGGTTAACTGTTTTCTGCTGTAGCACAACTTCTAGGAATTACAGCTGCATAACAGCAAACGTTAATGTTTGATATTAATACTTTTTAAAATGTTTGACTGTCTGGTGATGAATTGTTGTACAAGTTTAGAAATATGTTACATATGAATGGAAAAAACAACAAATTTTTATTTATTTATGTATTTGTTGACCTTTAGTGTCATTTCCCTTTCAACAGACTGTACGAAAAAAGAACAATTAATTTTTGATATTAGAGATGTTTTTGTTTATTCCTTAGACAACCAGTAAGAAATAACATGACTATAATGTGGCTAACATGACATTATTCTTAAAAATGTAAGCCTAACAAAAAGATGAGCATGAGACAAGCCAGCATTAAAATACTATTTATACATTTATTTTTCTGTTTTTATTTCTGTTTTAAAATAAATTCATAAGCACAATAAAACCTTTTGATGCATTTTATTTGCTTCGTTGGAGGAAAATGGAGTCTAGAATCATAAAAAGTACATAACTATTATAATATTTTGATGAAGATTCGAACAATGAACAATGAACATGATCTTCAGAGACTTTCTCTTTTTTATTTACTCGATGTAATGCAGTCAGTGTTGCAGAACAGAGACACAGATCTCTCTTTATGCTTAATCACAAACAGACCGAGGTTTGTGTAAAAACAATGCCAATGTGTTCAAATGGTTTTGAAAATTTGTTGTGAGGATTAAAAAGTTTTAGGCTTCAGTATGTTCTCTTTTTTATTATCATAAAGTGTCTGTTATGTATTGTAGTTTGTTTTTTTTTAAGTAAAGAGGTGATTCGGTCATGGAGGGGAGGCTGTTTTGGAGCAGATGAGACCACCGGTCTGTCTGTAACGATGCAATAAAACTAATGATGTTTGCTGATTGGAAAAGTCAAACTGCAGTAATGTTGTGATGTTAACCCTACTTCACACTGGCTTTATTTTTGTCATCTTATGCTACTGTTAGCTTTTAGGTACCACTCTGATACTTGTAGCTTTTAGCTAGTATTCTGCTCCTTGTAGATTTGAGCTATATTTCATCTCCTTTTGATTTTTGGCTAGCCTTTCGAAGCTTTAGGTTTTAGCCATCCTTTTGCTTCATTTTGATACTTTTCTTTTAGTTTCCATTTTGCTACTTTTAGCCTTTGAATACCTTTAGCTAATCTTTTGCTTTTTTTAGCATTTAACTAGCTTTTTGCTGCTAATGGACATTAGCAGTTCTTTTTTATTATAAGCTAGCTTTTTGCTAATGCTAACCTTTTGGACCTTTTTGCCACTTTGTCTTTTAACAAGTCTTTAGATGATTTTGTTTAGTCCTAAATTGGCTTTTTATATTTTTAACCAATGTTTTACTTTCCTTAGCTTTTAGTTAGCTTTTTGCTGATTATGGCTTTTGGCGAGTCTTTTGCTGGATTGAGTTTTTAAGCTAGCCTTTTGCAAGTTTTAGCTTTTAGCTAATGTTTAGCCTTTTTTTAGCTATAAGCTAGCTTTTTGATACTTTTGCCTACTTTTTGCTACTTTTATCTAACCTTTTTTCTCTTTCAACTTTTAACTACAGCTTTAGTACTTTTAGCATTTAGGTAGAGATTTACTGATCATGGCTTTTAGCAAGTATTTTGCTGGATTCTTTTACCTAGCCTTTTGTTAGTTTTGTCTTTGTTTTCCTTTCTTTAGCTTTTAGGTTATATGTTTAGCTCTCTTTAGCTTTGACAACTCAGTTTCAGCTTTAACACATTTCAGCTGTCATTCAGCTGTCAGTGTTCACGCTGCTTTTTCACAGAAAACACAGTTTCTCTTGTTTCCTCTGACCTTTTGTTCAGCTGGTTTCTCTCTTCAGTCTCAGGTTCTACCTTTCAGTCTCGGTTTGACTGACAGGAACTGAGGACTGAGCCCTCGTCTCTCCTTCCACTCAGGCTCTCTGGTCTGAATAACGGTTCTAACGTTTCTGTGATTTCTCGATCACCAAAACACACGCTGTGAGTTCTGCCAGACGAATATATGCTTCACATGTGCCAAGTTCTGGTCAAAACCAGCACATGGTCGGAGATCTGTTTTACTGGCGGGCAGTAAGCTGGCTGGAAAAATCCGAGCGATGGAGGAACTCGAGAATGTGGGAAGGTGTTGGAGCTGCCAGGAAAGCTCAGATGAATTTCTCCTGGCTCTGTGTTGGAGACGTGAACACAACTGTTTGTTTGATGAAAATAATGATTAAAGGTGTTTTAATGAAAAACACATATAAAGTGTGTTTTCTCCTACACGCAAAACTTTAATCAATATTTATTTATATCCAAATTTGATAATGACTTACAGAACATTAGACATAAAAAAAAATTTGATTGGCTCACAGGGCATCCCTCTCCTGGATCTCCTTCACAAAACCTCACTTCTTTTTTTCTTTTTCTTGCCTTTGTCTGTAAATCTGTCATTTTCTTGGGTTCTCACTCCTGTTGAGGGCAGAAGCGTCCTAATATGTCACTGTGACATCTGTTGCTATAGCAACAAGGCCCTTGAATGCTCACAGTTTTCTCTTGGAAACATTTCCATGATGTTCAGCTCTTACTGTTGTAAATTTCCACAAAGTTCTTGTTATCTGTTACTGTAACATTAACTTAACAGTTTCTTTTTCCCCAAAATGAATCTGTTCAAATTGAGATGAAACTTTTCAAGAATGAAACTCAATTTATTTAGTTATTTTGATTTAATATCAGGACTCAGATACAGGGAGGCTGTGCAACTCCACACCTATCAGCAAATCTCCTTTTTGGAGTTTGTAACATTAAAACCGTATAATAAAATAAGGGAGATCAGTGTGTTCCTGCTGCACCTTTATTCACACAAACACACACACACACACACGTGTTTGTGAAGCTTCACACTCGAGTGCCTCTCGTGTCAGGTGCGCTGACAGCTCTGCACTTGTGAGAGGAAGCAGTTAGGTTACCGTTGTCCATTTTGCCACAGCTCAGAGCTCCTCTTGTTTTCTTTCGGTTTTACTTTTATCAATCTCCATCTTCTGCCGCTTATCTGTAGATGGGTCGCGGAAACAGCAGTTCCAGGAGAGAAACCCCGACATCCCTTTACCCAGCAACATTTTCCAGCCTGTCATAGAGGACCCCGAGGCGAGAGAGAAAACATAATCCCTCCTACCAGTGAGACAATAAATGTACATCTAAAGGGAGGCGACTTGATCAGAGGCCCAAACCACCTCCACTGACTCTTTTCGACTCCAGCGGTGGAGTAGCGCCACTCAGAGATGCACGTCCTATCTGATTCTGATACAAATTAAAATTCAGGCTGGTATTGGCGATACTGATACTTTGTGCAAAGACACCTATGTGTCTGGTAAATCTAAAAAGAGTTGCATATTTCAAATTATAGCTTCATAAAGAAACTAATTTGAATGCATTTTAAACTCCGATAGATTGATGTAGCATCATCATTTACAATATAAACAACAGAAAAACCAGAGGACACAATCATACAAAATATATAAAACAGGGGTTTTAAACATTAAATAGTTATGTAAAATAATAACAATATACTTTTTAATTGTCAAGAACTGCTACAAAAATGAAAACTTGCGTCTTAATTTACGTTACATAAACATGTTAACGTGAAAATACTGAACATGTAAATAACACAGACTGAGTATTCATTTACCAGGCGTAAGAAGAAATAGTTCCCACCAACTGCGTATGATTTAGACAAGATTTCAATAGTTCAGTTACTTTCCACTGTATTTATGTTAATTATTTACATTACCTGAAATGAGTGACGTATCAAAGTAACGATTTTTTGGATTTTAGAATCAATTTTATAGCACAAAGTTTAGGTATTGATATTTCAGAATTGATCAACGTGTCATTTGCAGCTGTACTCCAAGCTGCCCCCGGACAATTCAATTTTATCAATGATCAGAAAAACAAATAAAATGCACAGGCAGTTTGTATTGGTGTTTTGTTTGACACTATAGACAATTACTTCCTGTGTCTGTGTAACCCTGAAGTTCTGCCATAGATTTAGTCCATCTCAAGTTCAAATAGGTCCAAATATACTTTAGTTAAAACCACAATAGTTGTCAAATCCACATATTTTCTGTTTTTGATCTTGATTTTCTGTATTGTGTATCATCTATGATCAATAAAACCACTAAATATGCATAATTAACTTTTAAAAGTCCACTGAATCTGTAATAAATGTGTGGAATCAGCTAAGTCATGTTTTGTTGCCAACAATTATGAGTTTACATTGCCAAGTATGCTCCGGTACTTCGGTTGTTTTCTAATAGAATTTTCATGAAAACCCCGATGAGTTGAAATGACGTTAACCCTCCAAAAACTTATTTGGTGCAGAAACTGTCAGAAGCATAAATACTCAAACCAAATATCCAGAAAAACTGTCAGCTATCATAACTTTAATAAAAGCTGTGTCAAGGGTCGGAGCCATTAATGCAATCAAAATGAATTCAGGAACTTAGAATTTACTATCGCCCGCTTTTTTGTGGATAAATAAGCTGTTATATACCAGAGTTTCTAAATCAAATGTTTTTATCCAGCTCTTCAAAGACGGATTAACTTCGATATTGAAGTTCTGACTTCCCTAAAAGCCTACTTATAAACTTCTCCATTGTTTTTAAAACATCTGCTGCTCTTCAAATTAGTTTCAGCCGTATAATACGGTTATTGTGAAATATAATCTAAAGGGAAATTCTTTCACTTTCTGTAGGGACTTCTCTGTCTGTCAAGCATGGACCGTCACTTCTGGCTTAGTTTTGAGAGGAAAAGTGAGAAAAGTTGCATCAATGATTCATTCAGAGCCGAAGCAGCTACAAAGAGACAAGATGCCTGCGACAGTTCTGAACAACGACTGTTTGAGTATGAAGCTATTATTTTTTTCAGCTACACCAAACGTTTTAAGCGTACCAGAGGAAATAAATTCATGACCCTCAAAGTGCTTGTAGATCTGTTGGAAGAATTTTAATCCCTAGCCAGGGTGATATCAGTGAACACTCAACTTCTATCAAAGTTTTTGTGACCGCGAGGCACAGCTGGATTATTTATTTAACATGTTATTTGTTCAAGTATTATCCCTGGTAGAAGACTGAGTGTTGGGGGAGACAACCAAAGTGACACTAAAGAGCAAATTTTACCCTTCAATAACTAGCTTTTTATTAAACTGTAGTGGGTAAAAAGATAGTTACAATTCTTTCAAGTGGGGTTCTGTGGAAAAATTATGAACAATAAATATCTTACCTCTTTTAGATAGTTCTTTGAATGCCTTCAGTTTGAAGAAATTGAGGTAAATAGAGTTCAGGCTGTGTATTGGCACAGGGGTAACAATATGATATATTGCAATACTGTAAGTAAGGTGATTTATTGACATTTTTTTTCTTCAAAATATTCTTATTTTAAAAAAACTCAGTATAAAGAGCACACTATGCATTACATGCATAAAAAATGTTTTAATTCAGTTTATTTTTATGCAATCAAACCACTGAACAACAGTGACAACTTCACCTGTGTTTCACATTTCTTCTTAAAACATTCATCTATCCATTTTCTATTGCTTATTCCTTAGCAAAGTAATGTCAGTGATGTGTTGGCCAGAAGACATGCTGTAGGTTAACAGGCTTCCATTTTTTTGTCTTTGCAAATTAAGTAAATCTGCCCGCGCAATGAATCCTGGGATATCCTCGGCTGGTGAGGAAACACAGATGCATGCTTGGATTTCGAGAGTTTGGAGGACGCATTCCTCGGCCGCATGATGAGGAGCCTTCGAATTGGGACAGTCCTCGGCGCGGGGCAATGACATATGCGGCCGACAAATGCGCACTCATGAGGACCCAGGTGTGGATGAGCCAAATGACTGGCTGACTGCTGCCAACTAGTGGTTGGAGGCTAAAATACAAAAAAAATGAACCACTGGCCTTTTTTAAAGCCTTAATTAAAAATCAATACAATCTTTTTGAGAACTGATAAAGGATCAGTAATTTAAATATTGCAATATTTCAGTGTATTGATATTTTTAAACACCACTCGGGAAAGTGGGTCACTAAAACCACAATCTCACTCAGTGTGGTAGTAGCTGAGAGTCAATCACAAAACATACTCTGAGCCACACAACTTGTGACACTGCATGAGACTACACATCAGGTTCATTTCAACATTTGACTAAAACAGTTAAAACTCTAGCATGAAAAGTGGCGGATGATGTGCATTTACTGATTATATTTATACTTTTTTATGTGTCAGCTTTTTACTGCTGATGAAGTGAGTCCTTGTATGTTTGTGGCCAATATGGCTGCTGGCTGTTCTTAGTGACACATTCTGTTAATGTGCTCGTGTAGCGTCTGAGTTTATTGTCTTTTAGCTGTTTTTTTTTTATGTGTGTGTGTGTTTATGCATTTTTATCCTTGCACCCTTCTAAATATTCACTTTTATTATTCATAATAGTATTCAGAAATTAGTTTTCTGGCTCATAAACTGTTTTTCTGCCATATTTCCTTGAAGAGAAATTTGTGCACTGGCTCGCTGTGAGAAAGTTTAATTTCCTTTGATTTGCGGACAAACAGGAGCTCTGCCACTGAATGCCGAAGTGAACATAATGAAGGTTATTCAAATCAAAATTTATTCTCAGTTTGCAAAGGTTCTCTTTTTTCTTGAATAAATTGAGCAAATTTGTTTTTTAAAAATGTTTGTGGCAAAAAAAAACTAAATTAATTTACATTATGCATATGTCTTGTTTATCACTATGAATTAGTCACCTTCATACAGTACATGTCAAGTTGTATGGATTGTCTGTAAATTACATAGATTTAGACCCATTTTGCAGGGATACGGACGTATAGAGAAATTTTAGATTCTGAAATCACAGATTTTTTCAAATCTCAAGATTATTTTACATCTCAGAGCCTGTAAAAAAATCCTGCCTCTCTCCATCCACTTTTCCCTACGGAAGCCCTGAAAGGCAAGTAGAAAAACAATTCTAAATCTGATCAAATTTTCTGTTTGTCTTGACTTTAACAGTCATAAGGCAAGTAAAAATCAATGAATCAATCAAAATAAAAACATTTCAAAGATTCCAAATGTCAACATAAAATAATGTGCAAAACTTGTTTAATTGTGATTTTCTGTTAAGTATTCCTGACTATGAAAAAAAAATCTTTAATTTTTACAGCAAACAACCAACAGAGTGCAAAGGTCTTTTAGGGTCTTTTATGGGTTTTTTTAACCCTCAAAGATAGGTGGAAAAACAAAAAAATTCCGTCGTTTCCTTTTTTTCAAAGTTATTTATTTATTTAATTTAATTTAATTTTATCTTGAATTCTTAAAAGGCAATTGGAGGGAAAAAAATAATGTTCTGTCATTTTTCTATTTTTTTAGGCTATCTAAAAGTAACAAAACCTGGCTGCTACAAGTAGATAAAAGCTAGCTATAACTAATGAAGCTTGGTTAAAGCTAACAGTAGCAAAAGGCTTGCTAAAAGTAACGAAGCCTGGTTAAAGCTAAAAGTAGAAAATGGCCAGCTAAAAGTTACAAAGACCAACAAAAATCTATGGAATAAGTATTTGAATTAAAATATGTGAAAAGTATAAAAGTGAGAAAACAAAATATATTTTCTGAATGAGCTGAATGTTTTTGGTAAAATTGTACAAAAAATTTAAAAAAGGGAAGCCATTGTGAGAATGCAGAGTCATCATTCAAGCATTTATTATCATTGCTTAACAATATTTTACTGAGAACACTGTGTCTGTCTCAGAAGTGTTTAACCACTGGGATGTAGGATGCAGACTTTTTCACCTGTAGCCATTAACCTGCTGTTTTTGAGGACTTTCACCCTGCTGGGAAACTCTTCTTTTATTAAAACTTTATCCAACTGAGATCACAGATCTCTTTGTTAAAGGAGGCCTGAGCTTGAAGGCAACTCAAATATTCATGTTTGTAGACTGTGTGAAAGTTTGCCACCAGTTTAAGCTTTATGGGAGAGTTTTCTTTTACAGCAACAGTTATTGTATGCTCTGTTCCATATTATGTCAAATTCCTGACAACCTGGGGTCTTGGAAATACTTTTATCCAACTTCAAAAAAATTTAAACATTCACTAATGTCTTTTTTATGATGATTTAAATTTTGTGTGAAAAATGTCAGAGGAATGATGTTTTCTGTGCTCTTTATTTTAAACAGAGGACATCCCTGAAAAATAAATGTCACATTTTTTGCGTGATGTATCGCACAGCCAGGACCAAACACTATGAATCTCTAGAAGGCATCAAGTTTATGTCGAAGTCTCTGAAAGCAAAACAAACAAATAAAATAAGTTGGGAGTGAAGGCTCAATACGTGAAATGATTAAAAGTTGAAACTAGAGATGGTAATGATGCATTAAAGATGTGGGGAAAAGGTGGGTGGTGAGAAATGAGGTGCAAAGAAGCTGTAAAGAGCTAAAAAGAGATGAAGGAAAGTGCTTTTAAAGTTTATTTTTATTTGTTTACTTTCACAAGAAAATATCTCACGTACGTCTGATATTATGCTTGTTTACATTTATATATCACCCTAAACCTACAGTTTGGATGATCTTAAATTATTAAGTTTCCCACTTCAACTCACACTTTACCCACTTTCAGTTTCCTGTTCCTGTTTGTCAGCTTTTATTTCAACTTTTATTAAGACATCTCCACTGATGTATTGGCAAACTCCTGTAGCTGCGAGACAATGTGTCAAGTTCTGAAGTATATACACTCACCGGCCACTTTATTAGGTACACCATGCTAGTAACGGGTTGGACCCCCTTTTGCCTTCAGAAC
>JARVJO010000082.1:10152501-10178028 GCA_031762555.1 Cynodonichthys magdalenae
GAGAGCAATGGGCCCACTTATGAGGCCCCCGCTCACCTGGGTTGTACCCATCCCCAATTACCATAACCATAACCATAGATTAGCTTTTTCACTAACTTTGAAACCCGTTATCCGACCAGTTAGCTTCCGCTAAATTAGCTTTTGCCAACTCTAAGTTTGTTAACATCTAACTAACACACTAACATCAGTTTGTGTCAGTCCCATCAGTCTTCAGGAGACGAGTGACGCAGGACTGAGTGACGGTTGTCTTCGCGGTTAGCATTTAGCTGTTAGTGTTACCTTCCACTTTTTTTATTTAGCTGTTTAGCGTTAGTGAAGTACGGAAGCTGAGAGCGGCCTTATAATTATTTTCCATGGTTTTATCGTGATAACGAAAAAATATGTCGTCATCACTGTTTCCATAAAACCCCTCATTTTACAATAACTGTGGTGTTGTGGATTTACAAAATAGATTAAATGCCAGAAGTGGATAAAGATGAAAGCAGGAAGAAATCAGAGCATTTGAAGAGGTTCGTGTGCGAGGAGGAGGTGAAGGTAGAGTGCTCTGGCCCTTTCCCTCCTCTCTATCAGCTTATATAGTACCTACTGTTCCCAAGAGGAGTGCTACATCATGAGCCACAGTAGCCGTGTGTTATTTTTTGTGGGGGAAAAAAAAACAAAAAACAGAAAAGTTGGCTTGGCTTTGCTATCATGTATCCAACCAACCATGTTGGCTCATTATCACAGTATCAGAGCAGCATGTCCTGCATTCCTTGTTTGTGATCCACACCCTCCGACTGTTCTTGTTGTTTTCCTCTTTCCTCTGCAGCACAGATGAAACCATTACGGTTTCCGCATCACAGCGAGACACGTCCTCACACGACTCTCTGTGGAGGGCTAACAGATTCTGATTTTTTTTTATATACACGTGGATGAAGGCTTTGTTTCATGCAAAACCTGGATGTTGCAGAAATCAGGAGTAAGATTATGAGTGTTGAATCATCTAAGGTGGAGCATCAGTGTCTCTAATGTCGGCAAAAAAACAATACTTGAACTAGCAAATGAATGACAATTGCTGCAATTAAAGTGAATAATTTATAAATTCTATCTTTTTTTGTAGTTTGATGTATTTTTGTTTATTTCTGTGGAGAACAATGTTTTGCAGCTACCACACTGTTTGAGGTACGAAATTATCTTTGACAGAACCCTAAATGACTTCTAGCTCAGTGGTGGTTTGTAATGTGTACTGCGCTTTTCTGAATAATCAAAAGTAAAATAAGAAGAACATTTCAGTGTTCCTGGGAGTGCAGTTTGGTTGGGAGGAAACTATTTAAAAGAACAGAAGACAAAAACAGTAAATAAAAGCAGCTGATGAATAAATCCCAGCCCTGTCGTCGTTATGGAGCGGACAGGGTCCGAGGTGGAGACACACGGCGGGGACAGGTTCTGGATAAAACATTTGTTTTGCTCAGACAGTTTGCTTTTTTTCTGTTTAAACTTGGAGTAATCACCTCTGAATAACCTCTGGAAACAATGAGAAATGATG
This sequence comes from Cynodonichthys magdalenae, assembly GCA_031762555.1. NCBI lineage: Eukaryota > Metazoa > Chordata > Actinopteri > Cyprinodontiformes > Rivulidae > Cynodonichthys > Cynodonichthys magdalenae. The sequence continues at coordinate 10,154,027 of JARVJO010000082.1, forward strand.
TCAGTTGCATAAGTTGTTCTTTTTTGTTCTTGGAAATTTATTGTGGTTTAAAGAAGTGGCTCCCAAACTTTTTTTCTGTCACGGAGAGCGACTGGTGGCACAGAGATTTAAAGAAAATGAACACAAATAAACTAAACACAACAACAAGAAAAAATTAAATAACTTAATACTAAAGATTAAATGGAAGCTAATAAAGAAAAATATGCCCCAAACAGAAAATAAAGCAGCACCAGCAGAGGCTAAATTCTAATTTTCTGCACACCTAAAGACTCCAAGTACACAACAAAATGTAATTACAGATTTAAAAAGTGGATTTTGCATATGTTCCCTCTAACTACTCATGTTTGGGTAACAAAAAGAAAAGTTGACTTTAAGCTAACTGTGAAGACTTAAGTGGCCATCTTATATCCTGCTGCTGCTATTTGTCTTGTCAAAAAAAACTCTGTAAATAAATGAGTTTAAAATAGTTTTTGCATGAACCGCAATAACATTTTTAAGACCGGTTTGTTTTTTTTAAGATGGAAGCCATCTATAATCTTGGTCCAACTCAGACTAGCCGTTAGCTCATCAATCCAGTCAGAGTTAAACTTTTTCTCCAAGCTGAGCTCGTTCAAAGAGCTGTCTGCGACTGTTGACATTTTAATTGCTCCAAATCCTTTCACGGAGCTCTACTTTAATAGATTTGAACTTTTTGCTCTCTAAGAGTACATTTTCTTTCACTGTGAATAAAATTCCTCCCAAAGCCAAGATTGGGTTTGGTTCCATCCACTCAGCTGTGACTTTTGAATTAATATTGTTGGACTGCCTGCCTCTGGAGCTATTTAAAGTTTATTCAAGCCTCTATTTTTTCTTGTATTACCCGCCTGCCTCCTGAGTCGGAAGATGAATTTGGGTTTTCTTTACTTCTGCGTACAACCCTGACGTTGTCAAGAGCCGCTCAAGTACCCTTACATATTATTATTTCTATCATGTGGCTCCACGTGGGGCTAGAAGTCCTGCTGTTTTAGGAATATTCTTTAGGATTTTCTGGGATGTTCTGCCTGTGAAAAACTCAAGTAGCCTCTTATACGTCAATAGTTTGGACGTCTCTATTTGCTAAAATGAAAGTCTGAAGAGAGACAAATGGCCCGTAACATTAACTTCCTGTGAAACAGTCCGCTCCGTACAGTTTCCTGTGATTGACACAGAGTAGTTGGAACGGCTGCGACAGCTGGATTTAAACTTGCTGCTTGGCAGCAACTCTTCTTTAGAGGGGGGGAAGCCTGAAGGTTCTCTGGTTTGTTGTGTTCCTCCCCTCAGTCCTCAGTCTAGTTTGCGGTTCTCACCTCAGCCTGGGTGTGAAAAGCGTACGCCGCTTTTTTTTTAGCGTTAGCCGAGACAGTTCCCACGCACCCACGCTGAGGAATTAGGAAATTACAAGAAAAAAAAGACTAAAAACAACAGTTAAATGAACTCAAGAGTAATTATACGCTCTGAGAGATGAAACATTATTTTAAAATAATTTTTACTGTGAATGAGGATAATTGGCACAAACAACCCCAGACATCCCAAGGCGTACCGAGGACGTAGAGGATACTCACATAGCAGAATTTGTTTGGCCCAGTTCTGGTCCATACAATGCTCTAACACTCGGCTCAGATAATGCAAAGAATGACGGCTCGTTAATGGCCCAGATGGGGTTTGTAGCCAACATCACATAAACTGAACCACAACCTGGCCAGTTGTGGTATGCCATCCTAAAAACAGTGCCATCATTGCCAGACCTGGCCCACATCCGGTTAACAAGCCACTTGCCGTGCCAGCTTGACACCAGATCTGCCTCACACCTGTCTGCTATGTGGTTATAGAATCCTTCAGGGAGTCCAGTCTGCTCCCAAAGGGTCGTCCCTAAAAAACAAATGTGTGTAGCAGAAGGTAATAGAATTATTTTATTATTTGTTGTTTTATAATGCTGTAAAAACACTTATTTGCCTAAAACTGTTGTCCTGTGTTTTATCATAATCAACTAACTAAAGGCAAAATCACAAAACTATTCATTGAACATAGCATTTCAAGTAAAAAGCATTAGAATTGGCATCAGTACTGGTGATCAGAGCCCTGTGTTAACTTGGTCTAGGATCAGTACCAAAGTTCCCAGAGTCGCCCACCCCTAAAAGACGGACCAGTAAGCAGAGAGCTTCATCTTTCAACTCAGCTCCTCTTTCACCAAGACAGACTGAACACAAATTTTCCTTTAATCTCTTAGGATTCATAGAGCTTGACATACAGTATAAAACTCCTAAATGTTAAGGTTAAACAAGATGTGAACATAGTGAACTCTGGACTTTTCCAGCCATGTTTAAGCAACTATAATCTAAACATAGAAGTCCAACATGATAGTAAGACTCTCTGTTTACTTTGTTCTGTACTGAATGTATTGTTTTAGTTCTGTTCATTCCTTTTGTTTGTTTCATTTTCAAATGTCATTTTGTATTTGGCTTTACATCTCGTGTTCGTTCTCGTCTTTGATTTCTTGATGTGTAGCAGTTGGTTTTGATTAACTGCCGTCTGGGTGCCACCAGCTTTGTATTTATTAGATCCTCTGTTTGCTTCTTGGTTCTCTTTTTTTTCTTTGCAGGTAGTCCTGCTTTTGGGTCACCCGGTGCTGTGGACCGGGATAAAAGCTGCATCATGGCCGACTGAGGTGAAGAAGATTAACAATTCACTTTGTGTCTGGGTTTTTACCTTAACCAAGCTAACTGTAGGGACTTTTATTAAATTTCTGTTTAAAGGTGACTTTGACGTATTGGTAAATGAAATGTCCTTGACTGTCTGCACAAAACATAAAAATGCATTACAGTTTTGGAAAAGGATTGTCAAACCTTGCACTACGCTGTGTGAGTCCAAACAAAAGTTGATACTTCACTGATCATTAGTGTTATAAAATAATGAGATGATGGCTCTGCTTCATTTATATTACTGTGGTAATGGTTCTTTTTTTTCTTTACTCAAACAGCTCTTATCAAACACATTATTTCATCAGGTTTCTCAGCTCTGGAGAGTGATCCCACTCCCTTTGGTTGGATCGTAAAATGGTTTGGCTTCTTTGATCGAGACTTATTTGATCATTTCTGAGCTTTTTCAGCTACAGTGCACCTTCTAATGAGCCACAGCATATATAACTATATATTTTTTCTTCTATCAGTCCTGCTCCACTAAATTCCAGAGGGGAATATTTTACTCTTTACACAGCTGAAATTGTGAGCTCATTTAAGAACGATTATGGTTGTTGCCACACTCCAGAGGGGTGCTTGTCTACAGCTTGGATACCAATTAAAGATTAGTTTGAAATGATGCAAATGTATATACTTAATGTGTACTGAAGAAGCCTCAGATTGTTCTCCATTTTTAATATAATCTATATACAGCATGTGTCAAACTCCAGGCCTGTGGGCCAAATGTGGCCCACCATGGTATTTTATCTGGCCTGCAAGAGCTTCAAAGCTGTATTAATTTCTTAAAATAAAAAAAGCTAGCATTGACCATGAACTACTTCTCCCATAATAGTTGATTATTTTATCTACAAAGTGATGCCACCACTAGGTGGAGGTGCACACGGTTAAAAAATAGCAGCCAGCGAAATTCGCCAGGTAAAATCTCCATTTTGGCTACTTTTACTTCCGCCCAGTGCTGGTAAGTGAGATTTCCCCACTTACAAGTCTTAAATTTAAACTGGAATGCCCCTCCAGTGGGATTTTCTTGTCAGAAAGTCGGAGAGTTCATAATTCAAGATGGCAGCTACTCACCACAACTCTTCAGTGAGTAAAACTCTCATACTTTAACTTTTAATAGTATTTCTGTATAATTTGTCACATTTAGTTGATTGTACACGTAATACTTTCCAGTATTTATAAGAGGACATTTCAAAACGTTGTTTCTAAGCAGGAAATACCACATAGAGCTCAGTCATTGATGTCAGTAGTGCTCAGCTGTAACAATGAGATAAGGAATGTGACATTTTATGTTTATTCAATGTTAAACACAAAACCTTGAAGTTTAATACAACTGGCACTTTGGCCCTCGGTGAAAATGAGTTTGACATCCCTTATATGCAGAATATTCTGCAAAGGCAATTTATTGCCTCCCCTGGGAACAAGCTAGTTTTGATTACAAGCACTCTGTTTTGAAAACTCGATTTTTGTTGATCAGGAGTCCCAAAGAACCTTCGGATTAATATTCATCACCAGCTCCCCCAGTTCAGAGCTTCACAGTGCTTTCATTTTTCTTACCAGAAGTAGTGAAATTGAGGTGAGATGGAAAACCCACTCTTGTCCTATTAAAAGAAGTTAAGTATTGATTTCAGAAGAACTCCTGGCACAAACTGGCTTCTGCATCCAGGTGTCACCTTGATGGAGGCATTAAACTCTGGAACTAATTCTGTTTTGAGAGGAAGACTCTCATCAGATGCATTGCACGTTTTTTTTTTTTTTTTACTGGGCCCTCTTCTCCTGATCTGCTGATGACATTTTAAACAGAAGTATAAATTTGAGCTTTTTAGTCAATGATTAATCTATAATCTGTTAGGAATGAAAGAGAACCAGGAGTTCCTCATAAGAAGGCAGATCTGCTGCTGGTGTGAAACGAACTTTACATTATCTCTCTCTTTCTCTGCACCCTCTCACAGCTGTTCTCCAAGTTTGGAATCAGAAAGCTCGATGCTTCAAGCATCAGGTGGCATTTATTAAACCTCCAGCTCACACTTATATGGACAAAGGAAAAAACAGAGTCTGGAGCTCTTCGTCAAGCCTATTTACAGAATTTATTACATGACTGGGACATCTCTGGGTCTGTGTCAAATCTTACTGAATTATCTGATTGCGAGCGCTGAGCCAAAATGTATCCCACCATTTAAATCCTGTAACATAATAATGGATGGTTGTTAGTGAGATCAGCCAAGAAGATGAGACATCAGACACTGCCCGAAAAAAATCAGACAAGTATCACAGTGTACACACAGTATCTGTTGTATCTTTAAAAAAATACACGCATTAACAAAAGGTTCTGCTTTGAGGTCTGTGTGCATTTGTTTGTTAACAAAATATCTCCTGAACCACTGGATGGATGTTACCTAAAATCTCAAAAAGTAATCATTAGATGTACGTCAAGGAGTCTGCTCCATTCAAGATGACCATCATAATTTGTTAACCTAAGCAGACTCAAAAATGGCTATAAATCTGTCAATTTTACTAAACTTTTTAAAAATTTGATGTGGTAGTAAGTGAATTATTCGACAATGTCTTGGACATGCATCATACCGGATAGTTTTAATGCAGTAGCTGTTTACACATTCTTGACTCAAGTCAAGCTCGTTCTCAGTGCAGGTTGGACACCAGGTTCTCCCTTGTCTCTGATCCTGTTTATAGTGTTTATGGACAAGACTTCAAGGGTGTCTGGTTTGGAAACCGCAGGTTCTCATCTCTGCTGTATGTGGATGATGTGGTTCTCTTTGTGTCTTAGGACCAAGACCTTAATCATGAACTGGGGCAGTTTGTAGTTGAGTGTGAAGCGGCTGGGATAAGAGTCAGTTCCTCCAGTCTGAAGCCATGGTTCTTAACCATAAACAGGTGGAATGCCTCCTCCATATCAGGGGGAGTCTCTGCCTCAAATAGAAGAGTTTAAGTATCTGGGTGTCTTGTTCACAAGTGATGGTAGGATGGAGATGGATCAACTGATCAGGGCCTCGTCCTCAGTAATGAGGGCGTTTCTTTGGTCAGTCGTGGTGAAGAAAGAGTTGAGGTGAATGACAAAGCTCCCGGTTTACTGGTCTGTCTACGTTCCAACCCTCACCTATGGTCATGTAGAAAATAAGGCGATGTTCAAAAATGACATGTCTGAATAATAGGAGGACCCACTGCATTTCTTCTCAAAACTTTCTTTTTGTTTCTGACTCCAATCAGGTTCATAAAGTACAGCACAGCAGTCAGACCTCAGCGTAAGGCTTTGAGCTCGTATCAGCAAAAACACAACAGTCTCTCTCAGCAGCCCAGCTGTCCCGGGTTGATCTAACAGAATGTTACATGTCTGGCAGATTGTTTTCCTCCTCTTTGTCTCTCCTCTCTTTTCAAGTTCAGTATGGCTGGATTGGATGGAATTATTTATATGGACCAACCAGGACTCCAGCACACCTAAGCTCATCTGGAGGACTGGGCTCTCTCTTCTCCTCCCTGCTGCTGATTGCTTGGTGCACCTGCACTGCTGCTGCTGTGAAGCCTGCTCCATTGTTTAAAGGTTTGTGGTGGGAGTTAAGAGGACTAGGTAAGTTTGGGGTACCCTGTACATTTTCATCACATAGATAACTTTATGTTAAAACCACTAGGTAAGTAGGTTGGTGGTGCCACCCATGTAATGTTTTGGTGAGACCTTCTTTTAGAGAAGTTTACCAGGATATTTTATTTTATTGATTTCCCTTTAGACCAGACTGTAGACAGGCCCTTTTTTCTTTTGCTTGTTTCTTTTGTTTGGTACCACCTAATGATCCCTTTCTCCCCCACATGTTGTGCAGCCTTTTGGAGCAGGATGAAAAAAATAAAACAATTTTTTTTTACACCTTTGCAGTGACTCTTGTCTATTTATTGTTGTTGTCACATTGCTGCACCTTGTTCAAAAGAAGGGCTCGTAACACAAATGGGGGCTCGTCCGGGATATTTTTCCCTGAGCTGCAGACAATCACAATAATAATTTGTTGTAACTGTGTAAAAATGAGCTTTGACCTGCATGACTTTGTTAGTGCACCTAGTTATGAGAAGGTTGAGAGAAATTGAAAAACTAAACTTCTCAAAACACTTCTATCCATATTATAATAATACAACCTTATAACCTCTTCAGTCACTTCCTGGTTCCACCCCTGAAGGTGTTACCTTTTATGTCAGAACAAAACTCATTTCACTTTAGGCTACAGACAGAACACAGGATAACACACACCAACCCATTCTGTTTTAAACTTTAAGGCTGCAATGATCAGAAAGTATAAAAATACAATACTAGATCTAACATTCAGTTGATCAATTACAACATTTCCTTCAGTCATGAGGTGTGGATCTTGGTTACAAGCGGCCAAAAGGATCTTCCTTTGTGGGGTGGCCTGGCTCAGCCTTTAAGATAAGGAGGAGCTCTGATTAGAGATGCTGCTCCTTCACATCAGGAGTCAGTTGAGGTTGTTCCTCTGGTTAGGATGCCTCCCTTTAAAGGTCTTCGTCCCACTGGTACAAGGCCCCGAGGCAGACCCAGAACTTACAGGAGGGACAGTATTAAATATCCTCTCTCACCTGGGAATGCCTCAGGGTTTCCCAGCACGAGATGGAAAATGTCTCTGGGGAGGAACATGTCTGGGTTTCTCTCCTGGACCTGTTGCCTCTGTGACCCAAACACAGATTGGTGGTAGAAGACAGAGATGGTTTTAGTGCACAAACTGAACCAGAAAACTTTGCTCCAACTAAGTAGTTTTATGGCAAAAATAGATGCTTGGTCATGTTTCATAATAGAAAAGAGACTGTAAGAGACAGGAGGAAACAAAGTTTTATGTAATAAAATGTCCAATTACACTGCATAAAGAAGCAGCCCAAAAACTAGTGATGGACATTTTAGCACACTTACAAGATCCACATTATTTGGTTTAACTTTGAAAAGAAAGCCATGTCTTTTGGCTTTGCATTAAAACGACTTGAGAATGATTTGATAAAAAAAGAGAGAAAGACAGCTGTTTTTGGTGAGCTGAGCTAAATTACATCACAACTAAAAGCATGGTTTATGAAAAACAAAACAGCAAAACTATCCAAACTATAATTGACCAAGACAAAAGAACCAGAGAATTCAACTGAGGAACAAATTATTCTCAGCTGCATGTTTACAAAGAATTGAACTGATTTGCTGATATGCTAAATTAACAAATGACTTGATATTCAAAATAAGCAGTCAGTCCAACTAACAGGGAGACTGAGAAACCATCACCCAAACAGACTCATAAAAGTAATTTAGAAATGTCAAAAATATCACAGACTGAACACAAAAGTGAGGCATGAGAAGAAACATCTAAACTATCTCCTGACTTTATGATTAAATTAAATAAAGGATAATTTATAATATGTGCTGATTGCATTCTTCTGAGGTTTTGCTTACTGACCAGAAATGGAACAACAATGTAGAAAACAAACATTTGTTCATTCATTTGCTAATCGACCCTGACAATGCTCACTGTCACACCCAAACGTGCAAAGAATCTAAACCATCTTTAGTTCATTTGCAGGAAGTTTGCCTGGCTCTGCTCCTGCATAGTTTACCTTATAATCACCCTATTATTAAACTGTGACAGAGTGAAGATTAATACCAATCTTCTGGCCTCCTTAGATAATGTTTACTAATTACTACAGTCCCCTGACGTAACTTTTGTTGTGAACTGGTGCTTTATAAATAAACTGAATTCAAATAAAAGACAGGAATGTCCCTCACAGTTTTCTCCTGTTTGTGTCCTGATTCAGCTGTCAGAGCACTTCAGACTGTCTATTATTCATCTGAACATAATGGTTTTGTACTAATCTTGTTTATGACCCTTAGAGATGATATGTTTTTTTCAGAATAGCAGGGTCACACAATGCATACATTTTTGAAACAATAGAAGAAAAAACATAAAATGTCTCCTTCAAACGTCTGCACACAACTTCAAGCCTCTCTGACAGTTTTAATGATCAAAGTTTCCAGAGTCTTTGATGATCTGGAGACCCTGCAGGTCCTCCTTCTGCTTGTTCAAAGTGTTTACAGTGTGACTGTGACGGTTCTGTTGTGCTCTGGAGGCCTTCGACACAACCTTTAGAGTCTAAACGAACATTTTCCCAAAAGATTGGAAATCTGACAGGGCCAGAAAAATGAGCCAATCTCAGGTTTGTGTGGTCTTGTCTTGTCTGCATGATAAGGCTGAGTTAAAGTATGTAGTAGGAAATGTACCGGTGCTAGATGCCTGCTTGTTGTGAGCTTGATGTTTCTAGAACTGCGGGGACGTTGGTATAAGAATGTGGTCTGGATTTTATCATCATAAAATCACTTTTCTTTGATGTTTCTGTTCCTGCCAGAGCACAACAACAGAAACACAATCTATCACGTGGAAATATCAGCAGTTTAATCTTTTACAATCCCATTAAAACCCATTTACAGATAACACGAGGTGTAAACACACTGCATCGTTTCTGACTCCACAAGGTGCTCTTTAAGGCATTTTCCACAGAGGTGACAAGATCTTTCTTCTGTAAGCCTCTTTACTGCTGTTTGAGGTCAGACTGATCAGGTTTTCTATTTTTCCTACTCTTTTACAAATCTCTCCTCTCAAAGGGCTCTTAAAGAATATGTATTTTAGAACTATTATTTTAATTAACTGTGCCTTTACATGAAATAAAACAAATGCTTGAAGGAATGTACATCACCCAGGGGCATCACCAAGGAGGGGGTCCATAGGGGGCAAAGGCCACCCCTTAAAAACTAGTGTCCCCTCCAATTGACCAGACAGATTTATCCTCTTGAGTCCCAAGTACTGGTGTCCCGATATTAATATCTGTACAGATATCAGCATTTTTACAAGTACTCAAAGTGCCCTGATACCTGAACCGATTCTAGTATCGACACAATGTGTTACAGTTAAACATGGAACTGAAATTTTCACTTGAAATGTAAAGATTATACATATTTAAAAAAAAGTATACTAGTATATCATGCTGTATATTTATTTGGATCCAGTCAGAGGGGCTGTAGGCCTATGAGGAAGGAAAGCCACCTTGTTCTAAATAGTACTTGGTAATAATAAGAGTTAAGTATGTAGCAGTTGGTGATTGTCTAACTCTTATATTTCTGTATTTGTTTAATAACCTATTTCTGTCAACATAACAAATCCTGAAATTCTGTTCTGGCTTTGGTTTTAGTGCCATCTCAGAGTTTTCAGTCCCCCCCCACACACATACACACGCACACATACACATACAGACATTCATAGCCACCCTATTAAAACACTAATGGAGGCACAACTGACATCACCCGCTTGCATGCTAAAGTTTGGAACACAGAGCTTGCTCAATCTGTTTGGACTCTGAGTACGTGTGAGGGATGACTTTCAGCCACCAAGGCACCAAAATTTTGCTCATTATCTGTCAAACTAATTCAGATTTAGCCATTTCTGTAGTTTTATTTAGTTATTGGGGTTAACTCTAAAAGTTATTCAGCTGTATAATACTTTCTGAGCATTTTATGAACGTCCGTCTACTGCTTCATGAGATATTTTGCTAAAGGACAGACAAATGAACACACGCATACTCGGCGTTACCTTTAGGCTACATTTTCATGGCCCATTTGTAACGTGAGTCAGTTAATTTTTTACGCAGGCCTACGTCTTGTGAGCGATGTTTCCACTGTCCCAGAGGCAAACTTTAAACATGCAGAATGGATGGGCTGCATTAGATTTTGCATCGAGTTTTGAAGGAGCAGGCAGATTTTATTGGGCTCAGGAATTCACAAAATAAACTGCGGCTCTTAAGGACGACCTAAAGGACACAGCAAAGAGTTGATGCTGTTTACAGGGTCTCCTAAAATATACCCATTAGATGGGGGGCATCGTGCTGGACCAAATGGAAATTTATTGGTATTGATGTAGTGCCACAGTGGAGGACACCCCCACATGTTCCTGGTCCATGTCCTGACTGGTCTAATTTTGCATACATAGCTCAGTGATCGGGAGGTCACATCTCAGATCAATAACTCTGTGATGTGTTTAAGAGCAGGAGCCATTTGAGGCGTTGCAGGTAAGAAGTAGTATTTTAAAATCAATACATTGTCTAACAGAGAGCCAGGCAAACGCCAGGAAGTGTTTCTGTGTCTGGCTGCAGCGCTCTGAGGCAAGACGTGAGGAGAGGAAAGACCGACTGATGCCTGAAGTGTCACAGTGGTCAATAAAAAACATCATGCACTTTCTGAACAAAACGGCATCAGATTTTCTTGACAGTAAAAACTGATTGGCATCAACAGAGACTCCAGATTCTTGTTAGCCTGAGGGAGAGAAAAACCCTGACGTGTCATCACTGAAAAGTTTTTTTGTGTGGCCAGAGAAACCAGAAAAATGTCTTCAGACAAGCAGCTTTTGTAAAGACCGTTGGTTCTAATAGTTTCATAAATATTTTTTATATCAAGAACAGGATGCTAGACAGCTTATATCACTCAACAATCTCTCACTGACTCACATTCAGGTTTTGAGAAATGATTTTTAAAATGTAGTTTTAGTCCTTAATATGACTGACAGGGAGTCCCGGGACTCCTAAACCACTAAAAAAGGATTTTTCTAACATTTAAAGATAAAGTTTTAAGCTGTGTATGGTTTAAGCATTCACACTATTGTTTTCCTGTTTTTATATTTTTTCAAACAGATTTTTGCAAAAACTACATTTGCATGTTTTGCGTGTTTTTAGCCATTCATATAAAACATTAAGCTCATTCAGGAGGTGTGTACTATGACTTGGTTTTTGTCATTTTTATTTTTTTTTTAAATATTGAACTTCATTTGTAAGTATTTCCTCATAGAAATACAGAGTTAACTTCAATTTCTTCAAAGACATTTTTGTCTTCTTATTAGCATATAAGAACATTTAGCTTTTAGGTACCGTTCTGCTTGTAGTTTTTAGTCTCTTGTAATTTTAGCTTTTAGGTAGCTTTGTGTTTATTTAGGCTAGTTTTTTGCTACAGCTATTCTTTGCTACTAATTTCTAATTTTAGTTTTTAATTAGCCTTTTGTACTTTAGCATTTCACTTGTTTTTTGTTACTTTTACTGTAACTTCTAATCAACTATTTGCTGCTTTTAAGGCCCTGTGATGTTTTAGCAAACTTATGAAAATTTTAAAGAAATCTTTATTGAAGATGGTATTGAAAAAGATAAACTGGAAGCTTCTTTTAGGTATGTACATACTGCAATTCTAACAAATTGATCAAATATACAACTTTCATTAGCAATTTAGATATAAAAAAATGTTTCACAAGTTATCTAGTGTGACAGGGCCTGTAGATAGCGTTTTACTTTTAGCTTTAATACAGCCTTTTTTTTACATTTATCTTTTGAATAGCCTTTAGTAACTTTTAGCAAGTGTTTTGCTATTTTGTGTTTTTAGCTAGTGTTCTGCTTCTTCTAGCATTAACAACTCAGTTTCAGTTTCTTCAGTGTCACTTCTTTTTCCACAAAAATGGTCAATTTTTCCATTTATTTCCTGTATTTATGCAGGTTTTATAATTTGAAAAACAGTTTAATTGGATGCTAATGGGAAGATTTTTGTCTGCTCCCACCCCACACAGACACCTTTTTACCAAATGTCTAGTTACTTGGACCATCAGTAATTTTCATAATGTCCAATCACACCACACAATCAGTGGTGTTTTCATAACAGGTGAAATAAGAGTGAAATTCTGGCTGCTGTTGCTGGTTTGGCGATCGTTCATAAAGGGAACCAACAACATTCGATCTGAATGCAAACCAAAAAAATTAAAACCTGGCAGTGATGTTTGATCAAAGAAAGAAAGCTTATCAAAGAATTTCAGCTACATTTTTGTAAAAAATTGGGAAGCCCTGACTGAGTCATGCATCTGTTCTGCAGCTGGATTAGCAGCAAGATACTGTAAGTGACTGGATCTGCTGAGATGTTTCCACATTTTAAGCACTCGCCCCATGCCAGCAACTGTGTGCACCTAAATTCTGATCCATCTGTAAATGATGAGTCACTCTTTCAGGTTTATACAGAAACCTTTGTTTTAGTGCTGCAGAGAAGTTTGGACAGGACAATTATTTTACCATCCCCAAAAAGGCTTTTTTTATAATGAGGCAGATGAAAAAGAAAAAGAAAGGAGTAGATCAAAGGTCATAACCTTCAAAACGCCCACGTGTTTCTTTCTTTAAAATTAATGGTGCTTAAAAATAGAAGGATGGGAACTCACAGACAACCTTTGACTTCTAGCTGTCCTGCTGAAAATTCAGCAAGTCCCTCTGACATTTTACAACTTTCTGAAACAGAGCACACAGGGAAACAAGAAGACATCTGATGCCTGTGCTTGTGTCTGGCTTTTAAAATGTTATCCCACCTATTGTCTGTGTGTAACTAACTCAAAGGTTCAACAACCCCAGGAGACGTGACACGTTTCATTTTGGCCACTTGTCAGTCGACATTCACAAGAATGTCTTTCTTTTGCCCGAGTCATAATAAACTGACAGCTCAGAGGACATCATTTTTCTTTTCCAGAAAACCTACTGAACTCAGACCTGTAAAGTGACATATCTTTCGCTTCAGGCGACAGAACCTTGTGGCTCAGATGAAGCAGATTTACTCTGTTTCTTGCACTCTATGTTATTTCTGTCATATCTGAAATGTCCCTGCAGACTCCAGTATGGATTCTTGGGTTCATTAGACTTTCCTTGCTGCCGCTCAATCTTTTTATTTTTCTTCTACTAAAAGTCTTCTGTTTATTACTAAATGGGCTGTGAAGAATATATAAATGTCACCATCCCTGTGTTTATAGTGATGAAGTGAGGAAAAAGGCCACAATCCTATTTGACAGATATGAAACAGGTTTGAATGAGGTTCTTGATCGACAAAAGAAAGTTGTGTCTAAGGTTGTGACTAAACAGGGACTATGATCCCCCCCCCTGACTGAGTTATGTATTAAACAAACAATGTTTTCATTCATTTTTTTCTTCCACTTGTCCACTGTTGATGTGATGAAGCAACAGTTCCAAGACACTCCTCCTTCCAGCAACACCTTTCGGCTCCGTCTGTGGGATCCTGACTCATTTCTTGGCCAGAAAAGATATATACAGTGAAGTCCCACAAAGTCATGTTTCACAGTTTGTTCTTTTTCAAAGTACCTAACTACTAGTACTTTGCCGTAATCCCCATAATTTTGTGGAGACTAGAAATACAGTAAATACTGTACAATAAAGAATGTAATGTTTTTCTCTCTCCCTCATGCTTTTTTAGGAGTTTTCAAACTAAATGATTAAGAATAATATGTTTTACTAAATTTGTAATAAAATGAACATAAATTCAGTTCCATAGGAAAAATAAAATACAGTATCGCATGGTGTATAGCTGCTAACTGTTTTACTTGTGCTTTTTTGTTTGGTTCTTCCCCCTTTACAATGCCACTCAAATGCACTGTAGGCCTTTTTTGGACTGCATCCAGTGTTTGTGTTTTTTCACGATTCACATACTGTAATGTACCCCCCTAAACCCAGGGCTTCACTGTAATCCTTCTAAGACACAGGTGTTGAACTCTGGTCCTTGAGGGCAGCTATTCAGCATGTTTTCTTTTTTTTCCTGCTCAAGCACACCTGATTTGCATTATTGGATGATCAGGTGTGTTGGAGCAGAGAGACAAGGACAACCTGCAGGATAGCGGCCCTTGATGAACCTGAGTTTGACGCCTCTGCTCTAGAAAGTTCTGGAACTATCTTGGGGTATTAGCGTGTGCCCTAAAATCCTCTAAAAGAAAAACTAACCAGAACATTTTAATCAGATGTTCAAAGCTACACTGGAAACAAGCTGCGCCAAGGATGTGGATTCATTGTTTTAGGTCTACAGCGATACTCTGTAAACTCTTACACTGTTGCCCTAAAAGCCTCCAAAAAGTGACAAACTCCAACATCCACAACAAATAACCCCATCAGGGATATGGCTGTAAGTCTGCTTTGGGTACACAAAGTGAATGCTGTCTGGATAAACAAACTCTTATGAACACTTCAGCAACTGTGCGAGAGTAAAAGTCTGGATCCTCTGTTCTGTGACCCCAATGAAAGCCATACGGATCATCATGAGTCCAAGGATTGACGATATGTCAGAGTCTCCTTTTCAACACCATTAATCAACTCTTTTCTCTGGAAACTCTCACCCAGGTTTGCCAGTCCTGGTCTTCAATCAATGACAATGAAGGGAACCACAAGTCCAAAACCTTCAACATCTCATGATGGAACCACGTTGGCCAAGTGAATGGACAATGCAACAGCACACTTCGTCAATAAACATTCCCATAACGTGAAGAAAAATATTCAGAATAGCATTTTGGTGCAATCATTTTTTAACTTGTCTATACAAATGAGACAATAAGAATAACATTTATGTGTACTATTGTATCTTGGTGTGTACTTCAATATGTTTAGATGAAGAAAAAAACTAAATTTGTTTCTGACCAAATTAATGAGCAAATGGTTTTTACAAACAAGACATATTTTGACTGTTGCTTGATAAAAGCACATTGACCTTCTTGCTTTGGGAGTTTAGAGGAAGTGAAGAGGAAAGTCAATCTTGCAGCTGTCTGTTCCAAATGCCAGACACAAGTTCAGTGGATTTCACAGGGGACCATTTTTTTTTAATTGGGTGGTCAAAGGGTGAAAACCTAGAGCCAAGAAAATATGTTTGCATTTTATAACTAAATGTGTCTGTGTGTGCACTTTTGGACTTAAAATCTTCCAAAATGTAATCCCAAATCTAACATTTTTTTTCAGCGAAGTGATCCTGCTCTGTCCTGAAATGTAATGAGTTCTTCCTGTTCCCATTATACACATCTACTCTGTTTTTCTTGAAATTTCCGTGCCTGAAACAAACACCACTGAAATATAATGGTGGTCTTTTTTTCCACCACTGTACTGCTTTGGTGCAAAGAATAAAATGTAACTTGAAATTGTGGTGTCAACCCCCCCCCCAAAGCACTTCTTGAACTTTTCATTTGAAAAACCTCAAGGAGAGCAGTGAAATCACTATTTGTTTGTGGCTCAGGGCTCTAAGAGGTTCCTATTTTTTCACCTCTAACAACTAAAGTTGCAACAAAGCCTCATATTCAAAGATTTATTTATGCACTTCTGCACCCAATGTGGTGAGAAAATTCCTGCTTTGGGAGGTGATGTGAACAGCAATGAGCCACAAATAGAGTTGCTAGGAGAGGCTTAAATAATTTAGTTTCCAAGCTCAAATACAATTTTTAATTTTTTAATCAGCAGCATCTCTGAGAATGGTTCGCTTTGAAAATACAGAACTCAAGTCTTCCTTGAACTTATCTTTGTTCAGTGAGACTGTTTATTTCACAAACCAGTTTTAAATAATGGAAATAATGGAAAATTTTGATTTGTGTAGAGGAAATGAGAGAAACCCAAAGCACAAAAATGCAGCAAAGAGCGGAAACAAGTAAAAACTAACTAAAATGATCAAAAGATTAGCAAGAACAAATAATTGCAGAAGACTAGATAAAAATTTATTAAGCAAAAGCTAACATTATTAAGATATAAAGGTTGCTAAAGTCTAGCTAAAAGCTAACAATGGTAGATATAAAAGAAGCAAAAGACTAACTAAAGGCTAAAAGTAGCATATTAAGAAAAACAGAGCAAACAGCTGAAGAGATCTCAATGGATATTTATGGGGAAAGTATTTGTATATAAAGTTAAAAATTTTGAAATGTATAAGTTACAAAAACCCTAAGTCATGGTACCCATTTCCCAGATGAGCTGAATGTTTGATACACGAATGCCAAAAATAGCACAAAGTATGCAGAATTAGTTAGATTGCAAAATTTATGCAATAAATGAAACTTGAAAATATCTGTGAATTCTGAATTAACATTCACAAAAATATTGGTGAGGAATTTTACAAAAGAACAGTTTGTATTTTGCTCACATATTCTGATTATTACCTAACATTGATCATTGAAAGAGGAATCCAGAGCAGATGGTAACAGCTGATCCCTGGTGAGAGTTTATTTGGCTTTACGTGCTCCGTGTGTCGGTTCTGATAGGTTAGTGGGAGCCTTTTGTTGCGCCTCTGGTCTCCTGTGCCTCCAAGCCATCTGATGCCTTCAATGAGCTTAGAGCATTCAAATTAGAGTGAAGAATGTTTTACGCTTTCACGTTCCTGCAATTTGGCTGAGGTCACATCGACTATTTCAAAACTAAACATGTCAGACTGTGTTGTGAAATTTGGTTAAAAAGGGAAATAAAGCTACAGTTTCATCTGTCTCAAAATCAAAGTGATCGCCCAACAGACAAGAGGTGTGGTGCACACACAGAACAGGTCAACACTGATCAGACAGACATGGGACAACTAGGCACAGACACACACGCCTAAAGACCATTTTAGAGTTAGCAGTTTAGCTAACACATTTCGAGCTGTGAAGGGAAACCAGATTACCTCAAAAACAAAACATCAGGGGCTCATGCTCACAGTGGCGAAGCTAGACATTTCTGCTTGGGATGGCACAGGGGTGGCCAAGGTGTTTTTTTAGGGGGGCACATACAAATGAATAAAACTACTCTATAGATCTGAAAGTTCAAGATGGCTTCCACGACTAACTTCAACAGTCTCTAATTAAGCTGTTTTTGTGTGATTGTAGAGAAGAACAATGAAAAGAAATATGCAGATTCATGTTAATCTCAGCTATGATAACTGCTAATGCTAACTTCACAAAGGGATATAATTTAGCCATTTTTAAACACACAGATAAAAATTAATAATAATAACCAAGAAACAATCTTTAACAAAATCCAACATGGATGCCAAAGCTAATTTTAAATACCTACAACTTTAGTGTGATGGTAGCCGAGAGCACTCCTCATGACATACCTCAGCTAGAAAAAATGTTTCTTATTGTATGCCCGTCTTTGAAATGCCACATACAAACCCCGCCCCACTTGTCAATCATTTGGGAGTGGCACTTTGGGTGGCCAATTAGATGCCAGCGGTGGCCACCTCTCTGGCTCTGGTTAGGGTTTATAAAAGTCTAACTGTTTGACACCAAAACACTCCTCATCAAAAGTCACATTATACAGTTAATTATTTATTTTGTCAAAGTTTGGATGGTTGAAGGTCTGAAATATTACAAATACAATTTGTGATCACTGTTATCACTGATTTTGATATTCTTTTCAAAACAGCTGAGCAAATGAAATAATAAATCAAATCAAAACAGTTCAAAACCTTTGATTATGACCAATTCAAGAGTTAAAGTTATTGTAATAGGAAAATTTGTTTGTTCGCCAATTTATCTGTAACTTGTTCACATAAAATAATTTTAAAATCCAAAAAGTAAAGCGTTGAAAACAACAGTTTTGTTGTTTTTTTTATATTGTCCAGTTAAAGCCTTGGGTTTTAATTTACACCAGGTGTCAGTGCTGAACTACTGTTTGCATCAAGCGATTTATTTATTTGTAATCCCTATTTATCAAAAAGGTTTTAAATCTCAGTTTGGATCTCTGTGTGTAGAATCAATGTTTTCTCTCTACATATTTGAGTTTCACTGGACACTCTGGGTTCCTCCCACGATAAAATATCAGCATGTTAGGTTAATTTCTAAATTTGTCTTAAATTTATCTCTTGCTCATTGCGTAATGGTGTTGAGATCTGTTTGGATCCTTTCTCCCACAACAGTCTGCGAACACTGAAGCTGATTATAAAAAGGAAATGATTTTGGCTTATTCACGTTTTGGATCAATTTTTATTTCTAAATGTTCTCTTCTGTGTTATGTTTAGACATAAAAAAATGTTGCGTAGAGAATAAGCATCTTCTGACAATGTTATCACTCAAATCTCTGGTAGTGGTTTTATGTTTTTACTTATGGGAATAACATGATTTATAACAAAACCCCAAAAAATCTGCTTTTTTTGCAACTCCTCTGGTTAAAAGATCTTTTGTTGTATGATTGATCATGTGAAAAGTGGGAGATAACAAGGTCATGAATTGTGTCTTGCAAAACACAAATGGGGGTTCATGTTGTCCTATTCTCATATCATTGTGTTGTGTGCAACTGGGTTATAAATCATCAGTTCAGCACATATTCAGATTTACTTTTGATTTGTTTTAGCTGTCTGAAAATCAAAGATCGCCACAGATGAACAAAGTTACTGTGATACGCGACCTTAAAGGGTCAATATCATGTAAAAACATGTCCAGAGTCTTGCTTTGACTCATTCAAGCATGTTTGAGAAATCCTGGGCTGTCCTGAGGCAGCCAGGCAGGAGAGCAAAAACGACCGGTTGGGCCTAGAACCACCTTTTGGTAACATCTCCTCCTCTGGGCTGTGTTGAGCTTCCTCATCACAGAGCACACCTCCACACACCCCTGGACCGCCCCGCGACTCCTGCAGGCTCTCGGCAGCAACAAGTAGCAAACACCTGGTGAAAACCGTGTCTGCTGAGCCCCTAATACTAACCACTTCTCCCTCCAGTCCTTTTCAGAAATGTAATTTAATAATCTTGAGCTTCCACATCATTCATTGTTCAGTCTGCATCACTTTCCGTCTGTCCGTTTTCTTATTTCTTATCCAGGGTCAGGTCGAGGGGGCAGCAGCCTAAGCACAGAGACCCAGACTTCCCTCTCCCCAGCCACTGGGGCCAGCTCCTCTGGGGGAATTCCAAGGCGTTCCCAGGCCAGCTGAGAAACATAGTCCCTCCAGTGTGTCCTTGGTCTTCCTCTGGGTCTTCTCCCAGTGGGACGTGCCCAGAACAGTGAATTTAAGACCTTTTACATGTTTCAATTGTTCACTCTGCTTCACATTTTGTTTAAATGTTTTTTTATGTAAAATGCCACTTCTAACTAAAATGTCTATGTTTTCAGTGTAACTGTAGGAACTTACTTGTTTAATCATTATTATTGTTGTTTTTGAGTTCTTAA
The DNA here is from genome assembly GCA_031762555.1 of Cynodonichthys magdalenae. Taxonomy (NCBI): domain Eukaryota; kingdom Metazoa; phylum Chordata; class Actinopteri; order Cyprinodontiformes; family Rivulidae; genus Cynodonichthys; species Cynodonichthys magdalenae. The sequence continues at coordinate 10,173,723 of JARVJO010000082.1, forward strand.
ACTGATGCTAGTTGATCTAAAAATTATAGGCATTATGATAATTAAAGATCGTTTTTTTTTGTTTTTTTAAATAGTTTATTAACAGTCTTTTAGATGTTATCATTAGGTTTGTTTATGTTTTATGAGTCTTGTGTTTATTTGTGCTACATGCATTTTCATTTTATCAGTTCTTTGTGCCACCTACACTTTTCAGTCAGTCTATTGCCTCAGTCAGACTGCTATGTCCAGTCACACCTGTTGCTGGTCTCATTAGTCACAGCTGCAGCCATTTCCCCAATCAATCTCAGTACATATAATCCCTTTTGCATCTCTTGTTTTTCTGCATTTTTTGTCGTAATGTTTCTTGGCTGACATTTTTCCTTCCAAATTTACTGTTACTCTGTCTTACAAGAAATGTGTCCGTGTTGTATTTATAATTTTCCTCATCCATTTGTTAAAATCCCCCTCGGTTGTTTTGAACAATGCATTCATTCTGCTAAAATAAATACTTTTGGATAAAAAAAATGTCATACTTAATAAATCACCAGTTTCAGAGAAAGCTCAGCCCTCAGTTGCATAAAATGTTAGCTGTTTTTGTGACAATCTGTGTAGACAGCACTTTTTGTGGAAAGTATTGAAATAGAAACATGTTTTTATAAATCATTAAGACATGTAAACTTAAAACATGTCTAACCCATTTTTGCTACAAAACAACTGTTCACTTGATATTTTGCTCTGAATTTAGAACATCTAGTCACTGGGATCTTTTTTTTTCCATACCTCAAGGCAGAACTGCGCCAGTTTCTTCCAGCTGAATGGGTTCTGAATGCTGGTGTAGATCATATGAATCATAGTATATTTTTATCAGACTGAGGTTTGGAATTTGAGCTACTCATCCTGCCATTTAAATGTGTTCCTTTAAACCTCCAGAGTGTTGCTTCAGCGGAATCCTCAAGGTCATTGGTATTCTGAACGATCAATGAATCTGTCCCAGTCTCAGGTCTCTGGAAGACTAATGAAGGTTTTCCTAAAATATGTGACTCTGATTACCAACATTCATCTAGTTATAATAAATTTTCAGGGCCTTTTAATGAAAAATAGGATGTTCTTGCTGATGTGTTCTCCATACTTTTCATTTTCCTTGATTTCACAGTTTTATTATACTTGCTAAAGCTAATCTTTTTTTATATATACATTTTTGTAGTCCCTATTTTCCTTGGCATCTATGTTTCATGCTAGGTTCCCTGGTAGCCTACTATGTTCTCTGGTACAATGCCTCTACTGTAAATGTAATTTAGTTCTTTTTTCATTGGTAATAAAAACATTTCATGACTTTCATTATTAACCCAAGGAGAGCATAGGTAGCAATGAACATGGGTACAAAGGATAATACGCACCAGGGAACACAAGTAGCCTACCTAAGAACATAGGTACTGGAAAGTATGGGTACTGGGAAACATATACCGGGGTACATGGGTATCGAGAAACATGGGTACTGGAAAACATAAATACCAAAGAACATTGGTACCATGGAACATAGGTAACAGGAAAGATGAGTACCAGAGAACATAGGTACAGGGATAGATACCAAGGAACATACTGGGAAATATAGGTAACTGATTACATGGGTACCAGGGAACATAAGTATCAAGGAACATTGGTACCGCAAACATAGGGACCAAGGAACATGGGTACAGGGAAACAGGTAACAGGGAACATGGGTACAAAGGAATATAGGTACTGAGAAACATGGGTACCAGTAATCATAGGTACATGTGTACAAAGGAAAATGGGTACCAGGAAACACATTGAGACATATGCTCCTCTTCTCAGTCTTAAAAACAACTGAAAACCTGTCTGCTTTCTAACTTTTTCTGCTTTATCCTTGATTTATGTCTTTGATCAATGTCATGTCATAAATGGGCTCACTGTATTGATTGATTGATTGATGTACTGTACTGATTACCAAAATGACTCACAAACTATAATTTTATTTGTCAGGTGGATAAAACAACTGTGTGGCTACCAAAGCTGTTTTCCATGCTTACAGTTTGCGATTGCTTAAAAACCTCCAGTGACACTGGCAGTTACAGCCCTGTGGCTAGTTTCCAAACTCTTCACACTGAAAGCAAATAAATTTAATGGTTTCTAGGAATGAATTTCAGCTTTTAGCCCTGTACTCGTCATCACATAGAACCTCGCTCATGCAGTAAATCCACTTTCTGCAGCAGCTGCCAGCTCTGTCAGGTGAACTCAGGTACCTCAAGAAAAGAATCTCACTCGTTTCCCTCCGCGCGACATGAAGCACGAGAAGTTCAAACGGAGACACCGAGAAGACCCAAACTGAACGGAAAGGAGGGTCTGCTCTGTGTGCGACAAGGAGCGATTGACTGAGAGAGGAGAGGAGAGGGGATAAGGAAGAGGGGGGAAGCGAGTCTTCTTCTTCAGTCCAGTTGTCTTCACGACTGACAGGATGTCTGCGCGCGGGGGAACCGCTGCTCCGTTCACCCTGTTAACAACTTAGTTAACCTCTAAAATTAACGTCGTGCTCTTTTTTTTTTTTGTTTACCGCACGGACCTGTACTCTGTGGTTTTATCTGTGGAGCTACAGTTTTTTGTTTGTTTGTTTTTGTTTGAGGAAATCCGTGTTTCTGTTCTCACCGAGGCGTTTTCCGCAACATGGCAGGAAAACTTCAGAGCCTCGGGATGGACGTACCTGTTTTTATTCTGCTCATCCACCTGACGCAAACCCAGATCAAAGGTAAAGAAAAAATATTTAACATTTACCTGTCTGCACTAAATGTTTAATATGGAGCTGTTTAGGGTGACCTTTTGTAAAGAAAAAAATAATCCATTTTAGAAGTGTCCGTTTCTCCTAATCTGAGCTGGACTGAAATCTTATTTTGTTTAGGACAGTTGTCTTCTCTCCCATAGACAGGTGTAGAGAAAACAAAAGGCTTTAACACTTCAGTGGCTACATGTCCTCATATTACTGATTATATTTATACTTTGTGAACATATTAAATCTGTACGTGAAACGTATGTTCAAATGCAAAAATTATCATTATTATTATTGTTATTATTATTATTAATTATAATTATGATATTTATTACAATTATTATTATTAATTATTAATTATTAATTATAACAGATCTCAGACATTCTTGTCCTGGCATGCACCGAAATTCAGTATAAAAATCTTATCTTGTTCACGGCCATCATGCCTCATATTTTGTGACTCATCCTCAGGTTTCTGATGTGTCTGAGGTTTTGTACATTTACCATTCAGAATCTGCTCACACTGAGGGATACGACTGGAAAATCTAACACTGTGTGATGGTAGGATCAGCATGTAGCGATTTTAAATCATAAAAAATTTGCATTTTATGTAAAAATGCAGAGTGAAGGCTGAGTATTACATGGCTCTGTTTGGGTTTATTGTTTATTTAGAATATTCTAAAAAAGCCAAAACTGCATTCTTAAATGTAAAATAAGCAGAGCTATATTTAAAAGCTAAACCATGCAAAAGCATTAAAAGAAAAGCTTAGTAAGAGTAGTACTATTCAACATTTTTTTTACTTTTTTACTTTTTACTGTCATTCAAGTAAAAGTAAAAAGTCGCCATCCAAGAAATGACTCAAGTAAGAGTTATTATATATATATATATATAAGCTATTTGGTAAAAACAAGACATCAGTCATTAATTATTTAAAAATTACATAACCAGATGGACCAAAATATAAGGTGGAGATTTTGGTATTTTAAAGAACAAAATGGAAACCATTCATATAAGTGACGTAATTACAAAATAACAAATTCAGGCAAAGGAAACGCTTGTCTAAATCAGTTTCTTTCAAAATAAAATGTATGAAACTTGCAGAAGCTGCTTGTGTGTGAGTGTGTGTGTGTCTCTCTGGTGAATCTTTGGTGAAAACAAACTTGTTCTTCATTCAGTAAAATTACTCAAAATGGGTAGAGTATCTAGAAATATTACTCAAGTAAGAGTAGCAATACTTAAGTAGAAGTAAAACGGACAGCATAAAAATACTCCTAGTACATTTTTTTCCAAAAAGTTACTCAAGTAAATGTAACTGAGTAAACCAACTCAGCTAAAAGCAAAATTGCTAGCTAAAAATAGTGAAAGCCAAAGGCAAAAGGCTAGTTAAATGCAAAAAGTAGCATACAAAAAAATAAAAAAATAAAGCCAGTATGCTGAAGCAGACTTAAAAAAGAACAGTGATTTTGGAGGAACTAAAGAGTTTTTAATGTATTTTACTTTGGGGAAAATAATTTTAAATAAAGGGGGGGGGGGGGGGGGGGGGGGGG
>JARVJO010000082.1:10178128-10190371 GCA_031762555.1 Cynodonichthys magdalenae
GCGTTAAAGCCGACTCAGCATTACCACAAATAACTCTCTTTTGGATGAGAGTTTTGTGAAATTAGCTGTAATCTCTTTCCACATTTGGCTGTGAACAAACCTGTCAGTATGAAACATAAATCTAATTATTGTGAGTTTTAGATATGCACACAGTCTGTCCAGAGTTGGTTCCACACACTGAGAGCCTCGTTTCAAACACAACTGGATGAACTGAAAATGTTGAGATCTGGTGATCAGACCAAAAGATAAGAGATGAAACAGGATAGAGGCAAAAAAAAAAGAAAATGTTAGCAAAGAGCAACCACACTACAGATACATCTATTTATTATATATTTAACTGTCATAAATTCAGAGATTGGAACATATCAGCTTCCAGAACAGTCAGTTAAAAGTTCATTATCTGCAGCTCAAGTTCCCCCAGATATTCAGCTTAGCATTTTTTGATTAAATATGGTCAGATAAATGCAATTCCATTCCTGATAAAACTAGAGAAAACATGTTTACAATCCTTTTACTTTTCACTCAGTCTGTAGAGAGTACAGGAAGTTGGCTCACAGTCAGTTTCCAGAGTAAAGATCACAGAGTACAGGCGGAGGAAAACCTGTCAGGACTCAGCCACACTTAAAGATGATAGTTTTGTAAGTCATTTGGGTGATTTAACAGGGTTCTCCGTTCCTCTCTGTGTTTTTAATCACTTTAGCTTTTATAGCTGCTTTAAAGGAGAACGCAACATTTATTTTAAGACCGACACTGGCCGCTAAAATAATTGGAACGGTTCATGGGAGCCGTACCCAATCCCTGCTTGAATATTGGTAAATCTGGTATTTATTTATCTAAAGGGATTGCTTCACATATGTTGGGGATGGAGCACCAAGACGCATTGCAGACACCCTCGGGTGGAGCGCCAAAGATGCTGCATGATGTCAGCTTGCATGATTTTTTTGCTGTCGCCGTCGTCGTGAGCGAACGTTCTGCCTCGGAGAGGTTCTGTGTCAAATTTATTCGTCTCCTTACGACTCAAGATGGCATTCGAGAGGCTGTTCTACTTAATAATATCTATTATTGTCCCGGTGTAGGTGGAAGCTCTGCCACGCTCTCTTTATAATTGAAACGTCTCCAACGAGCAGGTGCAAGACTTTTCTTTTAATGATTCACAAGACAATATGAGTCCCCCGATGGAAGCAGCTTAACTGTCTCACAAACACTCATTTGCTGTTTTGTTGCTGAAACGCCGGTTCCACTCCACATGATTTTGCCTCAGACTGAAGAGTAACAGCAGGGACAGTTTTGACTCATTGCAGTCAGTAGCAGCTGCTGTTTAAAAATTAAGATTTTCTAGTTTATTTTCAGCTAAAATGGTCGACTTGTGATGTCAAAGGTGAACCCGAAGTTAGCGTGAAAATCATTTTGTGAATGTCTATCATTTTATTTCATGTTGTTTACAGCAAAGGTGCAGATTTACAAAAGGCCTTGTGTTTTGTGCAACAGTTTTACAGCTGATTTTTTAGCCTCACAATTATCATCTGAAAGATGGGGACACATTGATTTTAAGCTCTCTTTCACATGTATCGTATTTATTTGAGTTTTTCCTTTAGAAAACACAATTTGTGGGGAAGATCTTGAAATTGTTAAGTTTTGCACTGTGTAATTCATTGCTGAGTGGAACAGAATTTGAAAAACAAAACCTGTTTTTAGTCTCTAATATAACACAACCCAAAAAACAAAGATGTAACAACAAAAATGTGAATACTAAGCGCTGAATAACAAAAAAAAATGTTGAGGAACCTCAAACTGAGTATTTAGAACAGTTGTTAAAATCTACAAATGGTAGCTAAATCTTAAATGCAACAAAATAGTTGCTAAAAGTTAAAAGTTCAGAAAAGCTGAAATGTAGCAAAATGCTATTTGAAAGATAAATGAAGTGCTAGCTTAAAGTAACAAAACATGAACTGAAATTAGCTAAATGAGCTTTAAGCTAAAGACTAAATCAAAACTAAAATTAACAGATTGCAAGCTTAAAGTATTGAAAAGCTAATCAATAATAACAAAATGGTGGCTAAATGTAGCAAATATTAGCTCAATCTAAAAGTAGTTAAAAGCTGAAAAAGGTAGCAAAATGCTACTTAAAAGCTAAACAAAGTGCTAGCCTAAGGTAGCAAAATCTTAACTAAAATTAGCTAAACAAGCTTTAAGTAAAGTTAATGGCTAGAATAACAATAAAATTAGCAGAATAAAAGCTAAAAATGTTGAAAGGCTGACTAATAATAACAAAATGCTGGCTAAAAGAAGCAAAACACGAGCCAAATGTATAAAGGCCAGTTCAAAACCAAAATTAAAAGATCACTAAATGCTGAAAGTTAAAATGTTTGCTTTCAAAAAATGTATCATTTTTGGTTTAACTTTACTTTATTGGATGCACCTTTATCTTCGCAATGTTATTGTCTACATTTACAAACCAGCAGAGGAAATAATATAAATGCTAACCAAAAATGACCTGATTATATTATAACATTGGAATAAAAAAAAATGTACAGAAACTGGCTGTAGCTTGTCTTTATGCAATTTTTTTTTTCTCAAATACAAGTTAAACCTTTATTTTCTACCACTTCTGTGTGCTGTTTGGTCCCGAACCAAAAAAACCTATCCTGTTTGAATACCTGAACAGGTAAAGAAGCCTGTGTTGTAACAGAACAGAGCTGTGTGATGTTAAAGTTCAGGCTCCTGATAACCAACAAGGCAGCTTGTGTGAAACTTGGAGCCACTCCTGACAGACAGCTTTGACCATTACTGAAACGAGACAATTAGGGTCCTCCTGTGTTTTTACATCAGCACACTTTTAGAACTTTAACCACAGATGCCATGTAGGATTTGTAAACAGAAGCTTATTTGCTCATCTTGGTCAATGTTGTCAGTGATGTCGAACAGATGCATTATTGTCTTCATAAAACAAGGACACCGAGGTCAAACCAGCTACAGACCGATCCTGATGTTGTGTATATATCTATATCCTTTAGGCATCTAGGGGGTTTTAAAGTTCCCTTTTTCTTGCTCAGCTTGTTCTGATCTCAGTCACATTCCTCTCCTCCTTTTCATTGTTGTCTTTTCGCTGGTTTGTGTTCAAATCAGCGACCCTTTTTACGAGTCATTTGCCCTTCTTTGTTTGCTCTGTGTCACGCCTCCTGCTGACACCACTCACGATAATTAAAAGAAATTTATTGAGGTGGAGGCTCTGCTCTCGCTGACATTAGATTTGGAAATACAACACTGAGCATGTGGGGAAAGTCTGTTTTTGGGAAAAGATTTGCCTGTCATTCAAAACTGAGTGTTGAATTTCCAGCCAGATCTCAAATACAGCCTGTTTTTAGAGGCTCTGAGCTCAGCGACTCCCTGAATTCCCTACTAGTGAAACTCTGTAACTGTTAGTTTAAAGTCATTTTGGGACTGACTGACAGGTAGTTGGTGAGAAAAAGACTAATAAAAGGGGGAACATCAGAGAACAAAGGCGAGCATGTAGCTTTTCAGGCTGTTTGATTTGGATGTTGAAACTCATCAAAGTCAGATTTGACCAGTCAAGATTAGTCTTTTGAACTGTCTCACAGATTTATGTTCCTGAATGTGTTACAAAATAATGAACACCACAGTCAGGTCTGTCAACGACCCAAAAAAAAAACAACAAAAAAATAAAAAAAACGAATGAAACTGAACGAACATTTAAAAAGTTTTAATGAAGCTAAAGAAAAATAAATTGTTAAGTTACAGAAGTTTAAAAAAGGATTAGAAACATGAAGGAATGCACGTCAATAAAATCATCTTATGGTGAGAGTTTTAGCTGTTTTGGTCAAACCCAGTAAATGTGCAAGCTTAATTTTTATTGCAATATCTTGCATGATCTATAGCGCTAACAGTATGTGTTCAGAGTTCAGCTCACTTTCAATGAAATTGACTGAGTTGTAGCCCTTTATTTTGTTGACTAAGATCAATTAGCTGTGGTGGCCATCTTGACTTAGTTTGACTCCCAAAGTTTACTCATTGCAGACGTACATCCTGTGATTATTTTCTGAAAATTCTCTAACAGTTAAAAGTTTTAGGAAACATGCTCAGCTACTACCACACCAAATTTTAACTGATTATATGGCAGATTGGCTGAGTTAAAGCATCTGTGTTGAAGTGGTTTAACTACAAAAAGCATTCAGTTGTAAATGTTTCATGTTTCTCTAAACTCCATCTAGTGGTACTTGGGAAATTTTGCTAACAGATAGATACAGTCGACAGACATAATCAATGGCAAAGTTTTAAAACCAGATTAGTTTGAGCTTAGAGCATGTGTTGGGACTGACTCTTGGCTACAACTATACAAAATCATACTGTAAATCTTCTGTAAAACCCACTGAGTTGTATTCTTTTGTGTTTGCTAAAGTTGAGTAATTATGGCGGCCATATTGAATTGGCTTGAAGTAAAGGACTTTGACGATTCATTGATTAGTTTCTGGTAGTTTCATTAAAATCAGTCCACTGATACATGAGATATTTTTGCTTCTACAGGCAAAAAACATTAGCACCTCCAATAAGAACAATAAATATCAAGACACCAGGCAGAGAACAGTTCATCATTGAAGAACATGTAGTTATTGTTTATTAGATTTGGGAATTACTTATTACCAGACATGTTATGTTCTTGGATCTGTTTGTCTGTTATTTAGGAAGGTTCAGTCAAAAAGCTCAATTTTTTGATTGAACTTTTTCCAGATGTTGTCCCAACTCATAAATGATTTAGCTCGCTTTTTTTTTTTGTATTTCCCATTTAGACCAAAAGTTTAACATTGTCCTCTTGATTTAAGGCAAAAACTCAGGATTGTGATGTAGCCAGTAAACATTTTGGTGGCAATATGTTGTGTTATCCCATATTTTACTTTAGTTTTTTGTGTACTCTTTCATCACACTTTCCACTTTTTCTATGTGCTTCAACTTCTTGGCCACTATTGTCTAAAGTGGCTCTGGGCCAGTGAGAGCCCATCAGATTGTTCATATTTAATATTGGTGGAGTGCAGAAAATGTTGGAATATAACAGTCTGGGACTTATTTCACTCCTTTGCAATATTGATATTGGGCACACTGATATTGTGATGCCAATAAATTATTGATAAATTGTGCTGCTCCGTCTTTGAGGTTATTACATCATGTGTCCTTCAGTCCTGCTTTATTTAAAAAAAACTTGTTTTACTTAAAGGTTGTACTTTCATGATTTCTCTCTGTCCTTCATAAATCTTTTTAATTTTTCCATCTTCTTCTTCTGTGTTGTGAACATTTAGGATAAATTCTCTCTGAAAGCAGTTTGTCTTCATCCTGGAGTTCACTCTTTCCTTTGACGCTTCAATTTAATCCGTCGCCAAAGCCTCCTTTTCTTCCTCTCAAAAGCATCTGTAGATTTAAGCAGTCGCTCCCTGACTCTGTGGCAGAAACCCTCATACCTGCCTTCCTAACCTCTCATCCTGCAGTGACAGTAAGTCTTGTTTGGCGCGTCTGACAAAGTCCTGAAAAGGCTCCATTGTGTTTCAGACTCTGCTGCCAGGATTCTTGCCCTCACCAAACCCTGGCACCACTTCTCTCCAACTTTTATTCAACTTCACTGCCTTCCAATTAGGTTTGGGATGATCCATTACTAACCCCCTTTTTGTCACACAAATCCCTTCATGGCCATCGTTGGCCCTCCTGTCTGATTTGCTGAATCTTTGTCCCCATCTCATACCCATCGCTCATTATTCTGGGCCATTTATTTATTTATTTATATGAATTTCCGCTTTTCGTTTTTTTATGTTTACCGTTGGATTGTGTCAGTGTGTGCAGTACCTGATACAATAGTTTAGAAACTGCAATATGAAGTCTTACTCAATAAAGCCCTTAAGGAATGCTCAGAGTATGATTTCTAAATGACTCTTAGCTACTACCACACCAAATTAGAGGTCAACATCAAGTCAACAGACTTACAGTTGCCCAGTAGCTGTGGCAGCCATCTTGAATCTGGTTGACTTTAAAGGTAAATCAGTTGTTTGTTAGTGGTGTGTACGAGTATCGACCCAGATAATTTGGTACAAAATGTGACGATACTCTTGACCAAAATCAATGTCTGTGCTGATACTGGTATACTGGTATCAATATTCTATCAAATGTGCTACAGTTTGCATTTGCATTTCTAGTTAATTGTTTGTCAGTTCCATGTTTAAGAAATTTGTGCAAGTTGAAAGAATTGTTTTTATTTACTTTAAAATGAACAGTAAATTTCATGTATATTTGATTTGATTCAGTCAGAATGGCTGTAGGCCTTTAAGGAATAAGAGCCACCTTGTTCTCAATAAAATAAATAGTTTTAATGTCATTGTGTATTGTTTAAGTTTTAACTCAGTAAGTATTTACATGTCAGTATTTAGTATTGGCGAGTACAAAAACTACTTTTCTTGGTTTGAGAAAAACTGGTATCGGGACAGCCCTAGTGATTACTTTCTGAGACTTTCAGTGGTTCATGACATATTTTGTTAACACATGAACACAGACTCGAGCAAAACTTTATCACCATCAACTTTCGGCCATAGGTGATAATTTAAAAACCCAATCTCTCTACAGACTGATTATCTAGTATTAAGCCAATACCTGGCTGCTTTTGATAACAAAGCTTTAGGTTTAGTTTCAGCTGAAACCTGTCTGTTCTTTTCATTTCTGTTTTCTCTGCTCTCACCAGGGTGAAGGCAAACCAGAAAATAAAGCAGCTTTTTACCAGCAAAATATCTCCACAAACAACTCATCGGGATTTTTCTCTCTCTGTACCAAGCAGCAGATACATTTAGCAATTACATCATTTAAATCACACCTTAAATAAATAGATGCTAACTCCAGGATCTGTGGAGTATTGGAAACACCAATGAAAGGAAATGGAACTGTTTGGTGTAAAAACATCACTAAAACGTCAAGTTTTGAAAGAGGAGACATTGTTGTGAGGCTTTGGTTTTATTGGCATATTTACAGTGGCAGAACTGCTGGAGGTGCTTAAAAATGACACCAAGGTACAAAAGAACTCTCAGTTCTGTAACATGCTGGGTTTTTCATAAATTCTATTTCATAACTTTTATATGTTTTGTCAGGACCGTTCGTGTTCACATCTTGATTCCTAGCCATCAGCACCATACACTGCAAAGGGGGGGCTCAGCTTTTCATAAATAGGTTTAATAATTGGAAACTTGGCAATAGTCCAACAAATGACAGTTTCCCCAAAATATTAATATTCAGATAATTAGTGACAGCAGAGTTTGATTAATGATTCGTGTATTAATTGGATCTCTTCTATTACACCATGAGTGGTCATCTCAAGCCTCTATTTTGTTTATGTATATATATATATATATATATATATATATATATATATGTGTGTGTGTGTGTGTGTGTATGAATAATTATAAATAATTAACAGGAATCTCCTCTTTATGGACCAAAAGTTGAAGAAAACAGGTGATATTTTGAGGTTATTTTTATAACACAAAATACTTGTTCTAATGTATTTGCCCACTTTCTTTGCTAACAAACTTTTCATTTATGATTTTCTCCATATCAACCTCTGCCATTGTCTCTTGAGTCACAAGATGAATTTTAATGAACCTTTCAGGGAAATAAACATCGACCGTATCGTTACAGCTGAATAACTTTTAGAGCTACGATGGAAGCCACAGTGTACAATTCTTAGAAAATACAAAAAAAAATGTAACTAGCTGGTTTTATCAATATTGAGCTAAAATTTTATGTGGTAGTAGCTGAAAGTAATTCCCAACACAAACTCTGAGCAGAGTATATTATGTTGCAGCATACGTTTGTTCTAAGTCATTAATACATTTTTGAAGCTCTCAGGCCACATAAAATGCACGTGGACTAAAACAACTAAAATCTTTGTCATTTCTCAACATAAGATTTTAGTTCAAAACTCTGGCGGGCAATATGCAGTCTTTCACAGAATGCTTGTTTATTATTGTTATTCATGGGTATTTTTGTGTGAACAAAATTAGAGAGAATATAATCTGTACCACATAGTTGTTGTTTTTTATTATGCAAGGTAAACTCAAGGTCAGAATGTGACTTTGTATTAAGACATATGGATAGGAAAGATTTTTGGAAAAAGTATACTGTTAAATCTATACTGTTTATGTAATTTATATGTTTCATAAATCCTACCTTCAGTCAAAAAGACAGTATAAAACCTAATAAACAGATTGTAAGCTACTCTCCACAGCCTTTGAAGCACCACTGTTGCTGCTTTTTTATTATTTTCCAAGGTCAAGCTGCAACACTGTAAATGTCTCCTGTAACCTCAGGTAAAATGTTAGATGGGAAGCAGGAACGTCAGCTCCGTTCAGAGGTGTTTATACGTCTCTCTCTCCTAACTTTTCAGTTATTGTTGCAAATGTTCCAGATATTAAATGAGAACCTGCATAAATATGTGCTGATGCTGTCAACAGCTCAGTTTTATTAGCCGGCAGTGGAGCTTCGTCCGACATGAACTGGGCACTGTTTGTATTTTTTATTTATTTATTTTCCAGAATGGCGCTCTTTTTTTTTTTTTTTTTCATTTTGCTCTGAACTGACAGAAGAGTTATTACTTGACAAGACGAGAGAAAGTAAAGGCACCTTTATAAGGCTATACACTTTATGTCTTATTCATACCAAAAACAGCTTACTCTCAATTTTTAAAAGAGCTCCATAAAATTCACCAGACATTATTTCTGGGGTGCTTCAGTATTAACTGTGCCCTTTGGTATAAAGTGTGACTTTGCTTCTCTGCAAACTTAAAGCTTTAAGACAAAATGAGCAAAGGAACTCGTATAAAAACAGCTTTTGGATAAAATTTTTAGTGCTTTTGGCAAAGCAAAAATGTAAAAAGGAAGGGATCCAAGTGCAAAAGGTAATAAACTTTTTACTCTATTTGGCAACAAATAATAAAACAATGCAGTCTATTTCTGTCCTGTTTATTGTACTGTGAAACAGCAAATATTTTTATCCCTAACACTGTTAAAACTCAGAGTAAGAGATGTTTGAATCAGGTCATTATGGAAGTAACTGAGCTGCTAAAATAACCCGATGTCAACGAAAGACTCTTGTTTTAAACTTAAATCCCAAAAAATCTACAATTTAGACAAAAACAAAACAAAGTTTTACAGTAAATCATCAAATATGCTCAATTTTCAGTTGTATTTCTTGTTATTTGTCCCATTTTTAATTTGTTTCAAAACATTTTCTATTTATATGTTACCAAATAAAATAATTCTTAAGATTTAAACAATTTTTCATGATGAAAATGTACCATTTTCCTTTTCTTCCTTTTGCAGCTCTGGTGACCGGTACAGTGGAAGAAGAGGTTCGCTGCCCACTTGGCGAGTTCCCGTGTGGTAACATCAGCCAATGCCTTCCTCAGAACCTGCAGTGTGACGGACGCACCGATTGTCCCAACGGAGCCGATGAGCTGCTCTGTGGTAAGTGCAAGAATAATTTATAGACTTCAAGTGCCAGTGAAGCAAAAAAAATGTTATAAAAAGGGAATAATTTAATGTCCTTACCCTTATTCCAATAGCTATCAACTTCTAAAGTATATCCAGTTTTGAAAGGTTACCTCAGAAATATTAGTGCAGCTGACACATATACTGCGTTTTTATTAATGCAACAGAATGCAAACATGATCTAGAAACCCCTACAGCCCACATAAAGTCTGTTGGGCTTCAGTCTCCAGATTACATCGGCTCAAATTCTAGTTAATCATTTAAAATAATTAACTTTCATTTGACCATTCTTATATTGGGGTATTATACAGTATATGGGGTCATGTTCATGATTCAGGGAAGAATGGAGCATGAGGTTGATAGATGGATCGGTGCGGCTTTCGCAGTTTTGCGGACTCTGTACCGGTCTGTTGTGGTGAAGAGGGAGCTGAGCTGTAAGGCAAAGCTCTCTGTTTACCGATCAGTCTACGTTCCTACCCTCACCTATGGTCACAAACTTTGGGTGGTGACTGAAAGAGCAAGATCGCGGATGCAAGCGGTCGAAATGAGTTTTCTCCTCAGGGTAGCTGGACTCTCCCTCAGAGATAGGGTAAGAAGTTCAGTTATCCGGGAGAGGTTCAGAGTAGAGCCGCTGCTCCTCCACATCGAGAGGAGCCAGTTGAGGTGGTTTGGGCATCTGGTAAGGAAGCCTCCTGGATGCCTCCCTAGGGAGGTGCTTCAGGCATGTCCAACTGAGAGGAGACCCCGAGGAAGACCCAGGACACGCTGGAGAGACTATGTCTCTCGGCTGGCCTGGGAACGCCTTGGAGTTCTCCCAGAAGAGCTGGAAGAGGTGGCTGGGGAAAGAGAGGTCTGGGCCTCCCTGTTCAAGCTGCTGCCCCCGCTACCTGACTTCGGATAAAGCGGAACATAATGAATGGATGGATGGATGGATGGATGGACATTCCTTATATTGTTCTCCCACAACTCCAGCCTCTCTTCACTGCAGCAGAGTGTTATCTAATTAAAAAGTGTATGAGTGTGATAACTGAACACTGGATTGCCAGAAATTCCCTTTTCTGACATCCTTTTATTCCTGATCTGACTTATTTCTGACCGGTGTGGTTCAGTCGACCTCTCAGACATGCTGAGGCTAAACACTTCCCAGCCGTCTGCATCGTTGTCATTTTGAAGGATAAAAGAGAAATGGAAGCTAAAAATTTAAATCAATAGTTCCCCCACAGAGAGGCTTTTTAATCCTCTCAAACACCATCTGGCACCTTCCATTTCTCCTTCCACATCTGAGGCGTTCTTTCAGATCAGAGCGTATCACCTGGCCAGCCCCAGAAAGCCCCTCACCTCGTTTTAAATCTTTGGCCAGCCGCTGTGGTCGTTTTGATTTATGACCACACCTGCCAACGATCATTACCCCAGATGCTGATCTTCCTTATGCCTACTTTGTGCTTTTTGTTGACTTTGATTGGATTTGATTTACGACCTGCCTCGATGACCTCCTCACTTTCAGAACATTCTTCTTTTGTTTTTATAGAATCGAGCGAACACTCGTTCGTGATGCTGGGTGATAGTTGTGTGTGTGTTCTGGCCACCGAAGCAAACACATCTGCGGCTCTCAGAAAAATTGAGTAACGGCCATCGCAGAGGGAAAAAAATGTGGATTGAGTGAAGTTTGGAATCTCTCGCCCCAATTAATTTCTATTCTACTTGAACCCGAGGCAGATTTTCCTGTGACAGCTGCCCAACCAAATGAAACTTTGATTTTGAGGCCAAGAGCTATTGAATTCAGATTTTACCAAGTCTTGGACCTTCATTTGCAAGATTTCCTGCCAAATGGCAATTAGGTTCATCTTGGTAAATTATTATTATTATTATTTTTTCTTTTTTCAATTTTACAGCATCATCAGCTGCTTTTTGCAGATGGAACAGGAAGAAGCTGATCAGGGTGGAGGAGGTGTAATTTGAGGATATTTTGGTGGAGTTACAAATAGATAATTTAATCTGTAAGCCTACTTTGGGAGGTGGGGAACAATTTAATCTTCTGCCAGTTAGGTAATGTCCTCCCTCGATGAAGGACAATTACATTTGACCAACTTTGACATCCCAGACATGAGTCCTAACTCAAATCTACTCATGGCTGATTGACAGCTCTACGTCCTTCTGTCTTCTCAGGGCACAGATATTTTTCTTCGCTAATGGCAGATAGATATCTGGATGCAGTAGATGCACCTCTTCCTGTAAGACTTAAAGATGAAACTCACCAGGACTGGTTTCTGAAGGGCAAACGTCACTTTATTTTTCATGTTATTGGTGTGGCACCATCCATTTTGAGTTGCCAGCTACAAATTTGAACACAAGCTGTTTATCTGCAGGTGTTATAACCTGGAAGGTGGTGATCCAGAGGTCCTCAACTGCTTCCCACAGGACCCCACCAACTTTGGGGCCTGAAAAAGGACATATAAATGCATTTTGTTGTGTACTTGGAGGCTTTATTAGTGCAGAAAAGTTAAATTTAGTCTTTCCTGGTGCTGTAAGGATATCAGTATATTCTGTTTAGGTCATACGCAATCTTATCAGTTTTCTCTATTTTCTACGATGTTTTCTTAACTATTAGGGCTGTGTCCAAAACGCGAGACCGAGTCCTCCGAAGGCCGAATTCGTCGGCCACTTACGTCATAGCGCCGCGACGAAGGCTGTCCAAAACCGAAGACTCCTCCGA
>JARVJO010000082.1:10208428-10222842 GCA_031762555.1 Cynodonichthys magdalenae
GATGGCCACCTGTCCTGAGCCTGGTTCTGCTGGAGGTTTCTTCCTGTTAAGGGGGAGTTTTTCCTCTCCACTGTCACAGTCTCCCATCCTGTCTCAGGATGGGAGACTGTGACGAAGCAAAGATTCGGCTCAGTCTTATGGCTTCTTCTTTAGCTTTTATAGTTTTTTGTGTACAGAGCCCTGAGACAACAATTGTTGTGACTTGGCACTATATAAATAAACTGAATTGTATTGAAGTGAAGTGAAGTATTATGCTGAAGTTTTGCTGAAAACACAAACTGTATTTATATAATTACAGTTAATGGATTACTGTAATCCACTTAACCAAGATGTTTATAAAATAATCATCTCAAAACTCGAGGGAACCTTACTAATACAGTGTTTTCTTGACAAATCAGGTCTTTTTTTTTTTAAACAAAAACTCCTCTCGCCTCTCAACTCACTCATTTAAAGTGCAAAGATGTGACATCCAGTGTTTTAATTATTTAATTTAAAAAATGTGACACTTGTGATATTTTATCCAGATCAGGTTTCTTACTGCGATCGTCACAGAGCCAACAATATTGTTAACCAACTATAGAGTTCAGATACTGACTCCAATGTTTTTGTGTTTTTTTATTGGCTTTGCAGGTGACAACATTGGAATGGCAGACTTCGTTGGCAAAACAATTCAGAACAAATCGGTGGCAGGCGACTCCTCCTCCGGCTGCTGTAAGTGTGTGTGTGCATACTATTTGTGCTAATTCTTTGTGGTTCGCCTCAAACAGTGATCAGATGACTACAGAAAAATGTGTTCGACAAAACAAACCCTCAAAAACATCAATTCTAACATCTTACAGCAAATCATGTGATTTATTTTAATATTTGTGTTGATTATGTTGTGTATCTTTTGACAGCTGGTGGTCGAGTCTAAAACTTATTTTTTGTGTGTGTGTGTGTGTGTGTAGTCTTGCCGACGTTTCCAGCTGGTTGTGGCTGCATACACACAGATGTTACATGTGTGAAGGTCAACCTTACAGAAGTTCCTCTCCTTTCTTCAAATGTTACCTGGCTGTAAGTACCAATGACTGCAGTGATTTTGTTTAAGAGTTTAAAGTTCAGGATACTAAGATCAAGTAAAAAAATGTTTGGGATGATGCTCAGCTACTACCACACCTGTCAGTGGTCAAGTCAGCGACCAGTAAGTTGAATACCTACGTTCAGTAAGTTCATCTCAGTCACATCCTTTCAGACCCCATTTTCTGCAAACATCAACTCAAAAGAAGCCACTTTTTCTGCTCCTCCTACACCTGTCATGTAACGTCCAACCATTTTTACTTTACTTTCATCAGTGGGTTGAAAGTAGATTCTCGTACAGCTATCTGCTCACATGTCATTGTGCCTCCAAAATTACCCTGAGGTTTTATTACCACCACTGGATGTTCTCTGCTGGTTGTTATGATGGGTGTTTATGTCAGCGTATGTTCCTGAATCTGCTTCAAGAGTAACCCAAATTACCGTTAAGCTCCCAACCACCTTTTCTGTGTTAAACTTTAGCAGAATTAGTAACAATCAGCATATAAACTGATTTAATATGGGAAGAGGCTACTTTCTCCCAACCTATTATTTTTTATCATTCCAACTGGCAAGTGCATGTAGCTTTGATCACAGAAACAAGGGTTGTTTCCTCTATCCACCACATCCTTTTTCTGGCTGCAGTGAGCCCCATTACAGCTTCTTTCCACTTTCTTATTTTCTTGTAGACCATTCAGGAGGCATAAAGCTAGGGTAAGAGCAACATCTAAACTACGCTGTTATTGACCTTTGCATGATTCTCTCCTATTAACATCATAATAACCATCAACCATGATGAGCTAATTAACTTAACACAAAAAATATACAAATTTGGGTTGGTTATTTCTTTGTTGTAACAACGCTTCTTTTCTTGGCAACAAATTTTATTATGTTGGAAAAGTTTTTGCATTTTTTTCTTAAAAGGTTCATTTATGAGTTTCACCCATTAAAAACCTGCCACATCTCTGCCAATGTCAAACAGTTTATTCACCTCTTGACTTGTGTTTGGTGTTTATTGGGTTGGATGATTAAAGTCTGAAGAAACAAGACATTCTGGCAATTTACTGATTTATTCATTCAACAAATAAGGCCCTCAGTCGCATGTGGAAGACGTCACAGCCACAACAACCTCATGCTGTTCCCCAGCTTGGTCACGCCGCTGTGGGATGGCCTCCCATTCTTCATCCAGCATTTATAAGTCAAACAATGGGCCTCATGCAAGAACATTTTCGTATTTTTATCCTAAATTTCTCTTACTTTTGTGCGTACGAACATGCCATGTCAGATCCAGCAAACACTTCTATCTGCAGGAAAAGTGTGTAAATGAGCAGCTTAAACATGATGAATGCCACCTGTTTGTGTTCAGGTGGTCGTGCATGAGGAGAGATTAGCCTACTTACCACCCCAAAAACACCATATAAGGCTACGTTTCCTGCCACACATACCAGGAAGTGTTCATTCATGAAAATAACAGTGAGTTCGGAGACGGAAGTCCTGCTCTCAGAGATCCACGTAAAATATACGACAGGTCTGGATCACACGTGAACATTGTTTGTATCTGAAAAAAATCTTACAATACGACAAAATTGGTGAGTGCCATAAGTTCTCCTAATGCACACAACTTAAGAACAAATCTGTTCGTACGAACGGTTCTTGCATGCCCAATGGGATTTTGTTGGTCTGTCTGGAACAAACTTTACACCCAAGTGGAAGCACAGGTGTTTAATGGTGTTGAGGTCAGGACTGCAGGCAGACCATTCTATCCTCTCCACTCCCAGATTCTGAAGGTCTAATAAACCCCAATCTGTGAGAGTGAGCCTTTTCATCCTAGAGGATAGAGTTCAGTCCCAGACTGTGGAAATATGGGATTGCCACTGGTGCACCTGTGGTATCACAAGCTCAAAACAAGAGTCAATAGCAAAACAAGTTGTTTGTTTTTTGTGAACGCAACAGACTTACTTAACTCACAAATGTATTTTCCTAACAAATGTGGCACCATTTAAGGAGAAATAAATAGGTATTACCTTTACTGCCAAGAAGCATTGTTAAAATAGAGAAATAGCAAACCAAACACACAGTTTCTTACTTGATATCTAATTTAGTGCTCAGTTGTTTAGTTTACATGTGTCTAACCACCAGTTATTGCTTCAACAGATGAAACTATATACACCTTACTGACTCATGGAGTACCTCAGGGTTCAAGTCTTGGACAGTCGAACCCTTCTTATTTTCATTTTCAAAATAGCCTGTGTGCTCTTGTAGTGGCTCCTAATCCAATTTTATTTTAGTTTAATTAATTTTACTGTTGATACACTTCTCTTCTAAAACATTAAATCCTAAAATTCCCTTTAATGCAACTGTTTAACATATTTATTTAAAATTAGGGACTGGTTATTACATCTTTAAGTAATCTCAGATCAAATTTCTTAGTTGGTGAGCTCCAAGGTTTTTTTTAACAGAATTTTTAAATAAAACATTAAATAAAATTTTCTCTGGTTTAGTTCTTGTAAGGCTTCTAAACATTTTCCTTCTTGAGTTAAACACAGTTATTATAACCCTGTTTCATTTTTCTATTTCTCTTTTCTTTAGTCACTCCACAGCCTAATTTGAACTTAAATATGGGTTTCCAGCTGATTTAAGCCCATCCTGAGCTTATATGACCTACTTGTTGCAGCTTTTTTAATTATACCTGCATTAGTAATTAACAATTTTATGCAGTTTATCTACTTAAAAAGGTCTACATGCGTGCACACACAGAATGAAACAAAAACCATGAACACAGAAAGGAGACTGAATGAAGATGGACTTAAAATTGACCACTTTCCCTTTATTTTATTTATTTTTTTTACAGAAGTGAGTAATGGTCTTTACACAGAATATAGGTCACCTTATGACTTATATAGGTTGTTTGATTAAATAACTTGAAAGAAACTTGGTGCCCCTCTGTAACTTTACATTTCCCTATTATAAAACTTTACGATCAGTGAAGCTCTTCAGTCTCTTTCTGATGTCTTAGGTGTTTTTGCAAATAACGTCCAAACAATAAAAGTTACTGCTTCATTTAAAAATTTTTTTCAAACAAATAAAATCCAAGTGCAATAATTAAACACTATGCAAAGTCATAAATCCTTAGTCTGAACATAAAAAATATTTTTAACTGTTTTCAGAGGGAAGAAAATGACTGCCTCATGCTTTCTCCCTATTTTTTCTTGTCTTTCTGTCTTTGAAGCTCCTAATTTGTGCAAAAGCAAGTCTGGGTCGTCTTTTAAATAATTTTAGCAATGATCAGAGGAGGGCATGGATTCTTACATATTATTCTGTTTCACTGTGTTTAGTTTTAGGCTTGCAAATTTTTCAAATGCTTCAGTTCTTTCTTTTGGTTAATTTGAACTTTTCAGCTGTCTTTAATTTTTTTCTGTTAGTTTTTTTCTTTTAAGTTTTTTAAGTAGGGCTTTTGGACATTAAAATGTGAGTAACGGAGAATTGCACTAATATATATGATGTAAGACTCATTGTAAATTACAGTATGTGAAATATGAAAGTGGTTTTGTGCTAATAAATGAGGGTCTGACCACATTTTGTAAATTGATATTGTGACAGGTTTGGATATGTACTGATGGAGACCTCAGCTCTGGGTTTCTTGGTCTATTTAACCAAAAAAAAAAAAGTAATGTCTCGGTTGATTTGAGAGGGATCTAATTACCCCTGTCCAGATGGTGGCGGGTCAAACAGCTGCTGGTGGGAGTCTTATTTTTCATCATGCTGGTATCTTTTGTCTCGAGTCGGCCAGCAAAAACAATGTCTACGTTGGGGAGTTCTGCCCCACTTGTTACTGCTGTGTTTCACATCCATGCTGAATATTTAATGGCATTATTTTCATTGTTTTGTTTGCTTCTTTGCTGATGATGGAAACTGCAGTATTTTACACAAATTTATTCAGTTTAATAAGAGTTTCTGGTCATTCTCAGGTCAAGACTTGGGGTTTGTCTCCTTTTAAGAAGTCCAGTTCTGTTTTTTCCATGACAGAAAAATAATATTTCAGTTTTGGGACACTGGACTCTGGCAGGAGTGATGTGACAAGAAGGACTTTTTTAAATAATGAATAAAAAGGCTGTTGCTGTTTTTGTGTGATAACTTGTACGTAATGTTTTAGATCTTTAATGTTTTTTCTCTTTATGTGTAGTTTTCCAGCTTTGTCATTTTTCTGGATGTGTTGCAGGTCGCTGAAGAGCAACAGGATTCGGGTTTTGCCTGACTTTGTGTTCTTGGAGTACTCTGCTCTAGAGAAACTGTGAGTATTTTTTTTTTTTTCTGACCCTCTCTGGCTGGAATACATTTGTCCATGAATCACAACTCTGCGTAACATTTGAGTTTTAATAGTTAGGGCACAAACCTTCAGGTTTTTTATTATTTGATCCATTTGAAGAGTGGAGAAAAACATGCATTTGATCATAATGGAGACAGATACTTATGCATCATCCTGGCTCCACAGCAGAATACTAGTTTTAATCCTTGAGGGACAATATTGGCTGTTCTTTTCTGCAAGAAGCAGCTGAATTTTGTGCTAAGAGGTCTCTCAGTTCATTCTTAAGACTTTTAAAAAAATGTTCCACAGGGAGCGCTGCGTTTATTTGATATAAAACAGCCTTCTTCAATTTAAGTTCCCAGAAAATATTGTCACACATAAATGTTCTCCTTTAATTTTCATAAATAATCTACGTAGCAGTTTCACACAAGGAACAGCTAAACATAGATGTCCAAACAAATTGCATTGAAATTTCAATATTGTCGTTTAAGACCCAGAGATTGAACATTTAATTTGTAAATCAGCAAGTTTTCCTTTTTTTCCACATTCCTGTTTGATTTCTTCATCGTCTGTTGTAGACTTTAACATCAAAACCAAATCCAGACCTAATTTGTGTGTTTAGTGTGCCGCCTCATATTCAGCTTTATAACAGTAATGAATATATTTATTCTGCTCAGCACCTCACTGGAGATTTAACAACTAAATTTAATTGATCCTGTTAATCGTGTGCAGGATCAACATGTATTTTAACAGTGAGACAGTTTTGTCTTATATAGATTATTTTTCAGTTCTTATCATAAACAGGGATAGTTTAGCAGATTACTATACCTTTTATTAAGTTATATTGGTTATAGAACTGCAGAGCCAAGCTTTCTGATTGGTTAAAGCAGGTTAAATGATGATGTCACAGATTTTCAACCATTAATTGACTTTTTAGTTTCAACTCAAGCACTGTAACAACTTCGCAATTATGAAAATGCACATATGCATAAAAAATTTTGAGCATTAAAACCAGAGAGGTACCTAACATTTTCTGTTTATAAGCAAAGACCCCTTAAGACCTGCAGCGACACCCAATGAATATATAAAAGAACCTAAAGTACTGTTTGGGCTAAAGTTTGATGACTAATGAAGTAAACATTTTTTTCCCATTTTATTATTTCATCTAAAAATGCCATTTATTTATCACTTTTTAAGTGTCTAAACCTTTGTTCTTTGACCAGGACTAGTTAAATAATAAAAAAAAAGTTTGCAGCAAACATAAACCCACAGCTAAAATACTTCAAAAGCAAAGCAGGAACTTTTTAATGATGAAGTGATAAATATAGTTTTGTTTTGTACTCAAGTTTTACTGACCTCACTTCTACTGCTTCCAGGCAACATCATTTTTTTGTTTGTTTTTAACGACACAGACTAGAGTGCATCTTCAGTAAAATGATGTAACATAAAACCCTAAAGCAGATAAAAATATATGAAGGCTTGTTGTCGATCCATCATTTAAAGTATCTCACTTGTATCATCATCACCCACAATTAATCAGGACTCATCTTTTAGTGATGCACTTTATTGAACGACACGCTGTAAAATGTGTTATTGATGAGCTGCAGATTTTATTTGGCTCTAAGGTTAATGAATCCGGATCAGAACGAGCAAAAGATATTGGTCAGTGGAGACACTGGTGAAGATGCCTGCGATGGTTCACCACTTCCTGACTTTATTGGTTTAAATGCTGAGTCAGCGTTTACACTTTTATACATTCACTTTTATAGTTCTTCTGTAACTTCTCAGCGACTACTTCCTCTGCATCCTTTGTGCTTTTCTATTCATTCATGTATCAGAACATTCAGCTCAATTGGGAAAAGTGCTGCTATAATTTTGGGGGTTTTGTAACTTTTATGTTTTTCATTAAATCTAACTTTATTAAAAGAAAATCCCCACAGAAACACATTAAACATTCATTAATTGCTGTAAACAAAAAACATCAGTTTCTTTTAAATCTACTTCAGCATTCCTGCTTTATTTTCATCTTGCTATGCTAGTTTTAACAACTATACCATTCTGCTACTTTTAGCTTTTAGCTGGCATTTTTATCCTTTTAGCTCTTGGCTAGTGCTGTGCTTTTAAATAAAGATTATCCATTTTATATTTTTTGTGGTCTTACAAGTTTTAAAATCTAGATTTATTTTAGCTAAGTATTGGGTTTATGATTACTATATGAAATGTGTCAAACCAATAAACCTGAATTTCAGCTATTGGCTAGTGTTTTGCTACTTTTAACTACTGTTTTGTCATTTTATCGTTTAGCTAACCTTCTGCTCTTTTTAGCTTTAAGCTGAAGTTTTACTGTTTTTTGTTTTCTTTTAGCTTGTAGCGAAAATTTTTCTCCTTTTGGTTTTGAGCTACCATGCTGGTCTTTTAAGCAATTATTCTGCTTTTAAAGCTTTTAGTTAAAGCTTTTTCTAATTTTTAGGTTTTTGGTTAAGATTTCGCCTTTAAAGTGCTTCTTTAAAGCTTCCGTTCTGCTCTTTTTAGCTCCTGTTGACCTTGTTTTAAGTTTAATGATTCAGTTTCAGTTTCGTCCGCAAACTTCAGCAAGATCATTTAGCATTATACCTTATTTTCATAGATGGATAAAATGCGATTTACTTACAAATCAGAAAAAATGATCCATCAATGACTTTACAGAAATCAGTGTCAGTTAATATTACCTTTTATTCTGCATGTGTTGAATAATAAGAACTGCATAAGTCGTTCTTTAATAAATGTCAAATAAAATAAATGACACTATAGTCATCCTTACATCCTTGTTTTACATCTGATTTCATATTCTGCTCCTTATGATTACATTTGTTTTTTTGTTTGTTTTACATGTAAAAGGTAGTTTAAAAAAGTTTAAAAAGTCAAACATATTCTTGTTTTGTATTCTCAGGTTTCTGCAGAACAACAGCCTCCAGTTCATTTCCAAACATGCCTTCAGTGGTCTGTTTAGTTTAAAAAAGTTGTAAGTATTTTTGTCCCATCATTAAAAACCACTAATCTCTCATGAAAAGTTAACGGCTGTTAATACTTATCTCTAAAGCTCCAGATGGACAAAACTATTTAGGTTTAAAACAAATGAACTTATGTGTTTAGTTTTAATCTTTTATTAAACAGCAACTGGTTATTTGTTTATAGGGATGAATTTAATTTTGATCTAAAATTGACAGCTTTATTTTTCTGTTATTATTTTGCTTTGATTGGACCGTGCAGTTTTTGTGTGGCAGTTTGAGATAATGCAGACAATTACAGCCACCTGCACCATGAACAAAAATATTAACAAAATTAAAATCAAATTAAATAAATTCATGTAGTTTTACAGGGTTTTTGCTACAGTGAGAAAGTTTTTTCTTTGTAAAATTAAAGGTTGTGTGCTCAAATCATGTTTTATTTTCTAAATATCCACTGGACTTGTGCTTTGACAGAAGTCCTATTTGCAAAGTTGCATTCATCTATTGCTCAATTATTTGTTCACCACATAAAGTATATTGATTCATAATTTAATTCTATTTGTTTTGTCTGTGGTTTTCTTCTACTTCTCAGGTTCCTCAGTGAAAATTCAATAAGCTCCCTTAATCCTGGTGTGTTCAAGGACCTGAATCAGTTAGAGTGGCTGTAAGTAACTCAAACTTATACAAATATAAACCTATTTTATGTTTCTGCTCACCATGACTGCAGGTGGAGGACACACTTTAAAAATAAATAGTTTTTTCTCATTAGTCAATCTGTTTTTAATCTTTTAGTTTGAGAATAATGCCATGAATATCATGGTCTGCAGCTGGGATTTCACTTTTATGTTTGCGGTTCATCACTCCCCAGGACAACAAGAACCTCCTGTGGACATTGGGATAAGAGCTTAAATTATGTACAGCTGTGTAGATAAAATTTTATTCCTCATTTGAAGTTGCATTTGACTAAACCGTTCCAGCAAAGACGGATGAGTCAGGCTCCGTCTCATGAGGTCTAATGATGTTGATGGTTTTGTTTAATACTTTTCAAAAAGTTCAACCCAGATGATGGACTTGATCTTCTCCGTTGTTTCCACAAACGCTGATTTATGTGTGAGCAGAACCACAGTAACCGAGGAGATTATCTTGTCTTTTCTTCCAGGATGTTGGATCAGAACCCACTGAGCAGCTTGTCCCATGAGACCTTTCTTGGACTCCATTCCCTTGTGTTTTTGTAAGTTTCCCACTTTTCTTGTGTCAAATCCTGTGAAATCCTTGGGTTTTGCGTTGAAAAATATATCTCTTGTAAATAAAACAAGCTGTTCTCAGGGACAAAAAAAAAGTTTTGGTCTAAGAGACACATTTCCAATTGTCTTTGACTTTTGGTCAACTAACACGAGTGTGTTGACATTAAAGCTGCTGCCATGTGAGGTGAAAATCATGGATTGTCTTGTTACATCAGCTCCTGGCAGTGGGTGGAGATTATTTAGTGAGTTAACATTATGTCTTTGAAGTTGAAAAAACAGACTAGACAAGCAGAGCAAGAGATAAATTGTGATGTGGAAAGGCAGCTTGATTTCCAGTCTGCAGTGGTGGAGTCAGGTGAGGTGGTTATGGATCCGATTAGGACGCCTTCTGGTAGGGCTGAACAATATATCACAAATGTATCGTCATCGCAATATCAGTATGCACAATATTCACATCGCAAAGGACTCCAATAACGGTTGGCTGATTTATTTGAAGAGTTTTGAAGTTGTGTTTTTCATGCTGATGCAATATTTAGCCAGTAGGACAGAGTCTTATCATAATTTCTGCCTCTTTCTTCCCGCTGTTCATGATGCATAGTTCAGCATATAAACAACAGTAGTTGTTTTGTTCACACAGAAGTTGGAGGTGGAAAAACTTCTTTTTTTTTTTGGTTAACTGTGGAGATGAAAAGAAGACATGGATGTCAGTTGCACATAGGGATGTCTCGATAACAAATTTTGCTGAACGATAATTTATCTCAGAAATTATCACAAGAAACGATAATATACCCCTGCTCCCCGGTTACAGAGCAAGTTTAGAAAAAAATAACTCTCAGCGAACCCAAGTTCACTCCTCCATGTGCTTTGAGTAGAAAAGAGGGAGACACTAACAAAACAAAGAAGCAGGCAAATGAAAATGATCAACCTCATTTGAATTTATTGTGCAGTTAATTGATTTATTGCGACAGGCCTAGCTGCACGTTAACATGCTCAGTAGTACCAGACGAGCTAAAGTAACAACTGTCTCCTGCTGTTGGACTGGACCGTTTTTAGCGACATGAGGCTCGCACTGCTGCTCCACAGCCACAAACATCCCCACAGGTGTGTGTCCCCAAAACTAACTATCTAATTTCCCTCTGGGATCAATAAAGTATTTTTGAATTGAATTGAATGGAATTGAACATTCCTGTTTCCCCATCAGAGGGTTCACTGCTAGGGCTGAAAAATCCTGAAGTCTGTATGAAATTGGGGTAAAACTAAACAGGAGGATAAGATTTTTTGGGCTTTTTAATCTAAAAAAATGAGGATGGTATTATTCTCATAGGGCATTATACACACATACATCCAGAATATATCCTCTGCAACACCTTGGGATTCTCCAGGAGGAGCTGGAGAGTGTTGCTGAAGAGAGGAATGTCTGAGTTTCCCTCCTGGACCTGTTGCCTCTGCAGCAAGACTACTGATAAGCAGCAGCAGATGGAGATGAATATTATTAGTTATTGGCCAGAAGGCGAGTGAAACAAGCAGCCAACCTATGAAGAGAAGCAGTGAAAGACTTTCAGGAAGCCTGAAGACCTATTAAGACCACTTTAAAAGATGACAAGAAAATATGACTCATTGAAAGCAAAATATAAAGAAGTTGGAAGACTTCTGCACCTAAGGTGCAGAATAATGTTAGCTTTTAAAAGATGTTTGAGTTTTCATCCTGACTATTCACCTGGACAATAAACTTGAGAAGTCGGGGCAGGACAGACCCTCCTTTTCGAATTGTTTGCAGCAAGGTGTTGCATATTTTACATTCTACTTTACAGCAGCATCTGAGCTGGTGACTCAAAGGCACTGAGCTAATAAAAAAGGGTCTGGCTTGAAGTCGGGGATTGCCCTAGAAGCTCGTAATGCAGATTGTGTAAAGAATAATGTGTCAGAAGGTGCTGCACATAATGAACATCAATGAAAACATCTCTGCAACCTGGTGTCTGCTGCAACAAAGACATGGAGGGACATGAGGCCATTCCTCACACAGCTACTGTTATTGATAACTAAAGACATGTTTTTAATTTATGCAGCTACAGTTCCTCTTTTGAGTTGACTAAAAGAGAACTAATTTTATTCAAATGGTAATTTGAGTCCGGTCAATATTAGACTCATTCCATCTTTATGTGCTGCAGGGAGGAGGGGGTAATATTAACAGCACTCAGCCTCCTGTTTAGAATCAAATAAAAAGTCCTCTGTCTCTCCTCAGGTCCATGGTGCACAACTCACTGCAGCAGCTTCCTCATCAAAGCTTCTGTGAACACATGCCTGCCCTGGACTGGCTGTGAGTCTGCTCTGACTGTGTAATTGTGTGTATGTATAGGTGTGTAGATGTTTTTGTGTCCGCTAACATCCCAACGAGCGCCGCTCTAGATCTTTAAACCCATCGACATCCCGGTATCACCACGGCCGGTCGGCTCGTCCAGCTCTTTATTTTTGTGGAGAGGAGCTTTGAGATGAGCTCGACGCTCACGCCGACCTCCTGACCGGAGCTTTTCTGTTTGGGTGTTAGAAACACATTCCATATTTGCTCAGCTTAGTCATGTTCGTTTTGATTTTCCTCTCCCAACACCTTACACAAATACTTTTATTATTTCAAAGGGATGGTTCTGTTCTTTGAAAAAGGGAGTATTGTGAAAGGTTGTCTTACCTTGGGAGATAGCTCTTTGAACAGGTGTAGTTCTGACGGGATTGATGAGCAGCGACTGGTCTGAGCGAGGTGAGACTGAAGTGGACTGCTGTCGGCTTAAATCAACTCTGGTCTCTGAAGTGTCACAGCTTCATAGCTAGTTGTTTTTAAAACCACCACACTGCTGTAACTTTAGCATGATTTAGTTCTGTCAGCAGAAATATTATAATGTCCCTGCAGGAAGTGTCTTGTGTTGAAAGCTACAGCTAGCTGCTGCTGCTATTTTCTCCTGAACATACCCACAGAGCTTGTAAATAACTGTTTCATGTAAAATTGAGAGTAATGTAAGTGTTTTTAAAACTTAGTTTGCAAAAACTGTGATTTATTTATTGAAGTTTAAAGATAAATCCATGTTGTTTTTAGCTCAGACTAGCCGTTAGCTCATCAGTTCTGTTCCTCAAGCTGAGGTCATTCAAACAGCTATCTGTGACAGGTAAGATATTACTTGTTTAGAAACCTTCCATCACTTAAAATGATCACTTTAAGCATTTTTGTTTTTGCCCGTTATTGCTGGTTAGGTAGTGACAGTGTGTTAAACTTTTGGCTTTGTGTGCTTCATTATGCTAATTGACTACACTCTTTTGAAAGTTTGGGTCTAAGATTTGTTTCATGAGGCCAGTAAAAGACAGATTGTTCATAGTTTTTGTGTTTTCACTAAAATGCAATCATTTGTTTTATTTAGTTGATACATGTAGAGCTTAGTGATCTCAGGGTGGCCACAGTTAAAATATGTGCAGCTAACATTTTAAGATGTTTATGTACTGTCATTAGCTAAATAGACATTTTCTTTCCCCCCTGTTTTTCTGCCTCCAGGGATCTTGGGGGAAATCAGATCCAGATTCTTAACTACTCAATCTTAAAGACGTGCAGCAAACTTGAAGTCTTGTGAGTACATCACTTAAAATGTTCAAATAAATTCTAAAGCTTATTTATTTGGGGGCATCTAAGCAAAAATGTGATTTGAACATTGAAACTTCTTACAGTTGATGCTTATTTTGCTCGGCTGAGATGAGGCACACGTACACAGATCACCTTTAATAACATTTCAAAGGGTAACTATTATGCAAAATTCACTTTTTTATGTTTTAAAATTATTTTTGGATCTGTACTGCTTCCATAAACAGTCCAAACACCAAAAAATGCACCCAGCCATTATTTTACAATGATTGAGTACATTTTTTGGTATCGGGAAACATTTTATCTCCCAAACCATGATATTGTGATGTCACAAACACAGTCACCTAGCAACCAAAACCTGAGCCCAGCCCCTCACCTGGCAAGCCAAGCAGAGACTCCGTCCACTTCTACACAGGACGACCACGTTAGTTCTGTTGTTTTCACAGAGAACAAAGATGCGTGGCGTAATTTTTTTTTAATTTAATTTAATTTTTATTTCTGATGCCAATGTTCTTGCAATATTGCAAAAGAAAGTTGAGTTTGTGTAAATAATTTCACGATGGACTCATTTAGAAACTACCACACATCAGGATTTACCCAAAGACTTTAAACTGAAGGAAACTTCTGTCCGTATTGTCCTGATGCATCTCAGTAATCCAGGTACAAAAATCAAAAAGAAAAAATAGGTCCTCTGGACGGGTTTTTCTTTAATGAAACGTTTCGTCTCTCCTCCTTCAGTCTGAGGAGTTTCAGGTGAACTCAGCCCTATAAGCACTGCCTCCACGTGGAGGACAAACAGGTTGATTACATGCAAAAAAGGACCATCAGCCAAACAATAGGTCGTTAGTGCCTTGATTGGCTTTATTGTTCATAGAGGGTCATGTGCTCCATCACCTGACTATCGTTAGGGCCCTGATTCACACCTTTTGCTCACATGGGGCTGAGTCATATTTGCAATAACAGCATTGTAGGAGGGGGACAACTGGACCTTTCCGTTACTCCTTTCTCAAACCAACGTTCCTCTCTATCCAGGATGAGAACATCTTCATCTCTGAAAGAGTGACCACTGGCCTGTAGATGAGTGTAAACTGAGTCATGGCCAGATGAAGTTGCTCGTCTGTGCTGGCCCATTCTTTTGAACAGTGGCTGTTTTGTTTCTCCGATGTATAACTGATCACAGTCCTCCTGACACTTAACAGCATACA
>JARVJO010000082.1:10228027-10239942 GCA_031762555.1 Cynodonichthys magdalenae
AAAGTTACGATTTAAATTTTTTATTTTTTTTCCTGATAATAGCATTTAGAGCAGACTAGCAGCAACTCAGGTGCATTGCTGCCCCTGACTGTCATTAGTACAAATTGAATGCAGAGTTTTCTTTTCAAATGTCAAATTAGATTGTGCATTGTTCAGATTTACACGCCACTTTGTACATTTATCTGCATGTGGCGAGAGACGAGTGCTAATTTCCACCCCTGCAAGTGATGCTGTCTAATGTGTCTCCAGGGCATCTCCTGTCAGGTGACCTAGTTTTCACTGAATGTGGGGTCCTCCAGCCATCAGATAACACAATCACTCCACTTATATTCATCAGACTATTCCTTCTGGCTGTTTAATGCTCTTTGTCAGTGAATGTCTTATTTTAGTGGACTAAAGGGTAAAGATTGCATTAATTATTCTTTTATTTTATTTACGCTGATTGTTTTTGCCCCAGGTGTCTGTTCTCCTCTTAACGTACCTGACTCTAGAGAAGTTCCTGGTCATCGTCTTCCCCTTCAGCAACCTGCGCCCAGGCAAGCTTCAGACGGGAGTGAGTTGTTTCATCTGTTTGATCAGAGCATGAAAGTCTGTCTTTGTCTGTGAGTTCTTCACCTTCAGCAACAACCGTTCGTTTGCTCTCTACCTCATACTCCGCAGGATTATTCCTTCTTCCGAGGAAGTGCACTATAAGACATGCTGCATCAAAATGTGGCCGTTTTTATGTCATTGATAAATTCTGGCATGTTAAGACTTTTTTGGTGGTGAAATGAATGCGAGTTTTTGTTCTTGTAAATATCTGTTTTATTTGGAATTAGTGTCTTTTTTCTCAGAATGTGTGTTTCAGCTCCATCTTTCTAAAAAACTTAAGCACTGCTGGAAAGTCCGACTTTCGTACAGAAATGATCAGATTATTGTTTCCTGTTTAAATAAGTTCCAGGTATTCAGAATCCTACCCAGCCTTGTTTGTGTATAGATGTTTTAATGATGACAAGAGAGATTATTTCTTTTAAATATCTGTGATTTCAAGCATTTGGAAATTAATAATGAACAATGTTTTTGTGTATTTCTTCCATCTGTGCAACTAAGAACGTCGTAATATTGAGCTAACGTCTCAACTAGTCAGACATGACTGTAATAATTTCAGGACTGTAAGCCACTATTTTCACACACTGTAAATACTGCAGCTTAAACAATAATACGGCTAATTTATGAAATTTTACTACGTGGGTTCGACGCTGTTCAACTCTGACACTGAAGTAGACGACTTTAGTGGTTTTACTGAGCAGGAGGAAGATGAAGTTAGCGATCAATGACTTTTCCTATTAAGCTGCTGTGTTATTATTATTTTTAACCAGACGTGTTACAAGCACTGTTTTGAGAAAAGCCTTTACTTTACGTATTTGTGTGTGATACAGTTAATAAAAAGTTAAAACAATATTTCTGTGTAACATCTTTGTGTGTAAATATCTCATGTTTAAAGTGTGGACACCTGCAGCTTATAGACATCTGTGGCCTATATACGCACAGCGTGTGCGGAAAATATTCAGGTGCACGATAGATCAGATGACATTTCCGCTTTTAAGACTGAGATATTGAGCAAATCTTATAAAATCAGTTCAGGACAAACTTACCCAGCATGCAGTGTGTGGCGATCACCAAGGATCAGTTTTGTTACAGTAGCTGTGGCTCGTGCCAAAAAAGCCTTTTGTTCTACGACTGATGCGTTCAGATGCAGATTATAAATTCTGACTACAGAAAATAAGTCTCCAACAAATATAGTTTGTTCAAAGCATTGCTTCTTTTCACTTTTATTTAAAATAATAATAATAATAATAATAATAAAGTTTTCAGCACACTTGAGTTTACATTGTCCAATAATTGTCCAAAAGCTTTTGCTCTGCTTCAGTGGTACAAATATAGGCTTGGATGGTTCAGATGTTGCTACTAATCCTAAAAGAAATCTGTGTGACCTTCCAATTTTACCTGTTTTAGATAATATCAACCAAGCAGACAGATCTAAGAAGAAATTTAAAATCTGTGGAGCCACTTTTCACTTCACCACAGAGAGGGCTTTAAAAACGCCAGGTTTATTTTTTATCTTGTGAAAAAACAATGTAACTGTTTTTGTTCTTGACTGTATAAATACATTTTAGAAACAGGGAGTCATTTCAAGATGATGTGATGAGGACTCTCAGCTACTACCACACCAGATTTGAGCTCAGTATCTGTGAAGCTGGCTGAGTTAGAACCATCTTAGTGTTGGCTAAAACGATTAGCTGCAGACAAAACAGTTCTTCTTTAACGGCATCCTCCAGGTTTGAAGAGTTTTTTTTATCAGCCTGTTTGTTGTTCTGGTTCAAGGTGATCCTGTCGTCTCTCTGGCTGCTGGGCTTCATCATCGCTGCCGTGCCGTTCATGAATGAGGACCTCTTCGGGAACTACTACGGGCGTAATGGGGTCTGCTTCCCCCTGCACTCAGACAGGGAAGAAAAACCTACTGCCAAAGGCTACTCCACAGGAATTTTTCTGGGTAAATTGGAGATTTTTTTTCTAATATTTTGTTTTTTTCTCTCTTCCACATTAATTCATAATGAATGAAACATCTTTATGCATTTCTCAGAAGTGGAGATTTGGATTTCACTAATAAAATAATGTAATAAAATGTTCAGTCTTGTTGGATTTACAGCGTAATGGATTTATCTATTCATATTTGACATACAGAAGTCAACAGATGATGAGCTACACTTGAAGGAACTCAGTAAATTCATTAGTTCTTTCTTTGTTTTATAATTTGTTTATTCGAAAAGGGCAACTTGACATTACAATCATATCTCTCATAACTTGTTCTTTAGTCTTTTCTCTGTTTTTTTTTGCAAAGATAATTATAAAAAAATAATAAAACAGAACTTAAAGCATGAACCGAAGCATTTACTGTACAAGAAAGTCGGTCGTGTAAATGAGAATCTGAAATTAAAAGAAAAGTTACAGTTCTGGAAAATCACATAAACTCAACATGAACGGTGGATATAAATGGGATCCATTTGTTCCAGATTTCATAAAATCTGGCTTTTTGGATTCTTAAAGAGTTGATTTTTCCATTTTAAAGAGTTCCAGGATTGCTTGGAACTATTCTTCTAGTTGTTTAATCGCTTTTTTGCTAACCTCTAAAAGAGCCTGAAGCAGTTTAGTATGTCCTGACCCAAGTATAAATTTATAAAATCACATACTATTTGGGTTTTAAACAGATTTTTTTAACAAATTTTTGATACCAAACCAGTAAGCAGGGGATCTTTCAACAATAAATGATTAGAGAGGTTCTTGTTACTCTGCTTTCTATCTGAGAGCCAGTGTAAAAAAATAAAACAAAACAAAACAGGGAACAATCCTGAAATCCTGTCTTAATGGGTGCCAGCATTTCTGAAATCAAGGCTTTAAACTGTCTGAGTTATTTGATTCCATAGTGCAGTTTGTGTTTTATCTTTGACTAAATTAAAAACAAAAAGGAAAGCGAAGTATGTAAATATTCAAGCAAGGGATTTGTTTTAGAAATGTGTCTGGATTATGCACCCATGTAACAGCATGAGAAATAAAAGGGTATAGGTACAAATATAATTCATTTTGATGCTTCTCGTCCCTCTGATAAAGTGAAACATCTGATTCCTTGTGTGCCTTTGTTTTTTTTAAGGTCTGAACTTGGTGGCGTTCTTGGTGATCGTCTTCTCCTACTCCAGCATGTTTTGCTCCATCTATAAAACGGGACTGAACGCCACAGACGTGAGGAGCAGGCTGCACAGAGACGTGGCCGTGGCCAACAGGTTTTTCTTCATCGTGTTCTCCGACGCCCTCTGCTGGATCCCTATATTCTTAGTAAAAGTTCTCTCACTTCTGGAAGTGGAAATCCCTGGTAAGAAACCAAATCAGGCCTTTCAATATCTTGTCATCCTCCTTCAAGTCGCTTCATTATTCCTGTTTGTTGACTTTTTTCAGGCACCATCTCCAGCTGGGTTGTCATTTTCATCCTTCCCATCAACAGTGCCTTGAACCCCAT
Organism: Cynodonichthys magdalenae; assembly: GCA_031762555.1. NCBI lineage: Eukaryota > Metazoa > Chordata > Actinopteri > Cyprinodontiformes > Rivulidae > Cynodonichthys > Cynodonichthys magdalenae. The sequence goes on from JARVJO010000082.1 coordinate 10,232,079, forward strand.
CCTGTACACGCTGACCACCAGCTTCTTCAGAGAGCAGGTGGAGGTTTTACTCTGTCGCTGGCAGAGGAGACACACTCTGAAGAAAGACCGCAAAAGCCTCACCTCCTGTACAATCTTTATTGACGCGCCTCGAGCGCCTTATTGCCAAGCGCCATCCTACCTCCAGCGGTTGTCTCTGATTGATGCGGACTCTCGATACGCCTGAGCGTGTCTGTGAACTGTCTCATCTTGTAAACTACGGGTCATACACCTTTTTTTTTTTTTTTTTTGAACTGATGCATTTTTAAGCTCCCACATGACAACAGCGCTGTTTGACAGACTTCTACAATCACTGTGCTGTTAAAATCATGCTCTGATATTTGTTGATAAATCTGTTTTTCTTTTAATCCTCGTTGCACCTTGAACTTTGTGTCTTCTCGTGTTCAACCAAAGCCTCTGTATGACCCAAACATGAGGAGCTGGGGTTGGAACCATCAGTGTCGCAGCTTGTGGATGACTTTGTGTGTCATTTCAGCTACAGCTGCAAAATCATTTGTATGAAATCATTTGATACTATAATATCAATGCGCACACAGAAATTCAACAAGATAGGTGCTTGTAATACAATTTAGGAATCCATACGGTATTGTCACGTAAAAGCTGTTCAGATTAGTCCGTTTTGAGTGACCTGATAGGAAGTGGTCTGCTCTGATTGAGTTTAAACAGTTTTACAATCAGGTGGTATTTATCTCTTTTGTGCACATTTACACAGAGAGAGCTGTCAGATCAGTGTGATATTATTATTTAACAATTCAGAGTTGCTTTTTATAAATTTTACATCTAAATAAGCTTCATTACTTAATTCTGCATGAAAGCAAAAATGGAAAACCTTAACCCATGAAAATAAGTGCTGTGAATGTAATTCAACATCAGGTTGTTCTGTTCTTTTATTCAGACCAAAGCATTGAAGTTCCACTTTATAAACCCTAACTGAATGATTTAAATGTGAAAAATAAGGATTTATAAGCATATGTTCACGTTAAAGTTTTTAGCCTAAAAAATACAAAACATTAAAAAAAATTGTTTAACAGTCTCTGAGCAACCTTTTTTATGAATTTTTTTAACCCTGAGTCGTGCACTTTGCCTCACATCAGGATGGATTATGTTCTGACCTCCAAACATATTTGTAAAAAAAAAGGCACAGAACACCTCTGATGTTGGTCTGAGGTAAAGCAACTCAAAGGAGGCAGTTCAGATTTGTATGTAGCAATATCTAAACACAGTCCTGTCTTTAACTGTTCCAAACGACAAATCTGAACAACCCCTCTGTTGGTACTTTAATAACCTCTGGCTTACAAGGAGAGAGGCAGCTGATTATTCCTTTTAACTCAGTTTTTTTATTGTTTTTTTATGGAGAGACGGAAAAACTCAGCTCAAGAACACTCGTCAAGCAATGAGCTGATAATGAGTAGTTTTGTTGCAGAATGGCACAAAACAGAATGGAACTAATAATCATATTTTTAAAAAAGCCAAATTCTAATTTGTGACCTGTTACATCAAACCAAGGATTAAGACACAATAAATTATTTATATCTTATCTGTGTTGCTGCCTCTTGTTCAGGTCATCTTTGTAAATAAGAACTGGTTCTCAGTGGCCTATAGGACTAAAATAAAGGTTAGTAATTAATTATTAAGTACAGCAGAGAGAAAATATGCTTTAGAAAACTTTACAATAATTGGTTGTCAAAATAATATTTTTCAAATTTATTGAAGGAAATGTCCAAAATATAATCCTAATGTGTAATTTCAATACTTTTCTGAGCCATACCAACAGCTAACCATGATTTTAAGCAGAACATTCTTATACTTCTGCCTCTCACCAGTTGGGAAATTTCAATATCTAGTTATGATTTGAGGTTTTCTCTTTCTAATGAGGTTAAGATATCCTCAGACTGATTTTTCCAGGATTCATCAAAATTAGCAAGAAATGCATCGAAGTATCAAAATGTTGCTGAAAAGCCAAGAATCTGAAAATGTGCTTAGTTTATTTGGACTAAATCTGACTTAATCCCTGATTTGATTTAATAGGTCACAATTTCTTCTTTTGTTTGCAGCCATAAATGAAAATGATGAATTTATGCCATTAAGAATTTGAATTGTGTGTTTCCTCTCACAGACCAAAAACAAGCAGGTGACAACTCTAAATTGAACCCTATGAAAGGATGAATTGTTGTTTGTCTCATTTGTCTCGATGTGTTCCTGTACCAGCTGCACAGAACCTGGAAATAAAAAGCAGGTAAAGATGGACGGACTTCTCTAAAGTAAAAACAAGTCTCTGCCTCTGTCTTTGGGCTGTACTTCTCTTGTCTTCTTGTCGTATGATTTATCCTGCTCCATCATTTCCTGGATTTTCGAAACTTGTTTTATTAGATTTCTGCACACAAACGTAAAAATGAAGCTGTGAAGAAATGAGTTTATCAAAACTTTATCAGCATTATTGTGTCACTTGGACAACTGACTTCTGTGTGTCCTTTGTCACATTTCTCTGTTTTTTTTCCCAACATTTGTCATGTTCTGTTGTCAGTTAATGTAGGTATTTTTACACAGTTTTACATGCACTCTGCATGGACAGCAAACGCTCTAGCTTGTTTAAAACTGAGCTGTTATCCTTCAGCATTTCCATCCAATCAAATCGTCCTTTGTTAACGTTTCTCTATTTTTTTTAACAACATGAACTGGATTGAATTGTTTTATTTAATGCAGTCATTTCCAGATGAGGGCCATGCTGTCTGTTTTAGACTGTTTTAATGTTCCCATTTCATTCATTTAAAATGATAACAGCTGCACTGAATCAGTGACAATCTTAACTAGTAGCAGAAAAAGAATAAAATGGTACAAGAAAAGCCAAGGAGATCAATGAAAAGGGCAGCTCGTTGCTATAAATAATTCAAACAAGCTTCTACTGTAGAATTAAAAAGGAACTTTGCTTCCTATTATGCTGTAAAAGTTCATTTATAGTTTGACTATTCATAAATTTGGTAAAAGAGGATGTCTTCTAAGTGTATGGTATGTACAGTTCTTTTATTCAGATTGCTGGATTTTGTGTTTGCTCTACGTTTGGAATGAAATAAAAAAAGTACATTTAAACATTTTGGTTTTTAAGGATACTTTTAACTTAAAACTGGTAAGTGCACTTTCTAAAAAAAAAACAATGTAATAAATTTATAAGAAAAAAAAGGGGCCCTTTAACATGACTTTCTTTAGCAGAACTTATATAAAGTTAATTATCATTAAAGCAAATTTTCCATTTTAATTAGGGCTATATATAGTCACACAAATTATAACAAATGTTTTTGTCTTCAACAGGTTAGCAATCTGGACAAACAACTCATGCAATATGTGTAATAATAAATTTGCTACTTTAAGGTAGCAGTTTGCTACTTTCAGCTTTTAACTGTAGTTTGCAGAAAATCTGGACTTTTAGTTAGCATTTCGGATTTTAGCTTCTTCCCAGTTTTGTTTTAGCTTTTAGCTATAGCTTTTTCTGCATTATTTAAATTTCAGTTCATTTTATTTACCCAGATCAAAATTTTAGCTTTCAGTGCTTTTGCTTTGTTTTGTTAGCTTTGTTTGCTTTAGCTTTTAGCTAGTGCTCTGATTTATTTTTATTGTTTTAACAGCTTTAGCAAATGAGTTGCAGCTTCTTCATCAAATTTTAGCAAAAGTTTTTCAGTACGCGTTTATTCTTCATATTTATTTTTTCTCAGAAAATACCATTTTGTTACACATATGTTTTCTTAAGAAGTGGAAAATATACATTCATGCCTAAAAATACATGTTTAATAAATTCCTCCTTTTCATTCCTTGATTTGGCTGCACCTGCTGCTCTCAGCATCCTTCCCCAGCAGGTGTCCTGCCCTTGGTCCAAGGTGCGCCCCTAGTGACCCGTTGATGGACGCAGACGTTAGCCAATAGAAACTGTATCTCGCCTCAGTTTCCAGCTCCTCGTCGTCTGATTGGTTGCTATGGGCGGGACCTTAACGACCCTATGGTGGTGGTGCTGTCAGTCGTGGCGACACGACTCCTGGAGGAGGGAGACGAGGCGGTTGATGAAAACACGCCACCGAATCAATTAAACAAAGAACAGCGTCCTGGAAATGGTCCTGTAGTCTTCGGTTTCGACGCAGAAGAGGTACAGTTCTGTTTTATTTAATTAGCGTCATGTACGTCGGTGTTTGTATCAGTCACAAAAAAAGATGATTACGGTGGGGTTTATTAGCTTTCTTTTTTTAGCATCCTAGTTAAGTATACTCTTTGTGGTCAGTTTCGAATTTAAAAGGAAACGTGACTAATTAATATCTAATCTGCGCTTCTTTGTTTCCTTGGCAATCATAACAAAGCGAACAATGCCACGCTGGTGATGTACAGATTAGCTAACAACAGAGTCACCGTTGATTTTAAACACTCTTCACGATGGCGGTTAACGATAACATGCTAATCTGCATGTTAGCTTCTTAATTATCCACGAGAAGACATTTTGGGGTCACAAATGAACGGTATCACTACTCGTTTGCAACATAACGTAAAAAATGGAGTCTCAGCTCAACAGCCTTCTCTTTTCTTTCTTTTTTTCTCTCTCTGTCTGTCTGTATGTATGTGTGTGTGTGCGTGTGTGTGTGAGAGAGATGATGTAAAGCTCTCCATGTTTATGAATTGTAAAATTTAAACTGGTCTTGGCCCAGTGGTGTGCAGCATCACTGCCTGAGTGGCAATTTGTTTTGATGCTGAGATGCTCAAGAGTTAGATTAGATGGTTTAGATGGAGAAATCCAGTGAGTACTGAGCATGTAATATTCACACACGGTCACCTTCATCCAGATCATATTCAGCAGCACTGATGTGGATGTCTTCCTTTTTTACATCTGGTAGTTTTTCTCCTCAGTTTGGTCTTTATGTATTATAACTCGCTAATGAAAGGCTAAGGATCATGTTTTTGCCTAGGTGTGTCTCTGTTACTAATATTTCATATAAAGAACTGGTCAGCTGTAAATGAAATCCAGATAGTTATCCCTGGATGTACAGCTGTAACATTTGAAGTCAACCCAATTTAAGATGGTTGCCATAGACAAATGAATTAAAAAACACAAATTGGCTATAATTTAGTCAATTTGACAGATGTAGTGGTAAAACCTGGTGTGGTAGTAGCTGAGCACTAACTAAATGCCGGACATCTTTGCTTAAAACTTTGACATAACCTGTTGACATCAACCTCGTTTGTCTCCTAGCAAAATATTGTGTGAAACACTGACTAAACAGATTTTATTGAAACTCCCAGAATATGTACTGATTAACTTTTGGAATAAACTATTCATGATGGTTGTCACAGCAAACTGACATTAGTCAACACAAAATGAACAAATGACTCGGTGTAAAAAAGGCACTGAGCTCTATTAAAACAAAAAAATTAGTGACCCCACCCCTCCCTCGGCAGGGGGAACCTTCAACAGCTGTTGAACTATCCGCCTTTCCTTGCTGTTTTTGTTTCCATAGATACCTCTTGGCATCTCACTCCCACATACTTACATAACCTACTGATTTTTGTCAAGTACACAAAAGTACAAACGTACCCCATCTTGTTACCACCATCACCCACCCACACACATTCCTTCCCATCACTGTTCTGACTTTGATGTGCCCACAGTGTATTATTGTCTCATATTGTCTTATATTATTATTCTCTAAATTAATCCTGTTTGAGCTGAGTTCAGGCACAAATATGTCTCCCGTACTTTTAATCAGGGGCAGATGTATTTAACTAAAGAATTTGTTGTGTTTGGTTAGAAACTTCAGATATTTTAGTTTTTTTTTATTCCTTTGGGATTTAATTTATGAGGATGTTCAAGGATACATTAGTCAATTCATAAGAGGCCAAGGAGAGAGGATGTACAAAACTATGTACATAAAGGACAAAAACTTGTGCTTGCTTAAATATTAGCACATGCTTTACATTTATTTGTATTTTTTGAAGAATTCACTAAAAGGCTGTTTTTTGGCTTGTTCAGCTTTGAAACTTGGGTGCTTTTTATTACAAAGGAGCAACTAAACGACTAAACAAACAAGTAAGTCTGACTTCAAAAGTAAAAAAAATCTAATTTATAAAAAGCGCTCAGATTTCATGCCTTTAATGGGCTCAAGGGGGCACCATTGGAGAGCCGTTAATAGGTTGGTTAGTGAGGGGGGAAAAGCATTGAATGACTGTAGTCTGTTGTAATTACCAATCCTATTTGTGGTTATTAACATTTGGTAGTTTTTACCCAATAAGTAAACTTTGAGAAGATCAGTTTAGTCTTATATTTCAACCTGTCTAACTCTTTTTATGTTGTTAGACACAATTAGTATAATGCAGGGAAAAACTGTTAGCACTTATATGTAATATATCATTGAATATAATAAGATCACACTAATATGTGTATATTGGCCCAAGCTCAGCGTCAGCAGTGCTTAAATGCAGTTTTGTGGTTCATTTGTTTTATTTTCTTCTACATTTCAAAAGCAAATATTATTTTATCACTTTGTTATCAGTGATATTATCTAATTAAAGATTCATGAACAAAAGGTTATTTGTTCTTGGCATGGGATTTTACTCCCAAAGCCAACAAATATTCATTCTGTTAGTGTTTAACATTTGCTCAAGTGCGATCACGTGTTCTAGGAAAAACCAACCTGAATTGTTTTTCAGGAAAACTCAGTGGACACACAGCTGTCATTAATTTTGTCTTTTATACCAGTGAACTCTAGAGCTGGATTCTTGTTTCAGTGTTTAAGCCTAAAGTAAACGTGTTTATCCCCTCAGCTCTCCTGTTCGACCGGGTTGCTCAGCATCCAGGGCCAGTCTGGGCGACAGTTAACGAGACATATTGAGACAGAGGAATGAAAAAGTTGACGAAAAATAGAAAAAGTGCTTCATGTAGAGGTGTATTAAGGATAATCTATTTGTAATCCGATTAACCACTGTCGCTATTAAAACCTGTGTTTTGGATTTTCTGATCCACAAACAAATCTGTGAAGTAAAAAGACAAGAACTTAGAAATGAGTAAATGAAGAAATGTACATTTTTAAACATAATAAAGAAGCACCAATAAGTGATCATGGCACATTCCTTGTTGCTTTCTTTGACTGAGACCATATTCGTGAGGGAGAGGAAATAGATTTATATTTTAAACTGGATGTTAGACAGGATGGCACCGCTTTGTCTCACTTCTTTTAGCTCAGGCTCCATATCTCCACTTGCCGGGTCACAATGCTGTTTGCTTGGTTAAGACCAAACCACCAGACATTGGTGGAATTAAAGGAAACATTACACGAATAACCAAACGGCATAAATTTTATGAAGAGATGTTGTAACAGGGACTAAACCATTGTTGGGATATTGTTGTATTTCAGGGTTAAATCAGGCTGTCACCCTGTGGGTTTTGTGTCTTTGTCTGTTTGGGTGTGTTGAGTTGTTCAGTCAACCAAAATTTTTGCAGTAGATAAAAGATGACTCATAATTTATGTATGCTTTGCCTTATTTATGCATAGTATCGTTTTTTCTCTCATAGGGTTAAAGTAAAAAAAAATGATAATTACACTAAATTATGTATTTGTTGCATATTTGAATGACAGAAAGAACTACAGACATGGATAGATGTGTTGGTACCCTTACAGCTCATTGTAACAATGCTACTGATTATTGGATTATAGTCATGTTTTAAACGCTGCTAATTGTATTAAAAAGTAAGGTTTTTGGGCTTTTGAACATAGGATGATTGTCACGATTCAGGCAGGAACAGACCCAGGGCGCAGGCAAAACTCAAAGTGCAAAAAATAAAGGTTTATTAAAGAAA
>JARVJO010000082.1:10253842-10272801 GCA_031762555.1 Cynodonichthys magdalenae
AACACATCAGCCCGCCGTCCTGTCCCCCTCTCTGCTGTCTGTCACCGTGGCGACCTAGCCTCTGCAGCCATGGCGACCAGCCAGCAGGATTCAGGGTTCTTTGACATCAGCCTGAAGTCTCTGCTCAAGTCTTTAGGAGGCAGTGAGTACAGCTAACAGTTGTGATGTAAAAAATGTCTGACAGTAACAGATTTATTAGCTGCTTGTCCTCCAGGTTTTGTTTTTGTGTGTTCGAGGTACAAGACAGAACATACAGCTTAATAACTAGATCTACATTGTCAGTGTTTGTCAATATTACGTAATGGAAAAACGCAATTTATCGAGCTGGAGGTACCCGCTCTAGAGGTTGAAGGTAAATTGTACTTCTCAGCATTTTTCTATTTTAACTGTACGTCACAGCTTTCATCTAAAAAGTGAAGGATCTTTGAATTTGAGGTCAATCATAGGGGTGGGAATCTTTAACCACCTTACGATTTGATTATGATCCAGAGGGCTGTGATTATAAAACAGTTATGGATGCATCATGATTATGAGGTTAAATTGGGACATGGCCTATGAAGTTTATCCAAAACACTGTGAAACAGAAGTTCAGAGACAGAAATACAAATTTACAAATTAAGATGACGATAGCTTGTTATCTGTAAATAATCAATGATTCATGTATGGTTATTCTGCAGACCAACCATTAGCATAGATGCTAACTTAACAGAGTAAATGCCATAGAAAAACACAGCATCATGTTATTCACTGGAAATCTATAAAAATGTTTCAAAGTCTGTACTAAAATCAGTCAAGTAATGATCACTTAAACTATTATTGTTACAATAATAGTGATGAGGGCTATGGCTTCTGTTATTTTGTAACATTTATACATTTCACAATTTAAAATTTGTTCACAAAGAAGTTCTCATCTCTTCGATTCCTTTAGAAACACTGTTCTTTTTCAAGTAAACTTTAGCATATTTGCTCTGTTTTTGTCTTTCCTATGCTACAATTAGCTTTAGGATTCTGCTACATTGGCTTTTATCTACAGTACCTTTAGCATTTGGCGTCTGTTCTGCTATATTTAGCTTTATGTTATTTGCTAGCCATTTGCAACTTAGCTAAATGTTTGTTGCTTTTAGTTAGTGTATTGCCACTCAGTCTTAGTTCTTATGTAGCCTTTTACTAGTTTCTGCTTTGTGCCACTGTCAGCTAGCTTTTTGCTACTTTTAGGGTTTTAGCTTGGGTTTTGCTTCCTTTAACAACTTGGTTTCAACTTGCTCAGAAATATTCAGTAAAGTAATTTCACAGTTAGCATTCATACTTTCCATAGTATGAGCTGGTTACTAACTGATGGAATCACTTATGTTTATCAGCTTCCCTGTTTCTGTTTGCTAAAAAGACCTGAAAGGCCTGAGGCATACAGGAACAAACTCTCAGCAACATCTCCCATCAGTTTCTAACTGGACATTGTGTTCTAACTCATATATAAGTGGGTTCACAGATTTGTGACATTATAATAAGCTGAAAGCATCTCAGTCTCATTGCTCCACTGGGACATATCACTGCACAGCCTGCAGTTTTCTGGTAATGTGACAAAAGTTGCTTTTGGTTGATTTTTTTTTTCATTTTGTGGACACATACTTTTCTATAAGTGGTCATTAGATGTCTGTTTGTGTTTTACTCCATGGAAGTAATTAGTTGTCTGAAGCTATGTTGAAAGAGGAAAGGAAGAGTTTTACAACATGTGTTGTTTTCTGTTATTGTTATTTTTTAAGAAATTAATGTGAACAAGATAATATATGTTTCCAAGTTAGAATCATTAGGACCAAATTCAGATGGAGATGTTTGTTTGCACTAAAGTCATGATGGTAATGAGGCAGTAGACGTAAAAGGCTGAACTGTTCAATACTTATGCAGTGAAATCATAGATAAATAGCTGACATAATTGAGTTAAATTTGTTTGATCTCTTGACTTGTTTTTTACATCTTGGTAAAATAAAAAGTCACACACAACTGAAAAAAGTTTGGTACAAAACCTTCAGTTTTGTCACTGGAGAAAGGAAGATAATGTTTTTGCCCATATTTGTGTTTTCTGTTAGCAAAATACTTCATGAACTGTTAGACCATTTTAATAAACCCCAGGAAGTAATCTTTGGATGTACGTCTACAACTCCAACTCTTTTGGAGTTATCCCAATTCAAGATGTCCACCGCAGTCAATCAATATTAGTCAACACAAAAACATCTCTAACTCAGTCCGTTTTAGATATACTGAACTAAAACTTGGTGTTGTAGTAGCTGAGAGTTGTCCTCAGCATATACTCTTGTCATTATAAGATAATCTTAGTTTAAAACCCTAATATACTTCCTTCAAGGAGTCCTAGGCCATTATTGCTATATGTTAAAGACCGTGTAAAGTAAAAATAAATGTGTGTTCTGAGTTTGTCACACCACAGAAATATGTGTTATTAATCACCCAGCCAAATTTGAATAATTAAAAATACTGTTAGCCTTATAAAATTATTAGTGCTGGGCATTGATTAAAAATTTTAATCGTGATTAATCTCAAGGTATTTTTGCAATTAATCATGATTTTTCGCAATTAATTTTTATTTTTACAAACAACCACTCTACTATGGCTGAATATGTAGGTTTGTATGTTGCAATACACTCCATGTGTGACATATTATGTACAGTTTTTTCTTTTTATCTTCTTATGGCTTAATTTATTTATTTATTTATGTTTTGCTGACAACTATGACCTTAGTATCTATCTTTCAATACACATGTAGTACTCATTTGGAATGAAATAACAAAAAAAAAGTCCTTGAATTCTTGAATTAATCTCATTATTCTTCACAAAATGTAGCTAACTCAAAGATGTTTGGAGCATTTTTTAGTTATTGTTTTTATTCAAAAAAAGGGGCAATGCACAAAAAAAAACTTTAAACAAATAAGGCAACGCAAGCTGGTCTAACATGATAATAGCGCTTTAACGTGCAAAGCACTAAAAATAATCTGTTAAAAGTAATGGAAAAACATCAGTTAGCTGTGGTCTGGAATGCTGGGGGCGTGTCAGCTGGAGGCACTAAAACCACGCCTACTCGCTGAACATTCCTGTAACCAAGGAAACAATGTTCGCAAGGCTGGCACACTAATTGGAGTTCTGAAGCTCTACAGGAGCCAGACTCCGAGTCAGACACTGACCAGTATGAAGATGGTCTTTAGTCTTCCCAGCCTGCATCAGAATGGTATTTTTTTTATTACATGGACATTAGCAAAATGTGTTGCTGACTAGGTAAGCCTAGCCACCAACAGGGGGCGGGGTTATACTGAAGACATCATGGGGCTGCCCTTTAAGACACACCCAAAAAATTCTGAAACACAGATATCTTATTACACAAATTGAATCATATCTCCACAATTCAAATATCTATAGTTGTGAGAACTTTTACTCATTTACAGCATCCATTTAGGACATTTATAATGTTTGAAGAAGAAAATGTAACAATTTACTTTACACAGTCTTTAATAAAACAAAAAACCTGCCAAAACAAAGCAAGGATTTAAATTGCTCTAAAATCTTTAGTCTGTTTAACTACATTTATATTGTCCTATTCCCCTATATTTTAAGATAATTTCTATACCTAAAGGCTTTATATCTTCCTGTGACTACATGTTAAAGAAAAGCATCCATCATAGACAATAACCACACCAGACTCTCAGGATGTATCACACACACTGACAGCTGCCTCGTCTAACAACACACAGGTTTGGCTCTGGTCTTGTCAGGAGCAGTCAGTGTGTTCTCCGTTATTGTCTGTTCTATTTGCAGTGACTCATTCAAGCTGTGTTACCTAGAAACTGCCAACAAACTCCAAAAACACACAGCCAGGATAGATAGATCTTACAAAATTCATCAACACTTATTAGAAAACTGAACATTTTGTCCTTAATTTTTAACACAAGACATGTTTTAAAAAGCAATTACTGTCATTTTCTTTCACAATATAAACTATTATTTATCCCTTCTCTATGTTCATATGAAAACATGAGGAAATCTGATGTTCTTGTTATTGCCCTCTTTCAATTTTTTTGTCTGTGTTCTGGTGTGTGTGTGCGTGTGTGTGTGTGTGTGTGCGTGTGTAAGTCTGTGTGTCTGTGTCTTTTGCAAACACAAAAAATTGCTTTTTTTCTGTCAGTTTTATCGTTATCGAGCCAAACTTTGGTGTGGTAATTGTTGAGCCTAATTGCCAATGCATAATTTGCCAACAGATTGTGTGAGATCTTTGCCCTAAACTTAAATAATAAAGTTTGAATGTACCTCAGTTTGTCTGTTTGCAAATTATTCTATGATCTGCTGGACGGATTTTATTGAAACTTATTGAAATTATTACCTTTTGGAGTTAATCTAATTAAAGATAGTTGCCACAAGTAATTGACTTAATCAAAATAAAAAATGGCTATAATTCAGTCTATTTGCAGATATTAAACTAAAATTTGATCTGAGTGTAGCTGTGAGATTGAGTGTAAAGTTATTTTCAAGATTTGACCAAAACTATTACTGTCTCTTCTCAACATAGATTTTAATTTTAAAATCTGGCCTGAAACGTGAAAGGCAGCGTGCATTCCTTTAAGGATTTTTAGGCCCGTAATTGTTTTCTAGATTTATAGTTTACCTGTAAATTTAGAAAATAAATCACATATTTAGCAGTTTGTTGTGATTTCTTTGTCATCTCAGTCCCTTCCTGGATGTAGTCTTGCCCACACAGTATTTCAGATAAAATATCTGTGCAGTAAATCGTGATAAAACTTGAACATGCAGGCTTACTCCTGAATGCTGCATCGTGGAAATCATAAACTGAATGCTGAATCATGCAAACGCCTGCAAAGGTCTCAGAAAGTGCTCTGCTACATCTTAATCAGGCATCATTATGTCTTTCTGCTCATCTCTTCTCTCCGCTGACGAGGCTTAAACACACACATTTGCTCTCACCTCTTGCTTATGTTTCTAATTGTCTCTTTTCTGAGTCAACGTTTCACATTCAGTTTACCCGCATGACATAATTTCTCTCATTCACTTTTGTCCACGTGTATTTCTTTCTGTGCGATTGCATGCATGTGCACTTATGTATGGGTAAGGGTCAGTGGGAGTGGTGGGTATGTAAGAGAGTGACCGCCAGCAGTCTATATATAACTTCTCCCTCCTCCCCTTTGGCTCCGTCTCGGAACAGTGTTGAAATTCCAGCTCAAATCTTCTGGTCAGACCTCCACAAGGAGCCGACTCCACTTAACTCCTACTGACAACTTAAAGACAACCACACAGCCGCTTCAAAGAAGCACTTCATTTCAGGTCCTTTTGGTTTTTCTTTTCCCAATGAGCTTCAAGGATTCCAAGGTCACGGGAACTGCTGCACAGAGACGGGGTGGCAGGTCGGAGGCTTAGCAGAAGTTCAAGTAGAACCTGATAGTTGTTCTGTAGGCTCAGATAGCTGTCAGACATGGGGCCCACAGAGAGTCTGATCTGCCCAAACCTTTGCTGGAGCAAGACTTTTGGCAAACTGTGGATTACTTTTGGTAGAGTTTCATCAAATCAGGCTGTTGATTTTGTCAATCTGAAGTTCTGAGGAGTCAAGTTGTCTTCACATGGACACTTCCAATCTGGTTATGGTTTCTCCTGACTGGATACAACTTATCTTCTTGTGTCAATTGAATTTTATTTGAGATAAAGCTGTAATGCTGTAATCTTTCACATTTTTTGATTGACTTTTTCACAAGAATGGAGCTTGACATTTTTAACTTTTGTTATACTGTGCAAGTGTCAAAACCAAGGATTAAGGAGTTTCTCTATGGAAAAGTAATTGGATAATAAAGAAATATCCTAACTCAACGAATTAATCAACTCATGGAAGCTGTCATTTACTCCCTGTGAGGTTTCATTCCTCCACCATCTAACTGTTGCTCACTTCATAGACTGTACCTGAACGTTTTTTTTTTTTTCTGGATTATGGAGGTCTCAACAAAATGGAGCAGGGCAAGTGTCATCAGCTTCATAAAGGGTCTTGGTAAGCTTATGCGCGTGTGCGTTTACATCCACATGTGCTTGCATCGTGTGAGGACTCAGGTTTCATTCAAACACTTTGTTGTATGAGGTGAGAAGGCCTCTGAGAGTTAGTTCTCACCTCTCCACAGAGGTCTGGTCACACGGTCATGAAAGGTCAATAAGGCCCAACATTGTTAACTCATATGTGAGTAGCAGTGGTTGACATTAATAGTTTGCAGTTCAGTTTTGGAAATTTACTATCAATTTTAAAGTAACTCTTACATAACTTTTTACATTCCTCTCATTCTTTATTACCTGTTTAATACTGCACATTGTAGGAAGTAATGGTATCCAGTTTATCTAGTGATGAAATGAAAACAGTGATTTAAGTGAAAGTATGCAAGCATTGGGAGTGTGAGTGTGTTTGCTCCTTGGCATGTGTCCACTGTCAAAGTTAAATACCAGTGTTTAGACATGGCAACAAGATGATTTCTGAAGAAATAATAAAAAGTCCTGTGATAGATATTATCTGTTTAAAGTGTCTTTGACATGCATATCCTTTAAATGCACAAAGTCAAAGAAAACATCTATGTATTTAAGAATATTTGCGTAGCACACATGATTTTACTCATTTTGTCACATAACTGGGCAAATTGTTTTTTGAATTTGGCTCAGCCAAAGTGAAACAGGAAGTAACATCAAAGGGGAACTCTTTAAGAAAAAAAATCTCTGGTCTTTTTTCTTTATTATTTGAACTCTAACTCTTCATCTCTGATTACGATCAAAATAATTTAAAGAAACATCTGATTCTTCTCTACCATCTGTGTTGTTAGCCGTTGTATCAATGCTTTTGTTTACATACAGACATTCTCTTTTGACATCACTTCCTGTTACATCACATGCAATTATCTCAACTGTTCAGCTCAGTTTTTTTTTGCAATATGTTATTCATGATATCTTTCCAAAAATGCATTCACATTTATTACAGAAATTTGATGTCACAAACACTTTAAAATCAGAGGTGTGTCTCAGTTCAAAAAGTGGAAATCATCAGTATAACATGGTTGCCTTTAGAATAACACATTAATACGTTGTTTATGTTGTGACTCATTATAAATAAAACACCCCAAATTCCCTTCCTGGCACCGTATGATTTTGAAACCAGAAATATAAAGTACTTCACTGATAAATAATCAGAGCAAAGTAACAAAATAAATTCCAATTAAAAGTGTCAAAATTTCTAAAACCAACACGTCTTTGCTTTTATTTTTTTAGCTTCTCCAGTGGGACTGAAGCCCCCAATCCCACCTGCCAGCGCCACGTTGGGAGAGAGGAAGGGTCCAGTCGTCATGGCGCCTGTCAATGTAGACCCAGAGAGCAAACCGGGCGAGTTTGTT
Organism: Cynodonichthys magdalenae; assembly: GCA_031762555.1. Classification (NCBI taxonomy): domain Eukaryota; kingdom Metazoa; phylum Chordata; class Actinopteri; order Cyprinodontiformes; family Rivulidae; genus Cynodonichthys; species Cynodonichthys magdalenae. Next base: position 10,261,267 of record JARVJO010000082.1, read on the forward strand.
CTAAAGAGTCTGTTTGCCAACTTCACCTTGCTCTCCGAGCGCAAAATCCGCATCATCATGGCAGAGCCACTGGTGACTGAGTTTACATGGATTTTTAATTAGTGATGTGACTCAGCTTCTTATGGGATTCCTCTCTGGTTACAGAGTCAAGGATTATATTTCTTGGTCATTTATCAGATTTTTTTTTAGTGACTTTATATGAGAGTATGAGCTGAGTAATAGGTTTATGCGTAGAAAGTTATTGGCTACAGTATACATTGCAGTTTTTAGCATCTTCTTATTTCATAACAGGGTGTGGTTTTAGTTTATGTAAAATGTGTTACTGTCATTTGAACAAATAACATAATATAGGAACACATTTTAAGTTTTGTTTTTTTCTTATTTCAATAAAATTTCTGCTGCCATTCATTATACCTTTTCTTACAGGAGAAGCCGCTCAACAAATCTCTGCAGAGAGGAGAAGACCCACAGTTTGATCAGGTGTGCAAACATCACATTGATTCACTCCTTTTTTTAACCTAGTTTGTAACATTAGATTAAGTAATGAAAGAGTTAGATAAAAATCAGGTAGATTTAGTTGCTCCAGTAGTCATAGACGGCAGTTTTAAGCCCAGATTGTGTCAAGAACAGCATCAAATCTTTCATGTTTGCTCACTGTGGTAACCCCTGAAGAAAAGGAGCAGCTAGAAACAGAGAACAATAAAAGAGACAAAATTGTCTGTTTTGAAACCTTTGCATCTTTCTCATCTCTGCGCAGCTCATCAGCACGATGAGCTCTCTAGCTGAGTACTGCCTGCCATCTATCTTGAAGACTCTGTTCGACTGGTACAAGCGGCAGAATGGCCTTGAGGATGAGTCCCACGAGTACCGACCCAGAGCAAACACCAAGTCAAAAAAGTGAGAGAACACAAGCAGCCCACTCAGTTCTTCCACCTTGCTTTGTCATCAGCATGAATGCAAATTTGTGTGGGTGAAACTTCTTTTTGCTAAGAAAAAAAGAGAACTGTGAATTCAACAAAGTGCTACAAAACATCACATGAAACAGATGGGTTTTATTCTGGTTTTAAAATATAATGCTGCTTTAAAACAAAACAGGAATTGTTTCTGAATGTAAAACAAGCTGTACTCATCAGACTGTGGATCACGTACTTGCGAACATTAACTGGTAGCTCTAATAAGAAGCAGAAGTGTCTGCATGCCAAACACTGATGCAACAACAAGAACAAGTAGGAGCACATACGGGAGCTTTTACTGGAGTGGATCTGTTCAGGATAAACACGGCTGCAACAAATGAGAGCAGTATTGTCTGAGTGTTTCTGATTGTGTCTCTCTGTCTCAGTGATGAACAACAGAAAGACTACTTACTGGAGCGGAGGGATCTGGCGATAGATTTCATCTTTTCTCTTGTGCTTATAGAAGTTTTGAAACAGGTGAGGCTCATTTCACTTTGTGAATAATCTTTTTGCACTCCACTGTCTTCTCTTCACCATGTAGATGACCAAAAATTAACCACTTATGATGTTTGTTCTTAAAGAGTGCAATATGCAAATAGGCTTTGTGTCTCCATAACTAACAAACTAATCATTTTAAGTCAGTCCATTGTGTCTTTTTATGTTGCAAATAGAAAATCTGAACCCACATACCAAACTTTGCCTGGCCCAGTTCTGGACCACTAAACATTCTATCACTCAGCTCAGATACCACAAAGAATGACAGCCGATTGGTAGACCAGATGGGGTTTACCAGAGGTGGCCCATCCATGGACAGCAACATATAAATCAAACCACAACCAGGCCAGTTGTGACATCAACAGATGTAGGCCACATAAATCAAACTACAACTGGGCCAGTCATGGCATTGACAGATTTGAGCCACAGAAACCAAACTACAACTGGGCCAGTTGTGGCATTGACAGATTTGAGCCACAGAAACCAAACTACAACTGGGCCAGTTGTGACATCAACAGATGTGGGCCACATAAATCAAACTACAACTGGGCCAGTCATGGCATTGACAGATTTGAGCCACAGAAACCAAACTACAACTGGGCCAGTTGTGGCATTGACAGATTTGAGCCACAGAAACCAAACTACAACTGGGCCAGTTGTGACATCAACAGATGTGGGCCACATAAATCAAACTACAACTGGGCCAGTTGTGACATTGACAGATTTGAGCCACAGAAACCAAACTACAACTGGGCCTGTTTTGGCATGTCATTTTAAAAACAGTGCCATTGTTGCCTACCACATCCGGTTGAAAAACCACTTGCCATGCCAGCAATCAGCCAGCAGTGCCAGCTTGACACCAGATCTGGCCCACTCCTGTCTGCAATCCAGAAGAATTCAGATCAGAATAATGTAAATAATCAGTTATCATTTTTAATGTTACCCTCTAGAAATCTAAAGAAAACACAAAAAAGTGAACCTACAGTTTCTGTACTTGATGTGTGATGGATGAAGTATGACATCATTGCATTAACTGGTTGACTTTTGTATACATTTAGTTATACTTGAGACAAAAATAATTGTACTTATTTGTAATCAAGTCATGTTTATAACACCCAGCTCATCAAACTGCAAGAAGAATATAAAAAAATAATTTTTATATTTACTTGAGTACAGATGTGATTAAAAGTTATTCTGAATTTTTTTCCTGAATCCAGATCCCACTTCATCCACTTTTGGACGGACTCATCCAGGAAGTTGTAAACCTCGCATTCAAGCATTTCAAATACAAGGAGGGGTAAGAGACCTAATGAACAGAAACAATCGATAAAATCCATTTAATAAAGCTTAGAGTTTGTTTTGTTGATATCATAGCTCTGACCAGTCTGCCTCTGTTTTTTCCAATGACGCTGATAAATGTTTTGACTTCCCAGGTATCTGGGGCCAAACACAGGCAACATGCACATCGTGGCTGACCTCTATGCTGAGGTGGTGGGAGTCGTAGCTCAGTCAAGGTACATATTGGCTTAAGTTTTCATGTTGTTTTTAGCCTTTTAACCCTGGTCATGATGAAACCATGGCCTGAAATATCTGTATGATAATTAACTGTGGCAAACGCCACCTTTCACCTCAGCACGAGTGAGAAAAGTAATGTTGTAATGGCAGTTCTCCTAATCTGTGTGTGTGTTCATGTGTTCATAAACACTTGTGTGTTTGTGTGCAGGAGGATAATGACTCTCTAGATGATGGTCCTCAAACTGTGTAATGTTGTGTGTGATGAAAGATGAACACCAGTCCCATTTCGCAGGAGGTTATTACTGTTTTGTTAGAGTTCGTGAAGCAGCTCAGAACCTGCCATAAGACGATTAACACAGTCATCAATTCAATAATGAATCAAAGTCAGCACTTTCTAGTCAGCAAAAAGACTCGTTCCTTACCAGTTGATGAGTTTTTCACTTCATTAAGGCTCTTAATTGAGCTTTAAGAATTGTATTTATTTAAAGGGGATTATTTACATCAAAGTCTTTAAAAAGACAGAGTACATGCTTTATAAACAAATCTGTTTTTCTCTTTATTGAGTTATGGATTAGTGTTTGTGTTTGTCTCGTAGACACACCCTGCACTAGATGTGAGGCAAATAACTTTTCTCTTGCACAAGAGCTGCGTAAAACGTCCAAGTGCAAAAAAGCGCATGCTCTTTTTTTCCCTCTGCATCACCCCTCCAGATGCCATTCTAAATTTAGTTCTGTTGGTAAAACATATCTGGATCATGAGGATACACACAAACACACACTCATGCGCTCACACCCATTCCATATAAAAACACAGATTAAAATCACATGGAGTAGCTGATAAATACTTTTTGCTATTATGTAGTTAGGTAGTAGTATGTGTTTAACATGGCACCAAAAAATTACATGTATCATTAGAAAGATTTCAGCAATAATTTCAAAAATAATTTCAAAACATTCCTGAAATGCCTTCACACACAACAAGAAGTAAAGGCAGCGCAGTCTATTTTGTGTTATTTATTCTGTAACGCCACTCAGCAGAAACTTGGGCCTGTTTACTTAAAACTCTAGCGAATTGAAAAGTTGTTCCCATCTGGTCCCCTCCCCCCCTCCAGGTTCCCAGCTGTGAGGAAGAAGTTCATCTCCGAGCTCAAGGAGCTGAAGCAGAAGGAGCAGAGCCCGTACGTCATCCAGTCCACCATCAGCCTCATTATGGGACTCAAGTTTTTCCGCATCAAAATGTACCCGGTGGAAGATTTTGAGGCATCCTTTCAGTTCATGCAGGTAGGGTCGTTACCTGCTGCTTAGATGACACAAATCCTAAAAAAAAAGTATATTTGAATTATTAACCTCACAGTGTTCAAATACAGAGGCTCTCTTATTAGGCATCCAGACATCTGGAAGCTGTTTAGTTAAATTACGTTGGAGTAATCTTGGGTCGAGTGCATTTCTTGTTTTCTCTTTGATAATAATTGAGCAGGATGTTTCTAATTTATTTTCGTTAGGATGAAACCGGGACTTGAACCGATGACCTTAGGTGCACACAGTTATTATGTCTCGTTTCTCTCCCTGCTCCTGATTTTTCACCTCTTTCTGCCTGCAGGAGTGTGCGCAGTATTTCTTGGAGGTGAAGGATAAAGACATTAAGCACTCGTTAGCTGGACTCTTTGTGGAAATACTCGTACCAGTGGCTGCTGTAAGTCTGGTCTCTCAGAGCAATACAGCTACACACAACTAGATTCAGATTTAAACGGTCTTAACTCCAAGGCAAATATCAGTTTTTAGCCTTTTAAGTTGTAGTTTTTGCATTCAGTTGAAAAATAAAAAATATATAATTTCTTTCTTTTTCTTCCAGACTGTGAAGAATGAGGTGAACGTTCCATGTCTGCGAAATTTTGTAGAGAGTTTGTACGACACGACCCTGGACCTGTCCTCCAGGAAGAAACACTCTCTGGTAGGTTTCTCATCAGATTCTCTTTCACCCCTCATCATCTCTCTTCATCTTCTCTCCATTATCAACAATTGGTAAAAGCACTTCCTGTAACTCTGCAACACACAGGCTTTTTATCTCTCAGTGCGAAGTATAGAGAAGTGCAGCGTGCTGCAGACAGGCGAGTTTTGAAGCGTTGCCAGATGGGCATTACTTGACTATAGCCCTGAAGCAGGTGGAGGAATCAGTGTATTAGTAGCACAACTCTGTTTTTTAAGTCCAGTGATGGTCTCAAAAGAAGCCTACAATACAACTAAGCTGTTTATTTACAAGAATGGGTAAAGTTGAACATTTTGATGGAAATATGCCTTTAATGCTTTACCTTTCCCCTGGCTTTCCTAAATGACACACTTGTCTAGATGTTTAAAGGAGACATATCCTGAATTTAAGTCTTTCTTTCCCATTTAAATCATTCAGTTGGGGTCTATATAAAGTGGAACTGCAATGCATTGATCTGGATTCCTCATTGTAACTCCACAAGCCCCTCTTTCACCCCTTTTATGAGGTGTGTCTTAGATCAGATCATTTTGAGGCTGTCTCTTTAAATCCAAACAAGGTGCTTCCCAACACGCCCCCCCTCCAGCTTCCACAGTGGTCCATTGCAGAAACGTTTTATTTACTTATTAATTAAAAGACATGTTGGAGCCAAAGTCTGACCCAGAGCAAGAAACAATGCATTTAACGGCAAAAAAATTATTTTGCAGGATATGTCCCATTTAAACAAGTCCTAAAAGCCCCCCCGCCCCGACTCACCATCAGTGTTTTCCAGACAGAGAAGGTTGAGAGATAAACACCCCGATGCTGCATGTCAACTCAGGTCATTAAAGACGAAAAGGTTTGCCGTTTTAATCTTGGCAGATGGCACACAATTGAAAATCCCTGACTCTAATTTTCAGATCACGTTACCAGATAACTCCAGAGAATCACATAGTTTTGCCCATTACCATTATGTATGTGATCATTCTCTCCCAAATAAAAGTAACCAAGTCAAATATTTGTTATACTATATGTATTATATGTTTAGATGAGTTCACTTTTTAGGACGTTTTGTTTAGATCAGTAGTTTTTAGAGGTAAATTAAAAGTGAATCACTTTTGTTGGCGTGAGACAAACAGATAAATCAGAAGAGTTAACTGAGTTAGCAGCTACTGTTCAGACATTTGACAGACGTGTTTGCTAACAAGCAGCGTCACAAAGCTGCTGCGCCGCGTTAGAGTCGGTTGCTGCTGATGTGTTATTTTAGTTATGTGCAGGAGTTCCTCGTTCGGCTCCTCAGGGCTACTGACATGCTGCTCTGCAGGTTCAGTGTGAAAGCTTCTTTTAGCGGATCCTCCAAATACTCCCAGCCTTGCAGCCAAACCTCTACACACACCTCTATCTCACACACATTTGTTTTTCTTTTCTTTTCCCAAATAATCAAGAGTACAACAACTTGCCGTACCAGATAGAGTTGAATGGACAGACACAGGAGAAATGACAGCTGTGCGATGCAGTTTCTTAATCGTTTTGCTTTTACATTCCTAAGTGAGAGGAGGTACAGAGATAAGTGAGAGACAGATAACAAATATCCAGAGAGATAAGGAGTGCTTGGTATTCGGTGTACTTTTCAAAACTAACATTTGGAAAACACCCATGACATGAATTAATCCTGGACTAACACGGATCATTAGCAAAACATTCCAGATAAAGAATGATGTGGAAACAGGCTTTTGTGTTCCAAAGCGGCAGAAATAACTTCAGAAATGACATTTTCTTTTCAAAAAGCAGAGTTAACGCACAGAGCAGAATCACTGGGCTGAAATTTGCTGAAAAATGACAAACTATTAAACATTAGCTAAAACCTAAAAGAAGCTAAATGGTAGTTACAAGCCATAAGTAGCGATATGCCAGCTAAAAGTAGCAAGACGTTAGCTAAAAGCAGCAAAAGATCTGCTGAAGCTAAATGTAGTAAAACACTGGCTAAAAGCATCAAAAAACTAGTTAAAACTAAAAGGAAATTAAGTCTTGCTATAGCTAAATATAGCAAAAAGCTAAAATAGCAAAATTATAGCTAGATGCTAAAAGGAGAAAAAGGCTATCTTAAAACTGAAAGTTGCGGGAGGTTAGTTAAAAGCTAAAATTATTTGCAACATGCTAAAAAAAGCAGCAAGAAGCTAGGTAAAAGCAAACGTAGCAAAAGGCCGACTACAAAATAGGAACAAAAGGGTGGCTAAAGGTAAATATAGCAAAAGTTTATCTAAAACCTAAAAGTTGCAAAAAATGACAAAGATAGAGTTAATACACTGAAGCAGATTAAAATAGAACAAGAAGTACCTGAAGAATTATCCAAGTATTTCTGTTGGGAAAAAGTGTAAATAACATTAGATATTATGAAAAAATGTAAGTTACAAAAATCTAAATTCCTAACACTTATCTGCTGAATGAGCTGAATGTTATATGGTAAATGATAAATGGACTGAACTTATATAGCGCTTTATCGAGTCACTCCAGACCCCAAAGCGTTTTACACTTACAGACACTCACCCATTCACACACACATTCACACACTGATGGTGGCAAACTACACTGTAGCCACAGCTGCCCTGGGGCGCACTGAATGGCTAAAATAGCACTTAGTACTAAAACAAGAAGAAAACTGGACAAGTAATAAACAGGAAAATTACAGTTATTGTTAATAACAGTAATATCATTCAAACTATCAGTCAGGAAATTCTTTGTGTTCATAACTTTTATGTGTTATCCTTATCTGTTTTAATTAAATCTGTGACAATAAATGTTTTAATTGAGCTCAGAAATCACATTCAGCCCTGGTAATAGCTTATTTAGTTTTTACACAAGAATCATGTAGATATCTGATGAAGCAAAGTGTAGATAAAAAGGGGTTTATCCTAAATCAAATCTATTTATATTGAAGTACTCTTATGAGCTTTAAGGTTTCGTTCTCCTCTTCGATCCAGGCCCTGTACCCTCTGGTGACGTGTCTGCTGTGCGTCAGTCAGAAGCAGTTATTCCTCAGCCGATGGCACATTTTTCTAAACAACTGCCTCTCAAACCTCAAGGTCAGTATTTCTGTTCATACCATGTTAATGTAAGAACTAATGTGTTTGTTTTCTCCTTGTGATCAATCTTATGTTAGCACACTGAAATATGTTAATTGTCAATTTACTCAGTGAGCAATCAGTTTGACAAAGGGACAAATGAATTCCACAGTTGCACCAATCGTAGCTTTTCATCTTCTAAATCCTCCCTCCGTGTTTGTTGGCTCAATGGAAGCGCTGCAGGTTTTAAAATAAAAAGAACAATGGAGGCTAGAGAAGACAAATTAGCTTCATGTGATGATGTTTGAATCGCAGAACAGAGATCCAAAGATGGCACGTGTGGCACTGGAATCGCTCTACCGCCTGCTCTGGGTCTACATGATCCGAATAAAGTGTGAGAGCAACACAGCAACACAGAGGTCAGAACCCCCCCATCAACCAAACCAATTTGTGGTTATTCCATAAAAGTGCCTTGAGAAGGCAATCACAAAAGAAAAATGTAAATAATTCAGAGGAACATAAGGTTTTTTTTCTCTTCCCCTTTTAGCCGTCTGACATCCATCACCTCCACATTGTTTCCCAAAGGGAGTCGCAGCGTTGTTCCCAGAGACATGCCCCTCAATATTTTTGTCAAGATCATCCAGTTTATCGCTCAGGTGTGTATAACAAACACACACATTAATTGTATATTTGCTTTTTTAATTAAAAAATTGTACATATGGGAACCCGAAGTGCTCCTGTTGTCTAACGCTGTCTTACACCTGAAACCCTGGACCACCAGTTTGTTTGTCCTCTTTTCAGGAAAGACTGGATTTTGCCATGAAGGAGATCATATTTGACCTGTTGAGTGTGGGGAAGCCCGCCAAAGCTTTTAGTCTCAATCCAGAGGTAAGGAGAGAAGACATGAATGTTGTTTCCTCTACCATTGTACAAGAAGGGCAGCTCGCCACCCTAACAACCCCCCACGCACCCCCAAAATAAAAATAAAAAAATCCGTAAAGTTGAGGGGTCGTATTAATTACAGAAGTAAATTTTTTTCTAATGTACCACTATAAGTTTCAATATTTTCTCATATATAAAATTATTGTCGCAGTAATTTCTCCCTCCTGCTGATGTGCATCGCACAGAACAGTTTTTTTTTTTTTCCACCGGAGTTTTTGTTTGTTTGTTTTGTTTCTTGTTAACTGCGGAGATGAAAAGGAGGTGTGGACATTCACTTGCTCCTAAGTCCATCTTGCTAATTTAATAATCAGCATCTGCTCTGGGAGCGAAGCAGCAGGTAATTTTTAGCAACATGTGGACGCTCACGGGTATGGCAGGATGTTTTTACATTTAATCAGCTTCACCACACTTACATTCCAGATGTCTGAAATTGGTTTTATGACTAGACATATTAGTTATTTAAGTGAGAGAGAGATATAAGATTCAACTAATGCAAATTAATTTGGAGACTTTTTTGTGTTCTGTAACTTATTTTAGAAGTTGCACTCTCTTTTAGTAAATACTAGTAATATTTCTGCAGTCAATCATTCTGTGTTCAAAAGACCCCCCACCCCTGGCTCTCCCAAGGCCAATACTGAAAGGGAAACCCTGCCAGAATTAGTTACAGAACAGTACGTTCTCTGTTCTAAACTTGAGCCTAATTGCTCAATAATGACTCTTAACTTTTGAACTTCTGTAAAGTGATTCTACAAGTTTAAGTTACGTTAATCTACCTTTGTTTGCAGACAATAGATTACATCCCAAGTCAGCAACACTTTTTGTAATATAAGAATCACTTCTTTTGCTTTGTTTGGAGACTTTACTTTCTAACAACTTCATTGCTGTCGTTGAACAAAACTCTTTGCTCGCTCTTTTCTCCAGCGTATGAACATTGGTCTGCGTGCATTCCTGGTGATAGCAGATGCTCTACAGCAGAAGGATGGAGAACCCCCCATGCCCAACACAGGAGCAACTCTGCCCTCTGGAAACTCGTTGAAGAAGAAGAAAACGTATCTCAGCAAGACTCTTACTGAGGAGGAAGCCAAACTAATCGGTCTGATTCTGTCTGGCACCCTAGCTCTGCAGGAATTCAAATGTTGTCTGTAACTCTGCGTTGTGTTTATCTGCTCTCTGCAGGCATGTCTCTGTACTACTCCCAGGTGCGCAAGTCTCTGGATAACATCCTCAGACACTTGGACAAGGAGGTGGGCCGTTGCATGATGCTCACCAGTGCCCAGATGCTCAACAAAGAGCCAGAAGACATGATCACGTCTGTCAAAAAATATCTCAACTTTTTTTATTCTTTGAGACTTACCGTCTCCTATGAGCAAGCCTAATGTTCCCTTCCATCTTTGTTAGTGGAGAAAGGAAGCCTAAAATCGATCTGTTCAGGACATGCGTGGCCGCCATTCCTCGTATTCTTCCTGACAGCATGTCCAAACCTGAGCTCATCGACCTGCTTTCACGGTGAGTTTCAGGTCGAGCCCGATCCGTTTGCACAGACTATTTTTTTACACATTTCAGCAGGTTTTAAAACGACTTCAAACGAGTCAGAAACTACATAAAGGCTGACTTCTGTTTTGTGTCCCTCAGACTTACGGTGCACATGGACGACGAGCTGCGTCTCATTTCCCAGAACTCCCTGCAGAGCCTGTTACTTGACTTCTCAGACTGGAGAGAAGACGTCTTGTTTGGTTACACACATTTCCTTTTGCGTGAGGTACAGCCAAAGTGTGATACGTTTTCTTTGTTTTTTGTTTTCCTATTTAAATGTTAAACCAACAACAAACATACTTTTCTGTGCCTATTTAAACAAATCCATAGTACATAAAACACTGAACATTTGTCTGATTTCCAAAGTTTCCCAATTAAAACATCAATATCACTAGTGTAATCTGCTTTTACTAATTTGTCAAAATATTCTGTAATTGTTATAAATAATTTCCTAAAACAAAGAGTAAATGTTACGATGACATTGACAGTGTTTTTAATGTCATTTATCAACTCTAAGGTCCAAGACACTCATCAGGGTCTGCAGGACGCCTCTGTGAAGCTCCTCCTCCAGCTGCTGGGACAGTGGAGGATAGCTCTGCAGCTGCAGGGGAAGATGAGAGGCGGAGTTGAGGTTAGTAGAACTATCAGAGAGCTGCTTTCTCCTCTTACCCCTGTTAGTATTCAGAATTTCATTATTTTTTTCATACAGGTTCTTCAACATGTTCTTGCTTCTTCTAGTTTTTAAGCTAGCCTTTTGTCACACTTAGCTGTGAAGTTCTGCTACATTTAGCTAACACTCTTTTAGCTACTTTCAGTTTCAGCTAGCTGTTTGCTACGTTTAGCTTCTAGTGAGCCTTTTAGTACTTGTAGCTAGTGTTTAGCTAACATTCAGCTTTATTTTCATTTTTAGCTGGTATTTTTTAGTTCTAACCCTTTTCATCAAATTTAAAGTCATTCAGCACTCTGAATTAATGAATAGGGATGCACGATATATCTGCATTAATATCGGTATCGGCCAATGTTGGTCATTTTTTAGAATATCGTATCGGTCCGATATGTAAAACTGGGCAGAT
>JARVJO010000082.1:10275663-10305593 GCA_031762555.1 Cynodonichthys magdalenae
ATCGGTTATCGGCCATAACAGCAATAATTATATCGGATATCGATATCGGCTGAAATTTTCATATCGGTGCATCCCTATTAATGAATGTAGTTTATCTTGTCATGTTTAAATCTTTACTATTTCGTCTGCAATTCGCAGTCCCTCCAGAAAGTTGCGATGCTGCGATTGCAACAATTATTGTAAATTCAGTCATCATTCGCATCATTGCGCAGGCTTGCCATTTTCACCAGTCAACTTTCTGGAGGGACTGAATTCGCTCCTAAAATGAAACACATACCAGCTGCAGCTGCTGTGTTCAGAAAGAGTGAATCTTTGTCCGCTCCGTCCAACAGACCAGCCCCCGGATGCCGGAGCGAAGCCCTCATTGCTCCGTGCTCCACGCCGTGGAAGGCCTGGCTCTGCTGCTCCTCTGCTCGTGTCAGATCAGCACCAGGAAGCTGGCGGTCGGTGTGTTACGAGAAATACGCTGCCTCTTTACAGCTCTGGGACACGCTGAGGTACAGAAAACTCCCTTCTACACCCACTGAACTCAGAATGCGTTATTGTCTGATTGATACTAATTTTCAAAATAGATAAATATCAAGCTCAGTGAGCAGTACAGTATATCAGGAGGTTGGTGGCAGGTGGAGAGGAACGACTGAGAAGGGACATGGAAATTAGATCATGAGACATGTCAGCCTGTGAGTTTGTTCACTTTGTGTCATGCTGGTATAAAAATAGCTGATTATATAAATGTCACACCCTACAGGACGATGACAAACCCATGATAGAGGTCATGGACCAGCTGAGCCCCGCTGTAATGGACAGCTTTGTTCACGTAGCCGTTTCTGACTCAGTGAGTAAGATTAGTAAATCAGATTAAGTGCGACGCAATGACAGATATTATGCCTTTCTCCTAAACTCCACCCCTTCCCCGCTTCAGTCCACGCTGCCCCTCAGCCACCACGTCGACCTCCAGTGGTTGGTGGAGTGGACCGCTCGGCTGGTGAGCAGCTCATACGACGTGAAGAGCCCGAGCCATGTCTGGATCTTCGCGCAGTGCGTGAAGGACCCGTGGGTGCTCTGTCTGCACATCTTCCTGCGACAGGAGCACCTACCCAAGCACTGCTCCACCGCTCTGGGCTACGCCTGGCCCTACGTCTTCACACGTCTACAGCTGCTGCTGCCCCTGGTGGACCCCAAGTAAAGAAAAAACACCTAAATGTTGAAGAGCAAGGCTGAATAAATAAAAAAATATATATTTAACTGAGGTCTGTGTTTTCCTGTTTTCTGCAGCAGTCCAGTGAACGCGAAAAAGACCAGTACGGCAGGCTCCAACGACAACTACGTTTCACTGTGGCGTAACTATCTGATCCTGTGCATGGGTGTGGCCAAGCCCAGCATCATGTCGCCTGGCCACCTCAGGGCCTCCACGCCTGAAATCACCGCAACCACGCCTGACGGCAGCGTCACTTACGACAACAAGGTCAGGGTTCAAAATAATAACCCAAAAGCTTTTTTAAATAGAAATTCCTATTATGAATCATAATGGAAATGCAGTAGTTGGAGGACTTACTTTCAATGTTTTTATTGGGTCATAGGGGATTATTCTGATTGTCAGATTATTTTTTTGTCCACTCAGCCCTCTAGAATCCAGGATAGTTACTTTTTTCACATAAACCGACTAAATAAAACCAGCCTTTTAAACTGCAGCCTGATAGGAAAATAAAACATTAAATAATTTTTTTGCTACAGAATATTTTTTATCAACGTTTTATTGGACTCGCCCTAAAATACTTGACTAATAATTTTCTTTTTAATTAGGATTGTGGAATTGTTACATAGATAGGTAGTCTTTACTTTGAAGAAAAAAAAACAAGAATACATATAAACACATACACAAGAACACAACATTTTAGCTACTTGTTTGAACAGGTGTGAGAAATTTACACTTTTTTAAATTCCCACACCTTTTATACTATTTATCATTCTTCAATATACCTTTATATCAAAATACATGCTACAGTTTATACTATATAGTTTAAATAATACAAATATAGTTTTGTTAATAAGCAAATACTGCATCTGATCTTACATAGAAAACATAATTTTATACTATATTTGCCTAAATTGTGTTATAATGAAGCCTAATTAATAATAACCATATTATAAAAAAGCCCGTTATTGTTTGATCAGTTTCTGATGTTATCTGATCCGAGTGTTTTTGTTAAAGGTTATCGGCACTCCGTCTGTAGCCTGGCTTTTAAAGCAGCTGGTCCCACTGATGAGAGCTGAGAGTCTGGAAATCACAGAGTCTCTTTTGTTGGGGTTTGGATGCACAAACGCACTGGTCTTCAGGTATTTGAGCACAAACATGCACAAATACACACCTACAGGGACTCACACAGCTTCCATCTTATGTAATGTCTCACAGTTGGACCTAAATGTTTTAGACACATTAGGTAATTTGCTGTTATCTTGTGTCTCATCTGTGGCTGTCAGGTGTGAATTTCAGCAGAAAATAGATTTATTATTATGTTGAACAATGAATTATGTTCTGGTTGGGACACAAGTCAGGCTGAGTTAGTGTTTTTACTCTTCTTACATCTTTTACTTACTCCACATTGTTGTCATAGCTTGAATAGATCAAATACCTCTGACATTCAGGCCAGAGGAAAAATACACGTGTCGCTGGTGTTTAAAGGAATTCTTAGAGTAAAAAAAAGAGATGCTGCACATTTTTTTTTTCAACGACAGATGTTCCATTACGTTAGGAAGGTATTTCATTTTAAAAAGATTATCTATTTTTACCTTAGAATGTTTTCTGAAAAAAACAAACAAAGTCCTTGTTGTTTTCAAAGTTCTGCCTCAGACATTTGAGTTGCACTAAGTGGTTGTTTATTAAAAAACATTCTGTTTCTTGAAATGATACATTTTTGGTTTATTATTTACAAGAAGCAAAGATTTGATTGCTTGTTTTGTAGCCATTCATCAGTGAGGAAATCTTTTGATTTTGCTTATTTGTCGTGGTGAACTTGAGCAAACCCCCAATTCCTAACTTCTCTCCAGGCGCCTATAGCTGCCCACCGCTCTACATGGGTGTATCTCATATGTGATGGGTTAAATCCAGTGCACAAATTTCATCATTGTATGAGAATATATAGCATTTATACTTAGTGATGTGTCTGATTTACAGGGAGTTGGTTGAAGAACTCCATCCGTTGATGAAGGAAGCACTGGAACGACGGCCTGAGGTAACAAATACACAGAAACACATTTAAACGGCGTGAAACGTAGAACCACCTCACATATGAATAAGATGCTTGAATTATTATCGTCGTTATAAAATGTGTTTAAAATAAAACTACCCCAGAATAAACAAGCAATAAATTCTGATCAGCCATTATATATTGTAAAGAAACAGGCAAAAAGAGAACCCAAATCAGGTGCAGAAAACTGATCCAACACTCAGTCTTGAAAGTTTATCGCTGTGCTGCGGTCCATCCTGTCCGAACGAACAAAAATGACTTAGAATCCTGTGTTCTTACAATATTCATAGTAAACCTGATCACACCCTGGATGTGATGTCACAGTAAACAAGGAAGTAGCCTTAAAACAGTTCTTCATTCCTTAAATGTAAAACATTATGTGTTTATGCTGGAGCGAGGCACATGTTTTGCTGAATAGAGACTTGTTGATTCTCTTGCTGTTTAAAATAAATGATTAATCGATCACAAAGTATAAAATAAGTGTGCATCTGAAATTCAGTTAATCAGTCACAAAATGCCTTACACTATTATGACCACGTGTGTATTAAGTAGCATCGCTCATATTATCATCATGTAATGTTATGACAGAAAACTCTGCACCTTCTCGCTCACATTAATACGGCTTTGACATTTTTTTGTCCACCAATCAAACACGTTGCACGGCAACAGAAATATCAGATCATGTAAATGTTGCAGAGTGTACTGTGTTGCAGCAGTAAACAGGCATCTTGTCTTTGCTATCTTTTCAGAACAAGAGGCGTAGAGAGAGGAGGGATCTTCTCCGGCTGCATCTCCTGAGGATCTTTGAATTGTTGGCTAATGCAGGAGTTATCAGTGACAGGTAGAAAACACATGACAGCTGTGTGCGTCTATGTTTGGATACATGCACACGTATTCCTTATTTGACCCAAATTTTATTTATTGTTTTTCCCTGAAGCACTAATGGAGCTCTGGAGCGTGACTCCTTGGCACTGGGTGCTTTGTTTCTTGAATACGTGGATCTGACCCGGATGCTTCTGGAGGCTGAGAATGAGAAGGAGCTGGATGTGCTGAAAGACATCAGAGCTCATTTCAGTGGGATGGTGGCAAATCTCATCCAGTGTATTCCTGGTAATAATTGTCTTGCCTTTAAACGATGCTATATCTTTATAACATCCATTGTTTTTTTCCTTGTTTTTTCTTGTTTTTACATTAATCCTTTGAGTCTCTGTCGCCCACTTCTTTACAGTTCAGAACCGGCGCTTCCTCTTCCCTCAGCAGTCTCTGAGACATCATCTCTTCATCCTCTTCAGCCAGTGGGCTGGACCCTTCAGCGTTATGTTCACTCCTCTGGATCGTTACAGTGATCGTAACCATCAGATCACTCGCTATCAGTACTGTGCTCTCAAGGTAAGCACACACATATCCCCACACTTTTTTTTCCTACCAGTGTATTTACAGGATTTTTAGCATTAATGCAGAATTTGTTTGCAGGCCATGTCAGCTGTTTTGTGTTGTGGTCCCGTTTTTGACAATGTGGGCCTCTCCACTGATGGTTATCTCTACAAATGGCTCGACAACATCCTGGCCTGTCATGACCTACGGGTACTACTGTCGCCTTTATTTTGTTTTTTTCTGAAATACCAGTCTGATTATCGTTTCTTTGATGTATTATCGCCTCTAAATGAAAACGTGTTTGGTATTAGGTGCACCGTTTGGGGTGTGAGGTGATCATCCTGCTTTTAGAACTGAATCCAGACCAGATTAATCTGTTCAACTGGGCCGTGGATCGCTGCTTCACTGGTTCTCACCAACTAGCCTCAGGCTGCTTCAAGGCCATCGCTACAGTCTGCGGCAACAGGTCAGTACATCACCTTAATGTTTATAACGTTTATGGGTTAAGATTACATGCAGCTATTAACTTTCTTTGCTTATTTTGCCAGAAACTACCCATTCGACCTGGTGACTTTGCTGAATCTTGTGCTGTTCAAGGCTTCAGATAGCAACAGAGAAATCTATGAAATCTCTATGCAGCTGATGCAGGTGGGACGGGGTTTTTAACTTTTTAAGGAGCGGTATAAAAGGAGGTGGATAAGAGACAATCAGTAAAGATAAATCTGTACGTGCAGGTGCTGGAGACCAGACTGTGTGCTTACTCGAAGCGGATGGTGGAGCAGAAGCCAGGGAATATTTTGTATGGAACACACGGCCCCCTGCCTCCACTTTACAGCGTCAACTTATCTCAGCTCTCCATCCAGCTCGCCAGCATGTACCCAGAGCTGACACTGCCTCTATTCTCAGGTATATCCTTCATTTTAAACATTTATTTATACAAACTTATATGCAGGACACTGGGCTTTGATATGCATTTTGTATCATAAAATGTGATGAAATACTTTTTTATGCAGCTAACTTTCAATCTGTATCAGTTTATGAATGCTGAACCATAGTATTCAGCTTCCTCAGACTGCACATCAATAATCCCCAGTGATATATATATATTTCTTCCATAATGCAGAGGTGAGTCAGCGTTTTCCAACCACCCATCCTAACGGCAGACAGATTATGCTGTCCTACCTGCTACCTTGGCTCAGTAATATAGAGCTGGTGGACACGGGCCTCCTCCCCCCAGCCTCCAGTCCATGCACTCCTGAGGAAGAAACCCACGGCCAGGGGCGGGGCATGTCCCCTAGTCTGAGAGGTAACGGCTGGGGCTCCCTGCAGGCGACCTCTTTGGTGCTCAACAACCTCATGTTCATGACCGCTAAGGTGGGAAGCCTTGATTTATTTTTTTCCCAATTTTTGTTTTGCCATTTTCCACTTCCCGGCTAGATTTTATACCTTTTGTTTCAGTATGGGGACGAGGTTCCTGGACCAGAGATTGAAAATGCCTGGAACGCTCTGGTGTCCAACGAGCGGTGGGGCAACAACTTGCGGATCACCCTGCAGTTCCTAATCAGCTTGTGTGGCGTCAGCAGTGACACCACGTTGTTACCTTATGTGAGTTAAATGAAACGAGAAAGATGGCAGCAAAAAATGTGATAACGCACATAAAGCAGTTGGATATCATTTTATAACTACACCTTACTTAGCCTTAATTAATCATTAAGAAATGGTTCGTTAACCTTGAAAACATCATTAATTAAGGATGATTTATACTTAATAAGCTATAAATTTATACATTTATTTATGCTTAATCCATAAAGAGTAATTACTTCCAAAACTAACATACTCAACTATTCTGTACACTGTGTATATGTATGTAAATAACCATATAAATGTACTTTCACACCATGTCATCTGAACAACTTGACATGTAACATTTCTGTGTTTTTAGATTAAAAAGGTGGTGATCTACTTGTGTCGCAACAACACCATCCAGACGATGGAGGAGCTTCTGTTCGAGCTGCAGCAAACTGACCCAGTCAACCCCGTGGTTCTGCACTGTGATAATCCTCCTTTTTATCGCTTCGCTGCCAGCAATAAAGGCTCCACCTCTCAGACAGGTCAGCAGGAATGTTGAATTTGTGCACAGATATGTAAATTATATCACATGTGATCTTTCAAGCTGAATACCTAAGCTATAAATGTTCCTATTTTCTGTGCAGGCACCACCTCGAGCAGCAACACTGTGGTGGCTGGTCAGGACAACCTGCCAGAGACAGACGAGAACAAGCTAGTCAGAGAGAGCGAAGATCGGTTAGTGTAAATAAATTTACCTGCTGTCAACCTGCTACTCCTTTCATCTGTGATATAAAAAAAAATAGTAAAATCTGGAATCTTTTGATGGATTTATTTCAGCAGGTTCAGGGCTCATAACAGGCTGGAGTCGCGCTACAGCAACAGCTCCGGAGGCTCCTATGAAGATGAAAAGAGTAAGTTGTCCTGGTTCCCATAACAACGGATAAACAAACCTACCTGAGGGGGAGAAAAAAAGCATTTTTTTAATCCCAATGTGATACCAGCTGCAAATAACTGAACTGTACAGGATTATCTGTTCTGCAGATTGACCTCAAGCTCTCGGAAAGAGATCTCTTTGAGAGATTAATCACAAGAATTATTTTATGACTTTCTTCCCATTTATTTAGTTTTTCTTTTTGTTGTTTTTTCAGCTGATCCTCTCCCGCCGTACGCTGGATGGCTACTGAGTGTTCTGGAGTCCAACCATCCCCAGCCGTTACCCATGCCCATTAACGGAGGCTGCTGGGCACCTCTGGTCGACTACCTTCCCGAGACCATCACACCTCGAGGACCTCTGCATAGGTATACTTACAAAAATGCACACCGTACGAGCAGTATGCGCTGAAATTACAAACATAGCTGAACAGACATGGGATTTATTGCAGAGCAGTAAACCGGCTTGACTTTTCAATCAAACCTGTCTTACTTTCTGACAGCTAATCTAATAATCTCAAAGTAAAACCCAGCTTCTCTGCTTCTGCTGCAAGGAGGCTACGGTAACTGTTAGAGCAGGTTTATGACTTCTTCTATGTAAAACTACCTTCAGATTCCTCATAAAGTACACCACAGTGCAGGAGAGGAGCACGTTGTTACAGTGGAGCCTGTGTGGAAATCAGTGTAAAAGTATGTCTGAGTTGCACAGAACCAGTTTTGAGGATGAGATCTAATTGTTTTTTACTGAACGTGTGTCTGAAGTTACTTCCTCTTCCGAACCTGCCGACACAGATTTCTTTTGTGTCTGTTTAACAGGTAAAACCAACTGTTGGCAGGAAGTTTTCTTTTTTTTTTTCTCGCCGCACCTTTTTGATGAAATATTCAGCACTAAAATCTGTAACAGAAAGATGTACACCACAATCACTTTCTTTAGATGTTAAATGAAAGTTGAGTTTATTTTTTTAGGAGAGGTTGGACTGCAACTACTGCCGTTAACTTTTGTGCTCTTATGAAATTTGTATTTTCGTTCAGGTGCAACATAGCTGTAATCTTTATGACGGAGATGGTGGTGGACCACAGCGTGAGGGAGGACTGGGCTCTGCACCTGCCTCTGCTGCTACACGCCCTCTTCTTGGGTAAGTGCACAACGCTGAGTCATCCTGAAAACAGAAAAGAATAAAAAGGTGAAGGAGAATGTAAATAATAGACTTTCTGGATTGTTAGCTGCTTGAACTTGATTGTCTAGCTTCTCAAGGAGAATTTGAAACATAAGTAGGTCAAAAAGTACATTTTGACTTGTCACATCATAACAAACAGTTTCACTTTGTAGAATAAACTCTCTTTTAGTTTTTTTTTTAATTCTTAAAAGATAATTTTGGCTAACTAAACTTAGCACAGAAAGTAAGGAAATTAGTGTTTGGTAGATTATTTCTTTGTTGTAACAAAGCTTTTTGGCAATACTGTTGGAAAGTCTGTTCATTTCCCTTTTAAATGGTGCCACATTTGTAAGGAACATGCATTTGTGGTATGAGCAGTAGAGCTGAGTATGTGGGTGGTGCACAGGAAAATTTTGCCAAATCTCTGTCAAATAGCTTTTTTTGTTGTTTTATTGACACTTGTTTTAAACTTCTGGTACCTCCAGGTGCCAATCAGGTGCTCGCGAAAAGATTTATTGCCAAGAAGCATTGTTACAATAAAGAAATAATCAACCAAACACTAATTACTTTTTGTGCTCACTTTAGATATATTGTGATATATTGTTTTTATATTTCCAGGTCTGGACCACTACAGACCAGAGGTTTATGAACACAGCAAACGTCTCTTGCTCCACCTCCTTATCGCTCTCTCCTGCAACAACAACTTCCAAGTCAGAGAAGAACATTTATACTTGTTTTAAAAAGACAGTTTAGCCTAATACTGCTAAAAAATCTGTTTTACTCACTCAGTAACATGAGTACTGCCATACTTGGCTCTGAAGAACATCCTTTTTGTGCTTTCAGGTAATAGCTTCAGTTTTAATGCTGACGAGGGAGATCAAAGATAACAAAACCCTCACCATTAAGTCCAACTACCACACAGAGTACCAGCAGTCACGTAAGGAGCAAATACTCAGCGTTATTTATTCTAATTTTACATTTACTGTTATTTAAAGCCTTTATATAACAAACATAAAATGATGAAGAACATCATGTTTTGTATTTTAATGCACTTTGGAACTCTGTGGTTTTGATTTTTTTTAGAAGCCCCTGACTTTCTGCGGGAGTGGCAGACATCTCCTGTGGTGGACTCAGGACTCAGCTCCACCTCCAACTCGTCCTCTGCTAGTCTCGGTGGCGGCAGCACTGCAGGCAGTGTTGGGAATTTGCCCCTCGTGACGCCCGATGACCTGGAGGATCTTGAGGATACGCCCAACGAGACAGACGAAAAGACAAACAAACTCATCGAGTTTCTGTCCACCAGGTAACACCAGCGATACATTACGAGCGATGAGGAAGTTGTGTGTGTGTGTGTGTGTGTGTGTGTGTACACCCTTTCAGTGCTTGTGTAACCTGTGTGTGGTGCTACTGGTGGTGGGTATACAGTGCCTGGAGTACTGTGTTGTTCTTGCTCAGAGCTTTCGGGCCCCTGTGGGCTCATGAAGACATCACGCCGAAGAACCCCAACTCTAAAAGCACGGAGCAGCTTTCCAACTTCCTGCGACATGTTGTCTCCGTCTTCAAGGAGTCCAAGTCTGGTAAGAAATTACTGTTGTTTTTTTTTTTTTTTACAAAATATCAAAAATGTCAGAGATCACCAATTTCGTTGAGAGAGACTGTCAACTTTAAAAATAGTTCCATAAGTGATGAGCTTCTGAAAAACATTGTTGATGCAAAATTTCCATTATTAATCTTAAATCAGTAAAACAAATCAAAGAAATGTTAAACCTGATGTGGTAAATATAGTAACCAAACATTTGTCTGTCAATCCCTGCCTCTGCCAAGTTAAGAGAAGCAAACAGAAACATACAAAAACAGGCCTCAAACAAACAGTTGCTGTGAACAAACTAAAAGTCGTATCTTAAAAAAATTCTTCAACTGTGAGCATCAGACAGTTCTGATGGTCTCATGTGAAATCTTTATGTTGTTGCAGTGTTTTATGCAGGAGATATTAGATAAAAAGACCCTTTGCTCCCTGTTTTGATCTAAAATAGTCTATAGAAGCTCGGGTGTGTTGAGAGCAAACCACAATAAAAACTACTATAGCAGTAAGAAACACAGAGGGAAAGAAGACAAAAAATCCCTTCATTTGATGTATAATTTGTGTACAAATCAAAAAAGTTGTGCAAGAACGAAAAGAAGAGTTTGTTTGCAAAAGTTTTAAAAGTGAGACATCATCAACTGTCTAAACATAAAATTTTAACTTAATTTGTTTGAAAACTGTAGAAGATATGAAAATGCCAGTTCAGACATGTGAAGTCCATCTGTCTGTGACCTGTTTCATCTTTGAATCATGTTTCTGTTGTGAAATCTGCCTCAGCTGTAGTTTTCTTGTGTTCCTCTTAAATCCAGTTGATCAGCAGCTGTCCATGTTTGATGCATCACTATCAAACATGGCAGACTACTCCTGACAAGTCATAATTTGATGTATAATTTGGCTGCTTTAGGTTTTAAAGCTGTGTGACGAGATGCAGATGTTCCTAAGTGGTTTGATGTGTAATTTTGTCTTTGTGTAGATTTCCACTTGGAGCAGCAGCTGAGTGACGTGGCCCTACAGACCGCTCTGTGCAGCTCCTCACGCCACTACGCGGGGCGCTCCTTCCAGATCTTCCGAGCCCTCAAACAGCCAATCAACAACCACGCCGTCTCTGACCTGGTTTCGCGTCTCGTCGAGGTGATAGGAGAACATGGAGACGAAGTGCAGGTGGGAGACGGAATGAAAGATCATTTATTTGAACAAACATAAAGTCTGTTTGAGGCACGACTGTGTAATTTGACCCGTGGATTTCAGGGCTACGTGATGGAGGTGCTGCTGACTCTGGAGTCTGTGGTGGTGAATCTAGCAGAGTGTATGAAAAACAGTGACCTTATGGCGGCACTCACCAGGTAGGATTATGAATTTTTAACATATTCTGTAAATGTAAAACTATTTTTTATTTCCAGTAATAGTATTAAAACATGTATTATTCTTTCAAACCACATATTTGTGAATTATTATGATGTTTTAGCCAGACTGATCATTATTTTCATATATCTCACAGTAGAATTTAATACAATGAGAGTATTTAAGCTGTGTGTTCTGTGTTTGATGGACAGGACGTCCTCACCAGACTTTGTGATGAGTGACAAACTGATGAACAGAAAGAGCACAGGTCAGCTGAATTTCCCTGGCCCCGGATTCGCTGGTCTGTCGTCACAACGCCACCAGCGCTCCTATTCTGTCCCCAAGAAGTTTGGCGAGTGCAGCAACCTGTTGAGTGACCCTCCACGCAGCGCAACTCTGGATCGCATACAGGCAAGAAATTAAGATTTGTGGGTCGTTAATATATATTTGTACGCATTTCTAACTAAGTGCTCGTTTTCATTGACAGGCTGGCAACAGTTTTACCAGAATAGCGAGAACCCCAGGGTCCTGCACCTCATCGACTAATCGTATCGATCCCAGCGTGCTGTCAGATCCTTCACACGTTTCTCATCCTTTATCCATATTGGCCACGGTCTTCTGGGTGGCCGTGTCGCTCATGGAGTCGGACTTTGAGTTTGAATATCAGATGTCACTTCGCCTTGTTCACAAACTGCTGTCAAAGGTAGAGAAGAGGAAACTTACCTGTCCAAACATGAAAACAGACGTTATCGCAGAATTAACTTGTTTATTTATGCAGGTGTTTGCCTTTTTTTTTTATTTAGAAAATATAAATGTGTCAATAAAAACATAGAGTTAAACATCACTAGAGCGAGCCCCGCCTATCCCTTCCACTGTTAGCATCTGTGACAACATGGAGGAACACAAAAAGCAGTCGTCATAGCAACTGTTTTATTAACAGCAAGCCCAACTAGATCTGTGTCACAAATTATCTGTAATATTTTTACAATAAATTAATATAATTATGTTAGTTTTATTCAACAATCATGTAAACAGCAGCTATATAGCAGAAAAATATATATTTATAAGTAACAATGATCTAAACCAGACATGAAGTCAATCAATAACTTAGACTTTTAGCTAGTTGAAAAATTAGGAATTCTGTTGATAAATCATAACACACACAGCTTTCTACCATTTTTCATATACATTAGATTATATAAGCTCTAAAATATTAATAATAATTTTGTTAATATTGTTATTAATAGTTATGATTTCTACATCGTCAGTGCTTTTTTTCTCTATGTTGCCAACATGTACAGTAATGGTAAATCCTGACTTTGTTTCTATAAAACACACTTAAACTTTACATTTCCCAGGTGCCCTTGGACAGAGCAGAGAACCGCGAGCGACTGGAGAAGCTTCAAGCTCAGCTAAGGTGGAGCGGCTTCTCTGGCATTCAGCAGCTTCTGCTGAAAGGTTTTACCTCGCAGACGACCTTTGACCTGACCTTACAGCTCTTCTGTCAGCTCACACCCGTCTCCCGTGTGACTGTTGTGGACAGCTCACAGTCTATAGGTACATTTCATTTTTACGCTGTTATATACTTTAAATATGTAAAAGTTTTGTAGTTTATGTTGAGTGAAACTGAGTTATGACGTTTTGTCTCTGTGCAGGTTTTCCTCTAAACGTCTTGTGTCTGCTACCTCACCTGGTGCAGAACTTCAGCCATCCAACACAGTTCTGTAAGGAAAGTGCAGAGAGGATTGCACAGGTAGATTAATGTTTCGACTTATTTTTGCTCCACAGTACTTTACCTGAGTGTGTTTTGTTTCTTTGAGCATCATTTCGGATGATTAAGTGATCAAACAAGTTTATTAAAATAAAAGAATGAAAAGCCAAAGTAGTTTAAAAAAGACATAAAAATGCAAGCTAGAGATAAAAAATAAAAGGCAACTTTTCTCAGTTTTTTCTACCCACCTCCTCTCAGGTGTGTTTGCAGGAGAAGAACACCAAGCTGTCCCACTTGGCGCACGTGATGACTCTCTATAAGACACGATCGTACACGCGGGATCCTTTCTCCTGGGTCAGCGTGGTTTGTCGCTACCTCCACGAAGCTTTCTCTGACATCACACTCAACATGGTCACTTACATGGCTGAGGTGAGACCTGCCAAGATACTTTTTTTTTTGTTAATGAAAGTCCGTTCTCTTCAATTAATCAGAGTTTAGCATAAAACATATCAGGCACATGCAAATGCTACTCCAGTTCTGAAATTTTGTTGCTAAATTTGAATTTTTCTTCATGCCTCAGCTGCTGGATAAAGGCATCCCCAGTATGCAGCTGCCTCTTCTTCAGATTATCTACTGTCTGTTGAGTCACATGGACCTGACGGCTGTACAAGTCAAACAGTTCAACGCTGACGTCATGAAGACGATTGAGAAGTTTGTCCAGGTTCGTGTCTGACAGCATTTTGCCTTCCTTTCTGTATTTATTGTTTTGTTTTATTCTCACACTGTTTGACATGTGTATTTTACAGACCGTACACTGGAAAGATGCTTTGAACATTTTAAAGTTGGTGGTATCACGTTCTGCCAGTTTAGTACATCCAGCGTACAGCCACACACAAGGAGATCTTTTCAACTTGGAGGTCAGCAGAGTGTGGGACGGTTCAGCCAAAGCTCTGCCAGGAAAAACCCTGGATTTCACCTTTGACATCTCCGAGGTGAGCAAGAAGCGGCTCTTAAGCTCATTAAAATACTAAATATCCACTGACAGCACAGCCTTTTTGTGTCAGAGGCAAGAGGATGTAGAGTAAAAGTATGTCTTCGGTTGTCACAGACACCTGTTATCGGGCGAAGATTCGATGGGCTCCAGGGCTCAGGGGGCAGGGAGGGGAAGGCCAGAGCCATGGCCGTCACACGAAGCGCTTCCTCCACCTCCTCCGGTTCAAATTCCAACACCATCCTGGTGCCTGTCAGCTGGAGGCGGCCACAATTATCTCAGGTAGTGTCAAACATCATAATTTAATGTCCTGACATGTATATTTATATATTTAGGATTACATTTATTTACAGCCTGGTATTGTTTTACTAGTAATACATAGTGCAGTTGTGTTTAGACGTATATACATTATTTTTATTTTTGTTTTTCAAAAAACCATTTTACATTTAGAACAACAGAAAATTAAAATAAAAACGAAAGAAATAAAAAGTAAAGAAAAAGCATACAAATCTTGTAAAACATGGTTGAACAGGATATATTGCAAACCGAAAGTACTCATGATGAACAGGCAGAAAAAAAGTAGAAGGGTGTCAAGATAATAGTAGGTTGTCGCGTCTTACCATAGAAGGTATGTCCCATTTTTCCCAGAGGGCATCTCGCTTTTCTTTTTGTAGTCTTAAGTTAAATGTCAAATGCTCCATACTTTGAATGTTATTAACAAAATCCATCCACTGATTAATGGTGGGAGGATTTCTGCTAAACCATCACTTGGTTATAGCTTCTTTACTTGCTGTCATCATCATTTTTAACATATATTTATCAACTGTTGATGTATTTAGATTCATGTTTCCTAAAATTAAAAGTACATTTGTAATTGGGAAACACTTAAAGGTCAGAGCTGATATTTCTGTATGCCTCATTTAAGCTACATAGTATTTAAAGAAGGAGGGATATTTGTTTTAAAAAACATTTTCTAATTCTTGTCATCTTGGTTCCACACAGAAAAGAACCAGAGAGAAACTGGTGAACGTTTTGTCTCTTTGTGGACAAGAAGTTGGACTCACCAAGAATCCATCAGTAAGCCTCAAATGCTATATAAGTGTCTGTAACACACAAAAATGTCCAAACAGGCTTGATATACATCCATCCATCCATTCATTCATCCATCCATTCATCCATTATCTACCACTTGTTCTAGAGTTGGGTCGCAGGTGCAGCAGCAGCTTGAGCAGAGAGGCCCAGACCTCTCTTTCTTTAGCTACTTCTTCCAGCTCTTCTTAGTTGAGGGATATAGTCACTCCAGTGTGTCCTGGGTCTTCCTCAGGGTCTCTTCTCAGAAGGACATGCCTGAAGCACTTCCCTAGGGAGACGTCCAGGAGGCATCCTTACCAGATGCCCGAACCACCTAAACTGGCTCCTCTTGATGTGGCAGAACAGACTTCTCTGAGTGTCTCTAACTGAACTACCTGCTACCCTGCAGAGAAAACTCATTTTGATCTTTGTATTGGCGATGACCAGTACAGAGTCCACAATACTGCAGAGGTCGCACCAATCCGTCTATCACTCTCCCACTCCATTCTTCCCTCACTCATGAGCAAAAGCCCAAGATACTTGAACTCCTCAACTTGAGGCAGAACCTAACCCCCAACCAGGAGTCCTACCATTCAATAAGACCTGAAAGGACTCCTTCTTTAGTTTGACAGCCTCCCTAACCTGGGGTGTCCACCACTGAGTTTGAGGATGGCCACCTCAAGAAGCCTGACAACCTTGCATAGACAACATAGAAAAACCTTCACTACAAGTTTGGGTCTATCGGGTCATCGATCTACGACCTAGGGTGTCCTTGGAGCCACGTCCACTTATAGACACCCTTATGTTGGAACATGGTTTTCATGATGAATAAACTGTGACTAGCACAGAAGTCCAACAACAAAGAACAGCTCGCGTTTAGATTAGAGAGGCTGTTCCTCCCAATCATGCCCCTCCAGGTCACACTGTCGTTACCCACGTGAGCATTGAAGTCCCCCAACAGAATAAAAGAGTCCCCATCTGGAGCACCTTTCAGCACCCACACTAAGGTCTCTAAGTAAGCTGGATACTTTGAACCAGTCTTTGTCTGGCCTGTCACCTGGGACCAATCTGCCTTGGGAGACCCTACAGGTTAGCTCCTAGGATCATTCAGGCACACAAACTCCACTATGATATGGTGATGATTTAACTGAGGATGAATGTGTATATGTGTTTTTATATAAATACAAACTATGTGTTTTTAATTTTAAGCTTTTCCTGCTACCTTTGAAACTCTTTTATTTCTTCTCCTCAGGTGATTTTCTCCTCCTGTGGCGATTTGGACATGATGGAGGTCCGGGAGAGTGGTGTCTCATCAGAGGAGGGTGGAACCAGAGAGGACACGTTCGATGACACCGCCAGTGAGCAGCAGTTCAGGGTTTTCAGAGACTTTGACTTCTTGGATGTGGAGCTGGAGGACGGAGAGGTGAGTAACTCTGGATTTATCATTTCTAACAGTAAATCAAAGAGTCTGTCTCTTTCCTTCCTGTTTTATTCTAATTGTGTGTTTTTGTTGTTCTTAATACATCTGAAATATGTTTCTGTTCCTCCTTGTCTCTTTATCTAACTCTGTGTCTTTCTCTTCCCCCCCCACTCCCTCGCTGCCCAGGAGCTCCAGGTAACGTGTCCCAGACTAAAAGCTTACTGTCTGTTTACAGCTTTTCTTAGCGTTGTGGTGTTGCTGGCTCCCTTGTTTCATACTGGAATAATTAAAGCATAATGACGGTGCTTTGTTTTGCTCTCACAGCTTGGTTGACATTATTGCTATTTGTCAGGTCCTTGTGGGATAAATTATAATATTGAATGCCTTTCCAGCACATTTCCATGCAATGATTAACAGTTTCACTTTGCATTTTGTGCTTGTAAGCACCGCAGCCATTTATAACCTTTGTGTATTTCATCCAGGGAGAGAGCATCGATAACTTCAACTGGGGAGTCCGTCGGCGATCTCTTGACAGCACGGAACTGGGCGACCTGCTGGAGGAGAGCCAGCACTCGGGCAGCACCCCCAGCTTGGGGCACGAGGACCCTCACGATTCAGACGAGTCCTCCGAGGAAGAGGAGTCCTCGACCAGCCAGAGCCTCTCTCATTCTCAGCTCGTGTGTAGCCTTAACTGTTCCATCAAAACATGAGCTTCTACTGAAGCCTGAAAAATTGTAATACCTGGAATTTTCCACCTCTTCCAGACTAACCCTTCTCCGTCCGAGGAAACCAACCACACAGATTCTCTGTCTACTTCTTATGACACATCTGCCGACCCTCAGTCCTTCAACGCCACCACACCGGGCCAGGGAGGCTTCACCGAAGATCAAAGCAGCCTAAACGTGAGGAATCATAATAATATACAAGTAGTTAAAATGTGTGTTGTTACTGTCAGGGAAACTGTGATGTCTTTGTTTCTTTAGGCGAGAGCATGTGGTGAGGATGAGGACACTCAGGCTCAGGATGATGAACTGTCTCTGAGCACCAACGAGCTTCCTCAAGGTTCAGACTGTGGCGAGAGCTTCACTCTGGAGTTACCAGGGCAACCTCAAGATCAGCTACCAAATCTAGACCGCGGTCTGAACCCAAACTACTGCCACCCCCCGCTGGACTTTCTAGACCCCAACTATCTGCCTAGGTAAAACATCATGGAACAATTAATTTTTAATGTTTATTTATAACGCTACACTTAACAACGGGCACAGTCCACATTTTAGTGGCTCGTTTTTTGTAGTTGCAATCGTTATCCACCGTATTTTCTGGACTATAAATTGCATCAAAGCAGACATTTAATCTGGAATAACACAGAACATACCTCCTGGGATGGCGAATAGCCTTAATTAACATTGACAGATGACACAGATGAGATTAACTTGCAATTACAGTAATGTTTTTTTTTCCACAGGAGTTCAACTAAACAACAGCCGCAGCAAGCTAACTTTAGCTACCATTAGCTTACAGTCCTCTGTCGTCCTGCCCTCTCGTCATTAGTGTCATGCTGCTGGATGGTTCAGTACAGTCTTCTGTACTTTTCCTTCGAGTTTAGTGTAGCCCGTTATTGTGTTGCAAATAAAAACAAAAAAGCATTCCAACAAACAAGTTTAACATTCTCATTCCACATCACACGATTAGCTTTCTCCATTTTCTTCAGTGCAGTAAGAGTAACCTCTGCTTTTGACCAGTAGTTCCTCACAAGCTTCTCGTTCACTCCAAACTTTCTTCTGCTCATTTTTATAAACTGGTACAAGAACAACATAAACCGTAGTAGCTTAGAGCGCCCTCTGATGGCTGCAGACGGTAATGTTTACTCTTTGTTCAGGTCAGTATGAACTAACATTTAACGCATAATGAAGAGGGAAAAAACATATTCAAGTTGCACCTGACTATAAGCAGAACCAGCCAAACTAAAAAACGTGTGACTTATAGTCTGGAAAACATGGTATAGCTACTCAAGTTTTCTATATTATTTTTTAATTAGCTTCAGTGTTAAACAAACAACTTCCCCAATTTCCTTTGTTCCAGCCTACGGGGGGATGTCGATGATTTGGAAGACCTTGGATTCCCTCCTCCCCCTTCGCCCTTTTTCTCTGCCATTTTGGCGGCTTTCCAGCCCATAGTGTGTGACGATGCCGAGGAGGCGTGGCGTTGTCACGTTAACCAGCTGGTGACCGACTCAGACGGCTCCTGTGCTGTTTACACTTTTCAAGTCTTTTCATCGCTCTTTAAGGTAAATCATCTCTGTAAAAGGGAATTATATTTTCCGTCTCATGTCCAGTAGTATTTGGATCCTAAAATAACTCTTTTATGCTTTGTTTTCAGAACATTCAGGGTAAATTCTGCACTTTGACAAATGATGTTGCCACCTACCTTGGTGAGGGACTAAGAGGCATCGGATCAAAGTTTCTCAGGTCGTCACAGATGTTGACCACATGCTCAGACTGTCCTACGATCTTCATTGATGCCGACACGGTGAGTGACGCTAGTCGACTTCGAGACATTCTACGAAGCTCCTTTCTTGATGACCTGTTGTTCGTTTTTGTTGTTTCCAGATCATGTCTTATGGTCTCCTTGAAAAGATGAAGTTCAGTGCACTGGAGCTGCAGGAGTACCTGGACACCTACAACAGCAGAGAGGATGCAGCTGTTTCGGTAATTTGGTGTCTGTGTGTTTCTGCTTGTAAATATGTGACTAAAAATTATTGATATTAATTGTTTTTATCTTATAATTTGCCCGTCAGTGGTTGAGGAACTGCAGGGACACATTTCCCAGGTGTCCCGGTGACAGTGTGGTGACCTGCCAACCCGGAGACTCAGAGGAGAAGGTTTGTTTTTTTATATATTTTTAGAATAATACTCAAACCTAGAATTTACAGGAAGACAGAGAAAATGTGTTATTTTTTATCTGTGCTTGGTATTTTCATTGCTTCTCTAAAATATGAGCCCTTTTTGCATGTTTGGTCTGTTTTACTCCCCTGAGTTTTTCTACTGGCCACTAAAATCTAAAGTTCAGAGTTTCTGTATTTTTGCACTGTAGACTAATTCTTTGACTGATTGAACTGCTTTGCATGTGTTTGACTGACATGTTATCTTCCTCTCACCTCACTCTGCTGCCCTAACATGCTCTCTCGCTGTCTAGCAAATGGAGTCTCTTGCAGTAAGTTCTCTTCCACCTTCCTTTACTTCACTGCCTTGGCTTCCTCTGAAAAAGAAAAAGCTGCTTCGCTGATTTTACTTAAAACCTTAATCATTAAAGTTAACTGTGCTTGTGTAAATCTGTATGGAATATGTGATTGTGTTTTTCTACCGCTGACCTGGTTTTCCTCGTCTTGCAGCAACTGGAGCTTTGTCAGCGACTCTACAAGCTGCACTTCCAGCTGCTGCTGCTGTTCCAGTCGTACTGTTCACTCATTGGTCAAGTTCAAGCAGTCAGCTCTGTGCCTGAGGTGAACCATTAACAACGACACACAGTTACAACCTCTCCAACAGTCTAATTATACCATTTTAAATTAGTGTCTTCCTGATAAAAATCTTGAGTAGCGAGTCTTATTAATGCCACTGTTGCCTCTATAAACACTCACCGCCATCTGTTGCCCCTCCACCTCTCAGCTGCTCAACATGTCCCAGGAGCTCACAGATCTGAGGACCACCCTGCAGGCAGCAGAGGCGGCCGTCTCCAGCGACTCGGAGCTGAAACACCTGGCCCACACACACGCCGCCCAGGTGGCAGCCGTGGTCGTGCCCAGCTTCAACACGTCTGAGGCGGCCGTGCAGGCCATACTGGAGTGCCTTCGGAACCAGGAGTTCGCAAAAGCCGTGCGCTACATCCAGGAGTGCAGGTGAGCGACGCTTCACTCATGAGACACGAGGAGTCTTCTGTAACTCAGCAGGACTTAGAAGTGACACTTTCAGTCTCAGAGCTTACAGGCAACAACTTGTCCACGGTCCGTGTAACTTTTGGTACATTTGTTTTTAAGTTTAAAAACAGATATTAAAAAGTGAAAACACCTGTTTATTCTGTTTTCATTTTATATTCCAAAAATGGGTAAACAGTCCATCTTTGTATTTTTGGCAAATGGGAAGTTTAACACTGTTGTCATGGCAACTATAAGCTGTCCTGTGAAACCTGCTGCAGCTAAGTTTCTCACCATGAACCTCCTGGAGAAGTGTTTAATGCACTAAAAGCAGCAGAAGCTCCAGGAAACAGTTTGAGTCATCAGTGATAAACTATCAGCTGACACCTGTTAAAGAAATGTAAAACTAGTCTTTTTAATTTCGGCTCAATGGTTAGCTTGTTAAAAAGTAAAACATGTTTGTTCATCCCATTATCAGATCATTTAAGGTGAAGCTAGATTAATTGTTTTTTTAAACAAAAAAGTTATATTAACAAAAAAGTAATATGTAAGTAGTTAGTTACAGAAATTCAAAACTAGTTAGCTAGTGTTTATTTATTTATTTACAGGCTGTTATTAAAAAGTTATTTAATTAGCTCCACCTTAAATGGTCTGATGACAACAGTGTTCAACGTCCAGTTTGAGAGAAATAAAATGATGGACCGTTTTCTTGTTTTTGGAGTATAAAATGAAAATAGAATAATCATCCATTTTTCATTATCTGTTTTTAAAAAATAAATCGAACGACCCAAAAGTACACAAGCCGTCTTCTATCTCTTCTCCAACATTCCCTTTGTTTCGTTAATCGGCTTCGTTCTCTCTAATCTTCTCTCCAGGCGGCAGTGGCCCTGCGAGGTATTCGGTGGCAGCTCAGAGAGCGAGGTCCAGACGCTGCTCAACATCTACTTCCGTCACCAAACTCTGGGTCAGACGGGCACCATCGCCCTGGTGGGCTCTCGACAGGACCTGAGCCTGATCTGCTCCAAGCTGCTGGAGCTCAACGGGGAGATCCGGGACATGATCCGCCGCGCCCAGGGTTACCGGGTCGTCACAACTTACCTCCCCGACTCCAGCGCCTCCGGGACCAGCCTCTGACAGGACCTCAGGAGCCCTCCTCCTCCGCCTCCCCTGCCTCTCCCATCTGTTCAGACTGTCCCAAAAGCACCTCCCTCTCTGTCATGTCAGCCTGCTTTTCCAGAGGGACCACAGCATCCACACACCTGGCCCCTCCCCCCTCCTGTGGGGCTGCTGCCTCGACTGCACTTCCTCACCCAGAACCAAAACCGTCTTTAGACAATGATCCAAACCTTCCCCTGCTCTCCTCACTCTCATCCACCATCAACTCTAACGCCTCTCTGCTTGACTTCTCTAAACCCTCAGACCTGCTTTCATCACATAGAAGCTCAAACACATCAAGGCAACTAGATTTTATTCTTCCGCACACAAGACAGCCAAGAAGGGCTTATCTTGAAGAGAACTCTAGCTTTTATTGTCCTTTCAGCTCATATTCACCTCATATCTCAACATCGTCTCGTAACTCGCTCCCCACCGTCGCCTCAGAGCCCACCTTGCTTTCTCACTCCCCCGTTACTCCTCAGGGCTCCCATCTTCCCCATTTCCCCGGCTCTCTGTACAAACACCCAAACGCACCATTTGTTCGGCAGCCAGCTCCGTCCTCATCTCCCACCCCTCCTCCAGCTCCCGCTCCCCGCCCCGCCGGCCCAGAAGAGGCTGTGGCCTGGGCCTGCTGCTGCTCCCTCAGCGGGGAGGCCACGCCCCTGTCGCGTTACCTAGGGAAGGTGGGGCAAGCCGCTCTGCCCCTACTAAAATCAGGAGGGCTCCTGAATACTGAACCGTCAGACATCCAGACGTGAAACGTCGAAATGATTGTGAATCCAAATGCTTGAAACGAACTGTTCGTAATCAACCATCAGATTTCTTGATCTGAGGATGAGATGAGATCCCTAACTGGGTACTACAAACAACAACCTGTGAAAAACGATGACCAGATGTGGTTTTAATCCAAGCACTACCTTTGCTTTACAGCCTTGTGTTGTAAAAATGTTGTATTCCTGCTAGATGGTCGTCACTCAGCCCCTAATCTGCCCCTGAAGACTGTTCAGCTTCCCAGAGGCACTTATGGAAGGTGGTGGCTTCTGGATGACATCATCAGAGACAGAGAGGAAACTAACTCGTGACATTGTGTAGCATCACTGGAAAAGTTTCCGTTATCGGTACCTGATGTTTTTATTAGTGGTGGGTCCTATTTTAATTTATTTTTGAGAGGATGATGTTACCATGAGAGGAGAAAAAGGAAACATTGTCACTTTCCCTGCGGAGGAAATGCTGGAGTTTCTTGTCTCTGCTACTGTTTTAAGACCTGCTCTGGAGAAAACTGACCCAGTTGAAGGTATTCACTGCAAAGTCAAGAAGAAATTCATAAAGATAGAAAGTCGCTTAATACTTTTCTTATGCGTCCTTACATGAAGATGCATTTATTTACCTACAAAAACAGTCAAAATGACTCAAATTTAGCTCAAACGTTAAATTAACCTTCATATTTGTTTACCTACAGACTAATGTGGGTTAGTTCTGAGACTCATGCTTCCAAATAGTTAGAGAATGGGGTCTCTGCAGTCACTAAGTGGGAGTATCTTGGTGTGTGGGGGGAGTTGGGGGATAAAGCTTGGTCAAAATGGCCAGAAAGCACCTATAATTTTAAATAAATAAAAACATTTAACTTTTAGTCTTTAACCGAGACAGGAACGTGCTAGCTGCACATAATTTGTGTGTGTGTTACAATTCAGCTCAGTCAACACAGCCCTAACCCGACTGGATAATGATTCACGTTTTTAAATATGAATATTCCTTTTAGTCATAACTCGAAACAAGAAGGTGCTTGTCACTCATGTAAACAAAATAAATTATGTTTACATCCTCACAATACAAGACAAGTCAGTCCGACCAATCACGTTTTTTCCAAACTCCACTCACACCTAAGAACCGCCACCTATATTCCAAACCCCTACAGAGACTAGTTTGCATAGTTTTAGTGCTTTGTTTACAACGTACCTGCATTTCATACTTAAATATCTGGAAATCTGGAAACTTGCTGGAGTAAACTTATTCAAACCGCACCGTTTGAAATAGTCCAAGTCAACTTTTTGTTGTTTAATTTCACACTTTACAATGAGCACCTTTAAATGCTTTCTGCTGTTCGACTCCCAGAGGTCCAACCTCAGGCTGATTGAAGGACTGACAGAGCGGACCCCTCTCCTGCCCTGTTTATCTTCTCTATCAGTGAACCGTTTCGTCCTTCAGACTTCTGTTGT
The DNA here is from genome assembly GCA_031762555.1 of Cynodonichthys magdalenae. Taxonomy (NCBI): domain Eukaryota; kingdom Metazoa; phylum Chordata; class Actinopteri; order Cyprinodontiformes; family Rivulidae; genus Cynodonichthys; species Cynodonichthys magdalenae. The sequence goes on from JARVJO010000082.1 coordinate 10,299,339, forward strand.
CAACACTGGTGAACTATTTATGCCTTTATCTGTTGCGTGGCATTCACTCCTCTCCGGCTAGCTGTAGCACCGTTAGCCTGTGTGTGTGCACTGTATTTCTCTCTGTCGTACTCTGTTACATGTGGACGTCACAGGCCGGGAGGACGGTGCATGTTACACTCAAATACTTTGTCCGTCAGTATACTGTTAATAGTCACACAACCATAGTGGAATATGTTTGTGTGTAGATTTGTAGTTACACGTAGGGGAAATGCTGACATTCAGCACTCGTCGATGTTAAAACAAAGCTAAACGCTTCCATCGACCCTTTTGTGACTTCTTTTGTTTTTCCTTTTTACTGTACAAATGTCCCAGTTACTATTTATACCTGATCACGTATTCATCCACACTGATTTGACTTTTATATTCATGTTTGTCCTCAAATCAAACTGCCATGCATGCATCTTCAGTCTGTATGAGGTGTTGGAACTATTTGTTATTGAAATCATGTTTTATTGGAGCAACACGTTTGAGGTACAAAAGGGAGCTTCAAGCTCGTGTGTGTTTTTTTTGTTTGTGCGTGTGTGTGGGAGAATGTCTGCATGCCTTACAAGAAATTGCACATTTTTCAAGCTTTTTAGAAGACTGTAGTTTGTTTTTATTTTCACTTTGTAAATACTTTTACAGCTTTTGTGAAGTTGTTTTTGAGTTGGAGCTCTGTACAAATTGGTGTCAAAGTAAAGACATATCAAAAACTACTTTTTTTTAATAGAGTTGAGACATTTTTGAAGCTTCCCGTCAGCTCTGATTTTACATTTGCACTACAGTACTGAGAAATTCTGACATGTGCACCAAAAAAAGTCCAAGTATGGAACAAATGTTTTATTTGTGACAGGGAATTAAAACTTGGACATCAAGTCCTGGGTGAAGACGACTCACCAAATGCAGGAGACAAAGTTTTCTTTTTAATCAAACTAATGCAAGTTTGTTTCAAATTATTGCAATTTATAATTTTAATGGATTTTACAACGAACGTGAAACACTGATTAAATAGTGTGGCCATACCACCTTGAGCGTGCCAGAACTGATCTTGGAAGCTAAGCAGGGTTGGGCCTGGTTAGTACTTGGATGGGAGACTGTGCAGGAATACCAGGTACCATTAAAACCAATGTAGGCATTGTGCCCACATTGGAGAAAAACTAAGAAAACCTTTCAGCACATTAGGTCATAGGTCGACTTCAAAAATGAATGCCAAGAAAAAAAGTAAATTTTGCTCATGCATTACTAATTAAAAGGCCTAACATTACTTGAATGCATATCACCTGCCACCTTTTAAACAGATAATCCTTTGAGAAATCAAGTTGGAGCAGTTTTGATCCATAATCACTCTGAATGTGCTTTGAATAATCTGTTATCACTAAATTTTAGTTAAATAACCAGATGCTCATCCAATGACTATCAGCAAGGTTTTATTAAAAATTGTCTGGTGGGTCCTATTTGGGTAATAGACATGGGCAGAACAAACATCTGCCTGTTAACTCAGATTTAGATATTTGAAGCCACAGGAATCAGATTTTATTTCAGCTGTCATGGATGCATTTTAATGTAGAACTCAAAATGTCAGTTTTAAGTTGAATGAAATGCTCTGGAAGTTTGAGTTTAGGACAGTATAAATCGTATCAAACAGGTTTTACAATTCCTAGCATATATTTTAGTTGGAGTACAAAGTTTTTTTTTTTTTTTTTTTTTTTTTTTTAAGCAGGCCAATTCTACATAATAAAAGTTTAAAACTGCATGGAGAGGTTTTTCCCAGTGGCCAATATTTCAGTTTTTAAGCAAATTTAATGACTTAATTTTAAAGTGGTTTCTTTTACCATTTAAACTATAAAACGAGACCAAATAAACTCATTGGATTTTTCCCCCCCTCAATCTTCCAGCACCTCAATTTGTATTTTTTCCTAAACTCATGCAGCATGAATAGAAACTAAGTTCCAGATCACTTTTGTGTTTATAAAAAAAAAAAAAAAAAAAAAAAAAAAAAAACTCAAAGTGCAATTTATAAATTAATTTTATTTTTTTACATAAATATATCTGTATTGTATGCAGCAGAGTTCATGGTTATTTGTTTTTATATTAACTTTAAGAAACAGTCACAAACCACCACATCAGAGCTTCTTGCTGGTTGGAGAATAAGTGGCAAATCTACAGGAGGCACTTTGTTTTGTTGACAATTGATTGGTGACGACCTCAAAGCCTGGCAGACGGCGCCGCTCAGACGATGTATTTAAAGCTGTAGGTGGCGTCGCAGGACAGCCTCATGCCTTTACAGCGGCAGCACAGGTCCTGACGGTGGGGCCTCTTCATGTTGATGTGCCTCTGCTTCTTCTCGCAGATGCAGCAAGTCTGAGAGCAACCCTGCAAAACAGAGGAACCAATCAGGATGAAGCCCCAAGGATCATAATCAGATCAGCTGATGTTTCCCTCAAGAGGAAGCTGATTTACCTTGCAGAGGATGGACTCCACTCTGTAGGGGTTAAACCCTACCTGACACTTCCGGCAGAGCTGCTTGTAGTACACCTGACCATTCAAAAATTAAAAATTAATATGAAAATAAATGTTACATTTAGTATAGTGTATAGTCACCACTTGCCTTACTGGTTCCAGAGATGCACCAAACGTAAGCACTCTCCCACCGGATGTTACACTTCTTACAATGGAAAAAGCCATACCTCTGCTCCAGGAACTAAAGGAAAAAAAAAAGTGCTCAATTTTATAAGTAAAATAATCTGGCCAAGTTCCTTATGCTTCAGATATTTTTATTTGTATGCATTAATAGCACTTCACGAATTTATCTAAAAAAAGTCATTCATTAGACAAAAAGCTCAGGATGTTTCAATATTTTAACACCAACTTGGACTGTTGAGTTCAGATATGGTCACCTTCCAAAAATAATCAGTCCTTTTCTCCCCAAAATTGACTTTTTTGGCCTAAATTATCTCATGATGCTGACCACTTTTGGAGAGTCAAAGCAACACCCTGGGTAGGTTTTTGAATAACATAAGATAAAGTTGGCACTTCAATAAATGCTTTGTCTGACCCTGGCAGTCAATGCTTGGACCCCTCACATTTTGAAATATATCTAAATGTTTTATCTAGTGTTCTACTTTGGTTTGAAAAATTGTTGCGAATTTCTGACGCACTCCATGTCTACAGGGCTCTGCGACGGTTTTTAATGGTGTTCTGAAAGTAATGCTACACTTGCTTCCTAATTTTCAACCCTTGACCTCTAAATCCTTAATGGGTGGTCCAATTTAAAAAAAAAAACTGAACAGTTTTGGAATCCGTACATAGAGCTTTAAGAGTTAAAAAAAAAACACATACCTCTAAAATAAGTTAGAAAATTTTATCAAAGTCCCTATTTAAAAAAAATTGATTTTGTGTAATACACCTTTAAGATTATGACCCATAAAGAGTAATTTAAGATGGTTTATTATGGCCATGTCTAAATATAAATTGACTCTCCATAAGCCACATTCTACATTTGTCGTTTTGTTTCCTGTAAAACTGCATTTTTTTTTTTATAGGAAGCTGCCAATTAGCAACATGTCTGCCATCATTACCCATCTTCCTAGTTCTGACAACATCTGTGCCTGAAAATGCCAAATAAGATATTTAAGAGTGAGAAATCTCAGGACAGTTGCAGCTGGATGTTGAGGGAACCTGCAGGACTGAGGTCAGTAGAGGTCAACAGGTCAAGATGAGAAAACCCAGAGGAACTACTTTTTAATTCACCAGTTGATTTATATTTAGTTGAGTGTCCTGCAGGGACCAACCCTGCCCCCCTCGTCTTTTAGTCCCAGTTACGTCCCGGCCTGACGAACCTGACCTGAAAGTTGGAGCCCTTGGAGGCGCGGTGGACAGCGGCGGTCTTCACGTCCTTCTCCGAGTTCTGACCGCTGTGGTCCGAGTCGGACTCGGCTGGGTGATCGGGGGTTTCACCTTCTCCCTGCTCGCAGCCGTCGTCGCTGAGGCTTTTCAGACAAACCCTGCGGTCAGACACCGGGGAGTAGATGGACACCGGTCTCAGGAAGCGCACGCCGAGCTGCGGCTTCCCCTCCGGACTGCAGGAGGTCTTGGAGGAAGAGGTGGAGGCGGGACGTTCGTCGCAACAGAGCAGCGTTTTGGGTCCCAGCGAACACTGGACGATTTTATCCACCCTGGCGTTCACCTGTACTCCGCACTCCTTGGTGTTTGCCTTTCTGAGCTGAGGAGGAGGAAGAGGGGGTAGGCTGGGGTTCACTTGGGACAGGATGGTCTTGCAGAGCTCCAAGTAGTTGAGGCCCTGGGGGGTCATGAAGCGGCCCTCTCTCTTCCCCCAGCTGCCGCTCTGGGCCGGGGAAGCGCTCACAGGGTTCCCATAGACGCTGTAGGGAGGAAACGTGGGCAGGAACCCCTCCATCCTGGAGCAAAGAAACCCGTCTGCTTCCTTCCTCGTGACGTTTATCCACGCGACACTAATTGGCTCATTGACACCTGGCTGTGCGGGCTCTAATTAATCTCAATGAATAAGTTGGGGAAAAAATAAACCCCCTGATGATATATTATTATACAACAAAACAAGGATTTTTATATATTTGACTGTATTTTCAGATCATTTGACGTGACAGAAAATAAGTGGAATGTTAAAAAGTGTTTTTTGTGTCGTTAAAACGTCCAGCTCATTCAGGAGATGGGTGATGTGATTTATTTTTTGCTTGTTTTGCAAGTTTTTTTAACAGTAAAAAAGTGTTTTATTTATAAAAATACACATTGAGATCAGTTGATTTAATTTAAAATCAATCTTTGAAATCTGCTTCAGTACTTGCTCTAATTTTGTTTATATGCTAATTTTATTCTGTGTTCAGCTTTTGGCTAGCCTTTTGCTAATTTTAGCTACCATTCTGAAACTTTTGGCTAGCGTTTTGATTCTCTTGGCTATCATTCTGCATGTTTTACATAGCCTTTTGCTACTTTTAGCAACCATTCTGTAACTTTTAAATAACTTATTTTGGATTTTTGCTACTTTCTAGCTATATCATTTTGCATATTTTATCTACCTGCTCTTCTGCTAGGCTACTTTTAGCTACACTTTTGCTACATTTGTATTTTAGCTTACCCCTTATTGTGTAGTTCTAACCTACCATTCAGCTACATTTAGTTAACCTTTTGCTACTTTTGTAGTTTACCTCGTGTCTTATTATTTTTAGCTAGCTAGTCTCTTTTAGCCACTGCATTGCATATTTTAGCTTTTGCAAATCTGAGCTTTTTCAGTAAATTTTAGCAAAGTCATTCAGCACTCAAAATTGGCCAAAATTAAATATTTTTTCTGACTCATATGAATTAGTAAGATCTGTTCATCTGAAATATTATTTATTTGTCGTTTTTCTTTGGCTGCTCTCTTCTGCAGGGTTCACCACACTGTGAACAGGCTGTTTGCTCCAGCTCCTTTGGGTCAGAAGAGTTTAAATCTAAGTGTTGTATTAGGGCGCCCCCTTTAGCTCATGTTGGCCGGCTACAGCATCAGAGACAAACAAAAGCAATGTGCACTCAACACATCTTTTTATTCGACACATTCAAAAGCATATTTAAAAGATTATATTTAGTTTGTTGTAAAAAAAAAACAAACAAAAAAAAAACAAATCATAAACACAAGCAGAAAACACATTTTACGAGCAGAGGGGTGTAGAATATAAAAAAAGGAAATACATATGTAAAAACAAAGGCTGCACGGGCAGTGGTGCACTACCTTGATTTAAAAAGCAAATAATTGATTTTAGAATATAAAAAGGACCATTCAAAATCAACCACATGGACTAAAATTTTAATATCGCCTAAATGAGAACATCACGTTTATTGTGGTATTGTCATTTATAGCACAGTTTATTAAATCATGGTATGTGGTGCGTTTAAGTTTAGTCGAAATACTGAGATAAGCATGCTAAAATAAATTTCATGTAATCTAAAATAATATTAAATTATGATACTCAAATCATCTGTAGGTAAAAAGACCACGAAATTTATGATGTTTTTCACATAAATAAATGTAAACGTTTACACTATTTAAATATTAGCTTAGCCTATTAAAACTTCAGTTTACCAGCATGACCTGAACGCGTCATCAGACGTTCGTGGATGCGCCTATAGGTGTCGCTATTCCCCCACCGATGGCTTGTACCCATGGGCATGAATCTATGCATATTGGCGCCATTTTGGAGATAGGAGGGGGAAGAGAGCTGC
>JARVJO010000082.1:10315281-10326242 GCA_031762555.1 Cynodonichthys magdalenae
ACCACAGAATGAATTAGTTTGTCCTGACTTCAACATTTATCACTGGATTTATTGGGCGATCTCGCATTTCCTGCACATGCTTCAGCGAGCGCCGAGCCGGTCCGAACTCGAACCGGACCGCAGCTGATGCGCGTGTAAGATCAGGGTAGGAAACGCAGCAGGTGAAGGAAGCAGGAGGAAAAGTGATTTTACGGACACGGACTGTGCAGGCACCCTCTCCAAAAATCCTACTTAAAAGCCTGCTTTTCAGTTTTCCCATTTATCACTGTTAAGTTTAGTAGTCTTTATTGGTTAGCTTGAAACTATTTTTTATGGCAAAACAACATTGTTATGAGAACACTGTAGGACCTGCTAGCCCCTTTACAAAATGGCTTTTCAATATGGCCACAAACACAAGCCCCTCTTTAAGTTTGCTCTGCTTCATAAATCACCAGTCAAGCTGATCCAACTGCTTTACAATATGTGCTTACTTAAATGAAGGCAGGTTTCCAAAATCATTGTACTCAATGACATGACAGAGCATCCTTATACCACACCCCCTTGAGCCATGATGTCAGCGTATCCCTGCACATTATTAACTGTCCTCTTGGTTTCTACCCCTTATGGTGGCTCAGATGTGCAGCACCAGCCTTCAACCTCTTGTATCACCTCATTTTTTATGAGTCATGCCAAGATGGAAAGAAGACATCTTTTTTAAAAGGGGCTACAGTTTCAGTGGCATGACGAACAATGTTCTCAAAATCACATTTTCTTGGTTGACAGTTGCAATATTGAAGTGCAGATATAACACTGACAGATAAACAAGTGTGATTTTCAACTGCGCTTGTACTCCATCGTATTATGCAACAACTCCAGGCGCATGCAGAGCTTTTCTATGGATACGGTTTCCTCCTTCGGTCCAAAAGCATGCCTGTTAGATTAATTAGAGATTCTAAAACCCGGGTGTAAGTGTGAATGATCGTCTGATTCTGACTCTGTTGACACGATGATGGACTGGCAACTTGTCCAAGGTGCTTCCCCTCCCCTCGTGTGTAGACCGATGAAGACAGACACCAACTCCCTGTGATCCAGAGCAGGAACAGCTGGATGGGTAGACTGTGGGCATGGCTCATTAACATGAATGGTTCTGGTAACGGAGAGAGTGATAACTGCTCATCAAACCCAGGGCAGAAATGATCATTTCTATAAAAAGACTTTGTTTTATGACTGATCTGGTCATAAGGAGTGCACAAAATTGAAAGTCAGAGCTGATTTCAGCTTTTTATTTTTATATTTTTTGACCTGCCAGTGATTAGTAGAATACAGTGGCAGCAAGCTTGAAGTGAAAATTCAGCTGCGCTGTCTAAATGCAACGATTTTGTTGTGGACTCTGGTTGTAGAAATCCATTCCTGCTCAGTAAATACCCTCTTGAATATTGTAGCGCTTGCCTTCCAGATTTCCATATTATTATTTTTGCACTGAAGGAGTTCTTCTGATGGTACCTGTCAGCTTTTTAGTTGCTTTCCTCTGGTTTCTAACAGCCCCTCCTCTCATTCTACAGGCAGTGAGAGCTAAAGAGGATGGCTCACTCTAAAGCTCGAGCCACAGATGGGAAGGTGACCTACCCACCGGGGGTCAAGGAGATCTCTGACAAAATCTCTAAAGAGGAAATGGTTCGCAGGCTCAAGGTCAGTGTCTTCCTCTTCACTCAGCTGCAGCCTGTTTATATTGATCACCTTATACAGATGGAATGTGGGGGGGGGGATTCTCAGACAGCTGCTGGCTGTAGTTTTTATTTCAAACCAGATTGGGTCTTATTAAGCACTACTGATGGACCGTTTTACTAAACATTACATTGTTCTGACTCTGCTAGAAACATTACTGATAAACTTTGTTCACTAAGCATTAACTTGTTTACGAATGCTGTATCCCTCATCCTTTTTATGTCAGATGGTTGTGAAGACCTTCATGGACATGGACCAAGACTCTGAGGAAGAAAAGGAGCTTTATCTGAACCTAGCCCTTCACCTGGCCTCAGACTTTTTCCTCAAACACCCAGACAAAGACGTGCGTCTGTTAGTGGCCTGCTGTCTTGCAGATATATTCAGGATTTATGCTCCGGAGGCACCTTACACCTCTCCAGATAAACTAAAGGTGCAAAATACAGCATTCAGTTAAATTCATCCTTGTTTCAGTTGTTTACTCATCAAGCCTGAGTTATGTGAATGATTTTAAATCTTTTGTTTACCACTCACTGCTTTGTTTTGTTTCCTACCCCAGGATATTTTCATGTTTATAACGCGACAGCTCAAAGGACTGGAGGATACGAAAAGCGCACAGTTCAACAGATACTTCTACCTGTTGGAGGTAAGTCACTGCTTGTTTGAATCAGGTTTTATTCCCTTTACTAAAAACGATTCAGACATTAAATCAGCTTGAGTCTGAAGCCTTTAATATTTATTTTAGCCTAGATTTAAAAACAATAGAAACACAATTTAATTTTAGCTACTAAAGCAGGTAGCGGTGGCTGATACAAGCCTCTCAGTTTTATATTGTTTAGTGCATCTGTGCAGGATCAGCTAAACACTTCAGGCCTTCAGGGCTCATAAAGCTAGAATGTAGTCTTTAATGAAGTGGGGACATCTGGTGTTCAGTAGTTTTAAACAAATGGTTCCTGTTTCAGAGCCGGTATTAAAACCTCTTTTAAAAATCCGCAAATCTATTAAATAGAAAATCAGAAGCCTTAAAATACTACTGTAATTTATTTTCAATCCATCCATCAATCAATAAAAACCTTGTTTATATAGCACTTTACACACCCCAAGGCAATCCAAGTGCTGCACAGCAAAATAAAAATAAATTTCAAACTTTATCAAGCCAGATTCTTTTTTCTAAAGTTTGCTTTTTTCAATTCATTAAAACAACTTGACGCAAAGAAGCCATTTTCCTGACAAAATCAAAGGCTAAATGAACTTAGTTTGACACTCATTCATCATTTTGGAAGTTAATCATTAAAACTGTGAGCAATGTGCTTGTTTTTTAAATAGAATTATGTAACCGTTTGAAGCAGCTCTGAATTGAAATAAATCTAACGCTGCAAAAATAAGCCATCTAAAAATAAGTTCAAAATACTAGATTTTAGTCTGAATCTTCTCTTATTATATTAATATATTAATTGCACTAGCAGTAAGAACTATAAATATTTATTCAAGAGTTGAATAAAATGACTAATTGGTTAGACAGTAATGACAAAAGAGTTTTTGGTAATTAGCGTCTCAGTTTTTCGAATACAACTTAAAATATTTTTACTGCTCTTACATTTCTGTTGGTTTACATGTAAAACATTTTTTACATTGGTTTTCTCTCTCCTTACTTTATTTTTCACCTCCTTCATTAATAACATTGTGAACTGCTTTATCACGGACATCCTGCCTTTCTTTGTCTCCGTCCAGAACATAGCCTGGGTGAAGTCCTACAATATTTGTTTCGAGCTTGAAGACAGCAACGAGATATTCACCCAGCTTTACCGAACACTCTTCCAGGTCATAAAGTAAGTTCTTTATTAAAGTTATTTCAGTTTATCATACGGTAATTAGGCCTGTTTGTGTGGCTAGATTTGTAGTTTTTTTTTTTTTTTTTTTCCTTTCTTACCTATTTTGTTCAGAGTCCTTGTTCTTGTTCGCGTTTTCGGCTACATTTAGACACAGCAGTCCGGTTGTTTCTCGTTGATGACGTCTCTCCTCCCCTCTGTTTTCTTCAAACCCTGTTCTCAATTTCACTGCTGAAAAACAACCTTGAGGGCTAAATTCTGCAGCACAGTTTTTGGCCCTTTGCCAGTAGTGCAGAAACTGTGTGTGTGTGAAGGTTGTGTCAATACTGCACTTTCCCCTCCTTTTTAACTGCTTAGGAAAAAATCTAAAGACTGCTTTCCGTTTGAGGCATTATCAGAAACTCTGGGTAATTGCATCCCTTATGCTTGTGTGTGTGGAAGTGACACTTGGCAGTGAATGGGAGGTAATTGGACTAGAAACACGGTCTCTGAGAAACACATCCCAGCAAAAAAGCTTTGCCTCCTGCTGAAATGCAGGTCATTTATCAGCGAGTTCGCACACCCACCCTCTCTGTGATCAGTGCGTCTTCAATCACACGGACCGTTTTGGGCGATGCCAGTTTGTTTTCAAAATGAGATGCAGCCTGTGAAAAACATGACTTCAAAATGTTTACTGGCATTGAGTAAATCTCTGCAATGGTCCATCCAAACCAAAACAGAGTAATGCTGCAAATAGTGTGGATATTTTGACTATTGATTGGGGTTATTCTGAATAATAATAAATAAGCTTGTTTAGAGCTCCTTTTTAGATCTGAACCAATATATTTGTGTATTTAATTACCACAAAGCTTCTTGATCTCATTTTTTCCTTTTGTTTTGTAAAAAGCAATGGCCACAACCAGAAAGTGCACATGCACATGGTGGACCTGATGAGCTCCATCATCTGCGAGGGAGACACCGTATCGCAGGAGCTGTTGGACACAGTTTTAGTCAACCTGGTGCCTGCACACAAGGTATGTGAACGGAGAGCAGGTGCATGTTTTCACAAAAAGCAGCACAAGAGCACGAGTGGGTTAAGAAGAGGCAAATTGAAAAGCTTTTTTTTTTAGGTTAAGAGCTGCAGAAATAAAGCGATTTAATTATTTTTAGCTTAGAAATTGACAAACAGCACCTGGTACCATGAAGAACGGGAGTGTGAGCAGAAAGAGCTCGGTCGGGGACAAACTAAACTCCTTTTCCAGAATAATTCTGTACCTTGTAATTCAGTGAGACCCCTGCAGATGAGAAGAGGTAACAGCTAAAGAAGTAGTGAGGGGGAGAAAGTGGATTCATGCGTCTTGCAGTGTGAATGACAAACTCACCTTATTCTGGACATTTTCTAATTAGTTTTATCTCTTTAGAATTTGAATAAACAAGCTTACGACCTGGCCAAAGCTCTGCTGAAGAGGACTGCTCAAGCTATTGAACCTTACATCACCAACGTAAGATGTTTGTTTTCTTCTTTGCTGCATTCAGTGGTGAACATAATGCAGTCATGTACTCTGTTAAATTCTCGCAAAGTTGAGAAGTTCAAACAGAATTGCTTGAAAGTCATTTTGCAGTAAAACCTTTTTTTTTATATTTTCGAGAGTAAACGAACCAACAGTTTGCTTGATATTAAGCACAATTTTATTACTTTAATCCACGATATTTTGCACATTTTTGTTCATGTCTTTGAGGCTGTCTGTGTTGACATCGTTTAGGACTCTGGAATAGGTTATAGGAATACAATTTTATACATTAGAACGCTTTTTTTTTACTTTATTTAATTGTTTTTGCGTTTTGGAAATACAAATACAGTAGAACATACAGAACACTACTAACATTAGTTTAAAGCATTCAGGCATATTAAATCCAGAATAAAAATAAAAGCCAGGATGTCATACAAATAATAATAAAACTAATTATAATGATCTGATTTGATATCCCATTCAAGTAGGTGTATTAAAACAGTTTTATGCTAATCAAATATGTGTAATATCTCTTCTGGGTTTAGATGTGATGTATTGAAATCTGTAAACACTTATTATTTTCTCCATCTGTGTTCAACAGTTCTTCAACCAGGTGCTGATGCTGGGGAAGACCTCAGTCAGCGATCTGTCTGAGCATGTTTTTGACCTCATCTTGGAACTTTACAACATAGACAGCCACCTGCTTCTGTCAGTGTTGCCACAGCTGGAGTTTAAACTCAAGGTACTGAAAATCTGTTTACACTCTCCTGCAATTAACCAGTACCGGTGTCAGTGTCTCACCTTTCTCACTAGATTTTATTGCACCACATTACCCCTAATGGCTGTAGATGCTGTGGTATTTAGATTAACATTTAAAACAAGTGGATATTCTCACTGTCGTCTTTGTGTTTTACTTAAATTTATGTTTAGGTGATTAGAAAGTCATTTCAGTTTGTCCCCAGCCTTTTTTTTTATAATGAGTTTGTAAGTTTATCCTCGCTGCAAGATAAAAAGCTGAATTCTCTGAGCCATTACCCACAGAGCTGCATATATTCACTTTCGCTGCAGGTTTGTTGATTCATATTACAAAGATGAAGCAGTCAGCCGGTCAGCATTATGTTGCCTCTGCAGTGTCTCATAAAGGCGTCCCGCTGATGGATAACGCTCATTAACTGTTCAGAGGGAGTGTAGATCACTGCTGTCTCTTCAAAATAATAGCTGTGATAAAAATCTCTCCAGCACAGGTCTGCCTCTTTCTCTCTCACACGTGCTTCTGCGTTTCATCATTTTCTTATCGTTTCTGTTCACGCTGCTTTTCTTCTCCCCTTCTGTGCGTTTATACTCCGCTTTTCAGCTGTTCCTTCTTCTCTGGAAACAAAATTCAGATCAATAAACCTGCAGTTATTGTGTGTTATGAAAAGTGTTAAGGTTTTAATGTGTTTTTTAATGGCTTGGCATCGTACAGTCACCACCGCCACATTTGGTGCATCATTTCTCTCTCTCTTTTTTTTTTTATTTGTTAATTCTCCCGTCCTTCTGTCACTACAGAGTAATGATAATGATGAGAGGCTGCAGGTGGTGAAGCTGCTCGCTAAAATGTTCGGAGCCAAGGACTCTGAGCTGGCTGCGCAGAACAAACCGCTCTGGCAGTGTTACCTGGGCAGGTAGGTTTGGTTGTGACAGATTGAAGTGGAGTTTTTAGCTGATGTAGCTTCTTCTTGTGTTTTCTGTGTCACAATGATGATTCACTTGTATCCAGGGTGTATCTTTTAATAACATCTTGTGCTGTTAACCAGGGATGTCAAACTCATTTCACTGAGGGCCACATGAGCACATTATGGTGGCCCTTAAAGGGCCAGTGAAAATTAACGTCACATTTCTCATCTAATTTCTACAACTGAGCACCACTAAAACACAATGACTGAGCTCTATGTGGTATTTTGTCAAAAGAAGCAGTATTTTAACATGAACACTACGTGTACGACTGACTAAATGTGCAATAAATTATGCAGAAATAATGTTAAAAAGAGTTTTTCTCGCTGTTAAGAGTTCCCACTAGAGAACTACAACTTGTAAGTGAAAAATTTCCACTTCCTAGTACACCTGGGCTGCAGCAAAAGAACCTGGTAAAATGCTGCAAAATGGAGATTTTACACGGCTAATTTCGCTGACTGCCAGCTACTTTTGAACCCTGTGCACCGTCACCGCCATCATTTTGTGGGTAAAATATCAGCGTGCATTTTGGAAGATGTAGTTTATAGTCAAAGCTGGCTTTACAGCAGCTCGTTTGGCCAACGGGCTTTAAGTTTGATGCATGCTGTAAACTAAACCAGCTTTTTGACCAGCATTATCTTTTAGAAATGCACTTCAGCACCATGATTTAAAGTTAGTACATTTGGGTTAAGTTCCCAAGTCGGTGACCAGCATCATGTCACAGCTTAGTGAGAGCTCAGTTGATAAGTCAGGAAAAAACAAAACCACTTTTATTGTGTTTAATCCACTTTGTATTATAAGCCTCTGTTATGTTGTGTAATGTTTGTTTTGCCAACAGGTTTAATGACATCCATGTGCCTATCAGACTGGAGTGTGTAAAGTTTGCAAGTCATTGTCTCATGAACCACCCAGACTTGGCCAAAGACCTCACAGGTAAAACGTACTGAACTCTTGAAGATCACATTTTACTGTGTTTTGATAAACCTCTCCTCACAAGTTAAATCACAAATACATAAAAGTCGCAGCACATCTTGACAACCTTCCAGCTCATTTTTATAAATGCAAGTTTCTTATTGATTCTAGGGCGGGGTATATTTTAAATGTTAAAAATTGTTTTGTCTCATCATACTTTTTTGTTCTTTTTACAGAGTTCATGAGGGTCAGATCACATGACCCAGAGGAGGCTATCCGCCATGATGTCATTGTCTCCATAGTAACTGCTGCTAAGAAAGACTTGTCCCTTGTAAATGATGCTTTGCTCAATATTGTAAAGGAGAGGACCTTAGACAAGCGAGTAAGTGCACGATTAATAAAACTGTAGTGACACACAGTGGTTTGAAGAAAAAACACATGATTCACATTAAAGATGTGTTTAAGGTCCTGCTGGTTACAGCTAATATTATCCCACATTAGCACTTGTAGTTTATGGCCAAATGTAAGTACCTAGTTTCATTGATTAGGAATGTCCCTTTAATTTTTTGTTTTCCTATTTTCTCTCAGTGGCGAGTACGTAAGGAGGCTATGATGGGCCTGGCATCTATCTACAGGAAGTACTCGCTGCAGGGCGAGGGTGGGAGGGAAGCCTCTAAACAGATCTCCTGGATCAAAGACAAACTGCTTCATATCTACTACCAGAACAGCATCGATGACAGGTTTGTTTACATTGTTTCTTTCTGCCCTCATAGTGACTAAACAAATAAAATCAAAACCAATTTAGCAAGACGCTTACTACCTGGGGCCTAAAGTTTGAAGGGTGGCACATTTAAAGCTGTTTCCTTACAAACGCTGATTAGCTACTGAATTTTTAAAATTTGGTTTAATTTGTCGTTTGCCTCAGCGTTTGTATAATTATAAACATAAAGCTGCTTTTAGCGAGGTCGAGCTTTGTATTGTTTATGGATTCCCAGAAATGCCAGTGTAATTACATGACAGTAATTTTGCAGCAAAAACAAAAAGATAATCAGGTAAATCATTCAATGAAAGCCTTTAAACGTACATACAGTATGTAAAACAGTGAGAACTTACGTCAGGCAAGGCGTGTTTATCTTATTTTATTTTTTTACTTTTTAAATCAGCCTTAAGGCAAAACTTGCAACATCACCAAAATATGTATTAAAGCTCAAAAGCTGCTTCATTTCTTCACCTACATGTACTTAATATAGAGGATGTGTTCAGTGGAAACATCCCACTGGCTTCAGGAAAAGTAACTGATCTTGGACAAACTGTGATGCTGGAAAAGAAACGGAAAGAGGAACACTTGAGTCTGAATGTCTGAATCTAGTTTTCCTTCATTGCTCTGCAGCAGTGGAGTTTATCATTTGCCAACAGGACAAATCTGTCAAACAAATAACATGAGAAAAATCTGCTTAAAAAAATAAAAGTCCTGATTGCCCACAGTGGTCTGGGTGACTTCATTATTAAAGTCTTGATATTACAATAACATGTTTTGTGTAAAAATAAAATTTTACCATCGTTTTTTTTCCTCAGGTTGCTGGTGGAGAGAGTTTTTGCCCAGTACATGGTTCCTTACAACCTGGAAACCACTGAGAGAATGAAGTGTCTTTACTACCTGTACGCTACGTTAGACACAAACGCTGTCAAGTACGTTTTTTACACTGTTATTGACAAACTCCAAAAGCGTAGAAAATATATTATTCTCCAAAAGGCATTATTGTGGGTACTCATGGGAAATGTGCAACAGATTCTTTTTGTTGTTCAGTGAACACTGTGTGTGATTATGTGTGTTTATTGCAGAGCTTTAAATGAAATGTGGAAGTGTCAGAATATGCTGAGACATCATGTCAAAGACCTGCTGGACCTGATCAAAAAACCCAAGGTACCTGTGAGTGATGCGCACAACAAAATAATCATCCCCCCCACCCCAAAGTATTATGTTTCTGTTTCTAAAGTTTTTGTTTTGTTTATAATTTGTTGCAGTCTGAAGCATCCAACAAAGCTGTATTTGCCAAAGTCATGGTGATCACAAGTAAGAATATTGCCTTTGAATTACTGACTTATACTAATAACTTGATGTCAGTTTCAAAGTTAGTAGGAAAATGATTGCAGATCTAGTTTATGTTGACTCAGAGTGTGTGCGTGTGTGTGTGTGTGTGTGTGTGTGTGTGTGTGTGTGTGTGTGTGTGTGTGTAGGGAACCTGCCAGATCCGGGCAAAGCTCAGGACTTTGTGAAGAAGCTCGCTCAGGTCTTGGATGATGATGAGCGGATCAGAGATCAGTTGGAAACCCTGGTCAGCCCCAGCTGCTCTTGTAAGCAGGCTGAAGTCTGCGTGGTGAGTTTTGGTCCCAGTAAAGCATCCTTCAAATTAAAAACTGCACGTCTTTTAAAATGAATATTTACCCGTTGCTCCTCATCCACGCAGCGAGACATCACCAAAAAGCTCGGCAGCCCCAAACAACCCAGCAACCCTTTCCTGGAAATGGTGAAGTTCCTTTTGGAGAGGATCGCTCCCGTACACATCGACACCGAGTCCATCAGGTACTGTGTTGGTGTGAGAGAACAAAACTACACATTCTGTCAGAACAACGGCAAAAATCATTGTAATAACTGACATTGTGCGTCTCATTTTCTGTTTTTAGTGCTCTGATAAAACAAGTAAACAAATCTATTGATGGAACAGCTGATGATGAGGAGGAGGGGGTTCCCACTGAGGAGGCCATCAGAGCAGGACTGGAACTGTTGAAGGTAAAAATAAATTTCAGTTAAAGACTGAGCGTTCTTTGAAGGGCTGCACATCGCTCACAGTTTCAAAGATAATTTTCTTAAGAGCCACAAGGGTTTAGTTAAGAAGAAGGTTCTGTACAGTTGAATGTGATAAAAGAGACGTTAACTCTTGGAGTATGAGTTTAGGATGTCAGCTTGTACTGATCCAGTTGATCGGTTGTAGATAAATTACTTTTTTAGAGTTTCATTCAAATTCATCCAACGGTACATGAGATATTTTACTAACAGACAAACACATTCACAGCAACTTTTTTTCCTCCCTTTGTTTTTAACCATATCATATTTTTATAAAAAAAAGAACATTAGCCAGGGTTCGACAAATCCTATTGCCCGATTGCCCGGGGCAGGTAAAACCCCTTGTCGGGCAGGTGGGTGTCCCGATGCCTGCCCGAACGGGCAGGTAAACCACGTCTTTAGTTTATTAATAGGGCCATTTATTCAAAATATTCGGAAAATAAATGAAGAAATATAGCGTTTTAAAACACT
>JARVJO010000082.1:10341106-10354151 GCA_031762555.1 Cynodonichthys magdalenae
GAAAAAAATGCACTAAATGTGAAGAAAGTGTGCTGATTATTTTTTTCGTTTCAATTTTACACATGGCACCCCATACAAAACACACACACACACACACACACACAAAATCACTTTAACTGACTTAATTGTACAGATATTAAGTTAAAATTTAGTGGTAGAATGAGACTGACCCTTAACATACATTCTCAGTATTTAACACAATTTTCAAGATCTTTCTTTATAATGTTATTATTAACAATTGATTCAAATATATCTGTACGTTAGCAAAATATTGCATTAACCACTGGGTTGATTTTAATAAAAATTTCAGGAAATATTCATTAAATGTACATCTACAACTACTTAACTTTTGGAGTCAGCTCAAGATGTCCGCTACAACCACTTGACCTTTGAAAACACAAAAACAGGTATAATTCTGTCAAACGGCATGTAGCCTACAAGCAAAAATTTGGCGTATGCTGAGATTTATTCATGAGACGTATTTGTGTGTTCATGTTTTAGTATTCTAATGCAGATGTAGCTATATGGGGCCAAGTGTAAAATAAAATGCTAAAAAACACATGTCACTAACAAATGTACATTATTTAGCTCACTTTCTGAGCGTTAAAACATTTCCACAAACATTGTATTGTGTTTTTTTAAAGCTCACTGTTCTTACATTTTGCAAATATGTTTAAAATTATGTTTAAATATTAACTCCTAATTTAAATTAGTAAATCTAAATGTAAAAGTTGTATTAAATGTTGTGGTTTAGTACTTTGGAATGGAACGCAGCCTTTGTTGTTGTTGCTTAGCTCTTGTTAGAATGTCATCATCCAAGAGTAACTGCTAGCGCTGCTAACTCTGCTAATGCTGCTAACATTTCTCCTACAAGACAACAAACTTTTGGCTGATGTCCGAGCTGCGCTTCAACCTGCTAGGCCACAGGTACCATTCATGTTGTTTTTTTTAATTAATACATTTTGAATTTAGATTTTAAATACTCTCTTCAGCAGCGTTAGCAACTTTAGCAGTAGGGTTGACATGTGTCGCAGGATGACGACATCATCCTTGTTAGCTAACACTAACCACTGCTAACGCTTCTAACTGCTGAAACATTGAAAACAATATGTTCGTAATGGATGTTACTTGTGGTCTGGCAGTTTGAAGTGCAGCTCGGACGTTAGCAGCATTAGCGGTTGCTCTTACCTCAGGATGATGACTGCTAGCATGACTTGAGCAACAACAAAAGGCTGCATTCCATTCCGAAATACTAAACTTCAACATTTAAGATTTAACTTTTACCATTTAGATTTACACATTCAGATTTAGGATTTAATATTTACATATGTTTTTTAACCTTTAAATTTAACATTTAGTAAAATGCAAGAGCAGAGCGAAATAATAAAATGTTAGTGGAAAATGTTAGACACTCAGAAAATGTGTTAGTGACATTTTTAAACATTTTCTTTTACATATGGCGCAGCTGTCATGTAAAGCAGTTTAAGTTACACTGTCCCGTTTCTTCTACCTGTTCTTGTTTTGTTTCTGCCGCAGGCTCATGCAGCTGCCTGGCACCTCTACAATCGCCACTATCGACCCCGTCAGCAGGGAAAGGTCTCCATGGCTCTGGCTTCCCACTGGATCAAGCCCAGCCGCACTCGCTTGGAGAGCCTGCGACAGTGCCAGTGCTCCCTGGACCACGTCCTGGGCTGGTTCGCCCGCCCTCTGTTCGTAGATGGGGACTACCCCTCCTGCATGAAGGAGAGACTGGGCTCCCGGCTGCCCTCCTTCACCAAGGAAGAGAGGGAGCGGGTGAGAGGGACGGCCGACTTCTTCGCCCTCTCTCATGGGGCCACCCTGAGCTTCCAGCTCATCAACGACAGCCTGAAGTTTGGGCAGCTGGAGGATCTGGACCTGAGGATGCTGCTCTACTGGGTCAGTGCAGAGTACGGCAAACCTCCCATCTTTGTGGTTCAAAGTGGTTGGTACGTTCTCATACTCTGTCAGGACCTTTTTGGTTTTGAATGGGGAGGTTGTATTTATGGAGCACACTGTTCGCTTGGCACAGGTACGTCCTCGGCAACACCAAAACAGAAGATCCAAAACACATGTACTACCTCAAGAGGTTCATCGCTGAGGCACTAAAATGTGAGTCCACCTGCTCCTGACAAACATAAACCATTTATCTGACATCTTTATGAATTATTCCATTATGACCCGTGTGTCTGAACGTGTGTGTGCTGCCCAGCCATCATCATAGATGGAGTGAACGTGATTGGGTACACAGCCTGGTCTCTGATCGATGGCTTCGAGTGGCACAGAGAGTACGGCATTCGACGTGGACTGTACTACGTTGACTTCAACACTCCTGACATGAAGAGGGAGCCGAAGACGTCCGCCACCTTTTACAGGTCTTTGTCTGAGTGCACGTTAGGGGAAATGTGTGGGTATCTGTTGATTTTGTCCAACAGAAAGTGAAACTGTCAATACTGTGCGATTGAGGAAATTGGCAAAATAAGCTAAAACTGAGGTCCATCTATTCCTACTTAACTGCCTGATTCCCTCTGATGCGGTTAGGGTGACTCGTCATGTGTTGCTGCCTTTAATGTGGTTATAAATGACTGATTTCCAGAATTTTCACCACCTTGTGTTTCGTGTCCATTTCTACAGAAATGTCATCCACAGAAACGGTTTCCCTGAGCTGCCGTTGAACAGACCAGCACAAGGAGTCTTCCCTTGTGATTTTACATGGGGGGTTTCTGCCAACTCCATACAGGTGTGTGAGTGTGTGTGTGTTGTGAATGGACATCATACCAATGGTCAGAGGTCAGAAAACACAGCTTAAACACAGCTTCCTCTGAAACAGAACCTTAAGAAAATATTAACTTTACCTTTGGTTCAAAGATTCACTTTAAACTTAATATTTAGTGACACTTTGAAAATTTTTTTAAATATTTTATTATTTAACTACATTCTATTTTTGCATATAATTCCAAACAGGAAGGCTAAAAAAAACTGTTTCGACTCTTGTCTCAGTGTCTGTTGTTTACATGTTTCGACCTCCTGCCCCCCCATCTCAGGTGGAGACGGCACCCACCCAGTTTGCGGACCCCAGCGTTTACCTCTGGAACATCTCCAACAACGGAGAGCTGATTAAGCTGGAGGGCTATAATGCTCCACCTTTGCGCCAAGCCACACACTGTGCTGATTACGCCACCGTCCGACAGCAGGTCAGCCAAACATTTATCAGCCGAACAGCTTTAACAGGTTGGTGCTCATTTATAGTACCACAAAGTGACGGTGCAGCAGCTTGAAACACCTTCGGACAAGAGCACAGATCCAGCAAATACAAAACTGAAAGGGGGGATCCTGCAAAATTTATTTTGACTATTTAAATTTGTCTTTTGAGATATTTGTAAGAATGAACATGTCAACAAAACAGAAAAAAATTGCGTGTGTACAAGTTGTAAAGGTTTGAACCCAAAAATTTGCTCAAAAAGAGCTGAACGGTGACTTCACCTTCAAAATAAAAGTTTTTTTCAGACGTCTGCTTGTATCACCACCAACCCGTTTGTCCTGCCGTGTTGTTTTCAGGTGGATGAAATCCGGCAGGTGGGGGTGAACCACTTCCACTTTTCCCTCAACTGGTCTGCTCTGGTGCCCACAGGTGACGTGGCTCGCCCCAACGTTACCCTGCTGAGGTACTACCGCTGCTTCACCCGTCAGTTGCTGCTGGCCAACGTCACCCCCGTGGTCACGCTGTGGCACCA
The DNA here is from genome assembly GCA_031762555.1 of Cynodonichthys magdalenae. Lineage (NCBI taxonomy): Eukaryota > Metazoa > Chordata > Actinopteri > Cyprinodontiformes > Rivulidae > Cynodonichthys > Cynodonichthys magdalenae. The sequence continues at coordinate 10,344,859 of JARVJO010000082.1, forward strand.
CACGAGGCAGCTCAGCGGCCTGCCGGCCCCGCTGGACTCTGCCAACAAGTGGCTGAACAGGTGAGGAAACCCCACTCTGCTCTTCAGATCCACTTGTTGACAGTTCCAACTAAGACACCTGCAACATCCATCTCTGTCAAATATGGTTTATTGTAGTTTACAGCTACTGTCTAGAAGGACTGTTCAAACCTCTTAAAATATCCATTTTTTAGACTAAGACTTAAAAAAGTTAATCCTGTAATTATTCATGTAATTTAACATGTTGTGTTTTTGGGCTTTGAATTGACTCAATGTTAAAATACTCTCACACTAAAGCAAACACAGCCCCAACATATTTGACAGTTTTTTTTCTCCTCCCAGGAAGACCCCGCAGGCCTTTGCAGACTACGCCAGGCTCTGTTACAGAGAGCTGGGGACCAGTGTGAAGATGTGGATCACCTTGAATGAACCCAACGATGAGATGGTGAGCTACCAGGAGGGCCATCAGATGCTGCGGGCACACGCTTTGGCCTGGCACGCCTACGATCGAGAGTTTAGACGCACGCAAGGAGGAAAGGTCAGTAGAGCATTATTAATATTATTGGGGCGCTTTTTGTTTGTAAAAATCGTTTTTTTAATTGTGTGTGTCTGCGCTTAAATAACTCTATAGGACAAAGCTCTGCCTGACTTTACTTGATGTCTTTTGAAAAGTAAGCTAAAAAGACCTCAGCGTTTTTGTCTCAGGTGTCTCTGGCTCTGCACTTGGACTGGGTGGAGGCGGCGTTTTCCTTCAGCCGTGAAGACGTGGAGCCAGCCAAAAGGGTTTTGGATTTCTCTGTCGGCTGGTTTGCAGAGCCCATCTTTGGCAGCGGCGACTATCCTGCAGGGATGAGGAACTGGCTGCGTCAGCTCAACTCACTTGAGTAAAAAAAACAAACAAAAAAGCAAAACAGAAAAAAAGTATTTAATCATTTTTAAGCTTCACAGAAAACACGGTTTTATCATGAAGGATTTATGTTTTATCTGTTGTTTAAATATAAACTATAATAATTAAACCATTAGTGGGTTGCAGTGGATTCCAGAGATTTCAGTCTCCCTAAAAGCACCTGTTCAATAACAATTTAAAAAGTTTGTTGAAATAGTGACTCCTGATGTTAAAACTAATGCACATGTTCAAATACAGGAAGCACACTGGGACAAACTTTATTCATTTCAAGTAAAGTGATTAAATAACTTTTAACAGCAGTATTCATCCACTTTAATATCTCATACTATTACTTTGATATGACAAAACCTGCTTACTTTGACTGATAAAAACAGTTAAAAGAATAAACGTAGCAGTCAGATAGGATGTTTTGAGTCTAGTTCTTGGAACAATAGACAAATATGAGCTCTATATCTTATAAATGTAGCACAAAAAGTAAGGAAATTTGTGTTTGGATAATTTTTTATTGTTGTAACAAAGCTTTTTGGCAGTAAATTTCATATCGTTGGAAAGCCTCTTAATTTCCATTTTAAATGGTGACACATTTGTAAGGAACATGCATTTGTGGGATGAGCAGTAGAGCTGAGTATGTGGGTTGCGCACATGAAAATTTAGCCAAATCTTCTCTGCCAAACAGCTTATTTTGCCATTGACTCGTTATTGTTTGGTCAACTGGATGATTGAAGTTTGAAGAAACAAAACATGTTGGAAATTTAACAATTTATTATATTAACAAACAAGAGTCTCTGTAGCGTGTGGAAGAACCATACACAGCCACAAGAGGCTGGCACCTCCTCATGCTGGTCACAAACCTGGTCACACTGCTGTAGGATGGCATCCCATTCTTCAACCAGCATTTGTCAGAAGTCAGCCAACGTGGCTGTATTGGTCACTCTGGCAAAAAACAGCACGCACAGCTCCCAAAGGCCCAGTCCCAATGCTCAGTGCGCACCCTATGCCCCTCTGTGAAGTGTGGATTCAAGTGCACATAAGTGTTTGTTTGCACAGGTTACAAAGCGTGCAAAAAAAATTGAGAATTGGGACAGTACAGATTACATCATCGACTTGCACCTCTGCATCATAACTGCGACATCCAACATGGCGGTACCGGTTGCTGTAATGAATTGTGGATATTAACCTTTGCGGAAGTCCGTAAAAATGCTTCGCGTAAGGGTGGGAATAGTACCCAAAATGGGCAGGGCGAAGGGCAGATGTGGAAAATGTGGGACACACTACGCACTCAAACCCTTCAACATGAACTTGAAGTGCACAAGGGCGGAACGAGGGCGTGAGAACGAGTATTGGGACAGGGCCAAATTCTGGATGTAGTCTCAGATAGTGGGAGCGAGTGTTGTTGTCTTGGAGGATAGTTTAGACCCAGACTGTGGAGATGTGGGATTGCCAATGAGGTGCCAAGCAGGTACTTGATTGGCAGCACCTGGGGGTACCAGAAGCTCAAAACAAGCATAAGTAAGTATGCAACCCACATGCTCAGCTCTACTGCTCATCCCAGAAATGCTTGTTCCTTACAAATGTGGCACATTTAAAAGGGAAATTAACAGGCTTTCCAGTGGTATATGATTTATTGCCAAGAAGCGTTGTTACAACAAAGAAATAATCTATCACACAAATTTCCTCCCTTTGTGTGCTAAGTTTATATCCTTGTTTTAGCTGCCTTTACAATGGCTTCATTTAAATTTGCCCACAGGTTACCTGTTTTCAACGAGGAGGACAGACGGCTGGTTAAAGGGACGTACGACTTCTTTGCTATGAGCCACTTCAGCTCCAAGCTTGTGACTCATGCCAAGGAGGACTCGTAAGATGAAAAACATTTTTTTACTCTTACAAGCCACACACCGTTTAAACAAATGAAGAGAAGCACTAAACTCCTGTGTTTGTTTACCGTCTCACATCTGCAGTTACACCTACACAGCAATGCTCGAGGTCCAGCACATGATCGACACCACGTGGATCATGTCTCCGAGGCCCGTGGTGCCCTGGGGTTTGAGGAAAGCGCTTAACTGGGTAAAACCCAGAGCCGTTTTCAAATAAACTGTTTCACTGTAGTTATCTTTTCTGAATCTGACTTTGCTGTTGCTGTGAAAGGTGAAGGAGCACTACAGCGACGTGCCGATCTACGTGATGGCCAACGGGGTCCAGGAAGACCCGGCTCGTTTCAAAGACAGCCTGCGAGTGTACTACCTATACAACTACATAAACGAGGCGCTTAAAGGTGAGTCTGAGAGAGAAATGTTGTAGCTGCTGCTCTTTAAAGGCCACTGAACCTGTTTTCCCCTCACTGGCCTCTGTGGAGTTTAATATTTAGACAATATTTAGGTTACTGACCTCGGATAAGTCAGCTGACTCAAAACACAAATACTTGCAGAAAGAGCTGTGAATTGCTGAGTCATAGCTGCTTGTTGTCTCGTTATCCGTCCTACAGGAGAAGGGTGACACAGTAAAAAGGACTCTGGTACTTTGAAGCCACTAGATGGCGACAATGTACACAAAACGACACATTTTTTCAGCATGATGAAAACTCTGACGACCACACATTGTTTCTCCTCTTCCATCTGCAGCGTACACTTTGGACGGCGTGAACCTCAAAGGTTACTTTGCCTACGCCCTGAACGACCAAAGAGACCCGGGCTTCGGTTTGTTTGGCCAAGTTCACGAAGAGGTCATCGTCAAGGCCTCCCTTTCCAACTACCGCAACATCATCCAACATAACGGCTTCCCCATTCAAGGGGCCGCGCCTCAGCAGTGTCCCGCTTCTCCCCAACCCTGCCTGGGCTGCCATGTTCTGGACAAGAGGCCCGTGGTGGGCTTCTTGTCACTAGTGGGTTCAGGGGTGCTGATCACCCTGGGCCTCATTATTTATTACACAGCCAAGAGAAACAAAGAGTATTACTGAGAAAAAGGGTTAAAAACTGCCTAATAGGAAGTTTTGTTTAAATTTTGTGATACGTAAGCCTTGTCAGCCTCGTGTTTTAGGTGTTAGAAGTGTTTTTAAAGGTTTGCTGAATGTTCAGAGTTAACTTGTAAGACAAGTTATAAACGCCACATGATACTATAAAGTTCCTGAATCACAAACAAACTTATGTTTTTGGTTTGCCACGCAGTTGGATCAAGAGGTGTAACAAAAGCTTAAATATGTACATATGATCATTCAGTTATCAGCTGTTTGTTTCCTAGATTGTAATTCACATTTTTTCCCCACTTTTGTGGCTTTCATCAATTATTTATTAATTTGAGTGCTTTTATCAAAAAATTAGAATATTTCAAACTTCCTATCTTACGTTCTCTGTCACCTCCAGCTGAATGTAATATGTTTATACTGTAATCCTCAAAGTTGGGTTTGGGACCCTATAATGAGTCACTAATCAAGGAATCCTTTAGATAATGTAGATATTAACTCATAAATAACGGTTCTATTTTATTTTCACAATATTTGTTACAAAGAATAAAAAAACAGTTATGAACTGACAAAAATAGTTCTGTGAATGTTTAGACTGTTTGTGTTGTCATTATGGCCTTTTTTAATAGGGCAAGTAGCATTTTTTGTATATTTGAAGGAGACATATCCTGCATTTAAATCTGTCTTTCACATTTAAATCATTCAGTTGGGGTCTTTATAAAGGCACTGTCACACTATAATATTTTAGAAAACTTGTGAAAATTTTAAGGGCATCTATGTTGAAGATGGAATTAAAAAAAATCAACTTGAAGCCTCTTAACTCCACAAGCCCCTTTCACCCCTTTTCTGAGGTTAGTCTCAAGTCAACTCATTTTGAGGCTGTCTCTTTAAATCCAAATGAGGCGCTTCACCCCCCCCCCCCTTTATTCTAGTTTGGAGGGGTTTACTATAAACTATAGCTGGCAGAAATTTTTTTACATATTAAAATATGTTAACAGACTTTTCTGCACTCCTAGAGACTCCAAGTACACAACAAAAATATATGTATTTGCTAAATAAATGGATTTTGTATATGTCCTCTTTAAATCATAAGTTGGATAGGTCACATCTTTGTATTTATATGAATTACATGTTTATGAACTACTGAGTTAATGTTAAGTCTATGGTTGTAAATTTTATGTTTGATCATGTCTATAAAGCAGCAAAACCCAACATGTAAACAAAGTAATTTATTGTGATTCCCAAAAACATCTTGATTACAAATCCTCATTTCCTGCTACTTTGTCGTTTTACATTAAACTGAGCAGAACTGTTTATATGAGCAACAAATACCAAACCTGTCAAAGCATTCATTTGGTAGTTTCTCTCTGAAAATCAATGGGCTTTTGACCTCTACAATAAGTCAATTTAACACTTAGAACATCATAGCATCCAGCCCGTCTTCCATAAACTTCTTATAGATGGCCATAAACTTGGCTGTGAACGCTTCCAGGTGGTAGATGGCTTTGCTGCCCAGCTGTAGTCTGTGTTCGTAGTACGCTGCCAGGTGAGCCACCTCCGTCTTCAGCTGTCCATCACAGTTATTCAACAGCTCTTTTACCAAACTCTGTTAAGGTGATGAATCGTGAACATGAGTTATGTTTTAAAACTTGTGACGGAGAGCTGAGGTGTAGAGAACCATACCTTCATGATGATGTCAGGAGGGATGCAGTGAATCAGCAGCTCATACAGCCGGGCTCGAACCTCCAACAACCTGAAACAGCAGGGAGGGGATTGTGTAATAAATATCTCACTGTCTGAACTTCCCCACTCCCTTTTCTCCCCTGTTCATACCTCTGAGGGTTCTGCTGGCTGACGATGGCATTAGCTGTGTCTCTCAGGTAGACCTCCCAGTCTGCCTCTGGCACATCTTGGTCGACTGAGAATGGATACCTTGGGGAGGTCATCACAATTTTATAAACAAATAACCAGACTGACATTTGTTAATGATCCATGAAGAAAACTACTGGAAGCTTCACAACTCACTGCTGCACTCTGCAGGCCTCGCACATCAAAAGGGCTTTGCGGAGGTTGCGTCCAGACTTCTCACTGATTTGTTGGGCCAGTTCGGGGGGCAGGAGCAGACCCTCCTTTTTACACACCGATGTTAGCACGCTGCAGACCTGGAAAAGATCACGTATCAACTTCCTGAACAAGCACGTTTTAAGTTAAACCCTAGAGTCGTCACATCTCCTCACCTCTTCCGTGCTCGGCAGAGGAACTCTGACCGCCAGACAACGGCTCCTGATTGGCTCGATGACCTTGGAGGTGGATGTTGAGCAGAGGATGATGCGGCAGGTAGACATGTACTTCTCCATTGTGCGACGCAAAGCATGCTGAGCATCTTTTGTGAGTCTATCCACTTCTGTTAGCAGCACCACTGAGAGAGGAAAAGTGTTAATTATTTTATTGTTGTGAGAAAAGGTTACTGACATAAACTGAAACTAGTTTCCAAAAGTAAAATGACTGATCCTAAAGAATAATTTAGACACCATACATCCACTGAATAAACCCTTTTAGTCTCCACAACTGCTTCAACATAAATCATGAGTTACAGTGGCACAAATAGATGTTTGCTCTACCTTTGAAGTCTCTCTGGGTGCTCGACTGGATTTGCTGGGACTGAGCAACAGTTTTAATCAGCTCTTGAATCACCACACGGTCCTGGGTTCCTGCATCACTGCGCAATAAGAGCAGAAAACACCTTAAACCTCATAGTCTCTCTGACCAAAAACTTCATTAAATTAATAAAATCTTAAATAAAAATAAAAAAGAAATGTACTGAAACTAAAGTTTTAAACTGATAAAAAATAAAGTATTCTTTTTAAGGGTTACCTTGGGTTGACCTCCAAGTGATAGTTGCTGGCTACTGTGTTAATCTCAATTTTCTTCTTTGATGGAGCCTGTTATTAAAAACAAGCCGTTATGCAGTTAAAATCTTAAGAGTATTTAAATATGAACTCATAGATGAGAAAGGTACTGAACAATCCTTATCCTGCATGTTTTAAAGGTTTCCATGCTCTTTTAAAGTTCTGCAGAAGCGTGGCATTTGTTTAATGGTAGATTAGCACTGCACAGTGAATTTTCGCATTAATTAGCCTCTCACCACTATAGTTTGGTGCTCTATGCGAAGCTTCTCCACTCCTGGCCCATACAGTTCTCTCAGTAAACACATGATGCGGGTCTTCTTCCCCGCTCCTGATGGACCGTACACCAACAAGTGAGGAAAGTCGCCACATTGGACCTGAAACAAGGATTCAGAAACAAAGTTTGGTTCTCTCGAGTAACTTTTCTCACCACAATAAACACAACAAATTTGAACCTAAATTTATGACAGTCAGACAGTCATTTATGAGGCATTATTTTCCTTTAGATTAAATATAACGAACAGTTCAATTTGTTAAAGTAATTACTGGCTTGAACAATTAAAGTGTGAATTACTATACCAACACGAGATTGCATTTGTTTGTTTGTTAGCGCTACTAAATTTGTATGAATGTTCTGTTTGTGATTTAGGCGCTAGCTTGGAAACAGAATTAGCAAAAATAAGTATTTTTCTCACCAGGTTTTTCAGCTGAGTCGCTTGTTCCTTATGAAAGTCGAGCTTCCCGAGAAAAGTAGGTCGATATTTGTCCAGCCACAAACTCATTATTACAAAAAAAAAAACAATTTAGTAAATATCTATCGTCAGGGTTGACAAACAACCAGTTAGTAGCTGAATTCCCGCGAAACACATCCGACCGCGCTGCTGCGCTTCCGGCAACTACGGAAAGTCAAAAGGGGTCAAAATTTCTACATACGCGCGGTGAAAAATAAAATATATAAATAAAAGCCAAAGCCTTTTTCCCTTAGGGATGTATGTTTTTTAACTTGTTGTCAGCCATAAACTTTAAAGACAGCCGTTAAATTTGTTCATTAAACAATAACTGATTTAACCCCTTTAGACCCTTTTTCTTTTTGTTTCTATATTAAATAGAAGTAAAAAATCTGCTGAAATTTTTTTTTTACTAATCAGAAAAAATTCAGATCTGAAGGGATTAAACGCTGCATTTTGACAGAATGATGAAAATGTCTTTTATTATTGCGGCATTATTCCATGATATGAAGTAGACATTCTGATAGGAAACAGATGCATCCTGTGTTGACCCATTATATTACAACAAAAACAACTGAGTGTGAGAAATTGCTCTTAAAGATGGAGACAATTAAATTTATTGGAAAAAGTTGACGTAAATCTTACAAAATAGGTCTACCAAAAGCTAGCTAAAAGTAGCAATAGGCTTACTAAATAGAACAAAGAATAGAATGCTTAATAAGCATTCCCACAAAAAGCAGAACACTGAAACTAAAAATAAATGCTAGCTAAAACACAAATGTAGCTAAATGCTATTAAAAGAAGCAAAACACTAGCTGATAGCTAAAAGAAAAAAACATTCAGAAGAATTCAAAATAGCAAAACAAGAACACACAATTCCAAACAAAAATAAAACCAAACAAAAACAGCTAATTACAGTAACTGCAGTTAACAATGAGGTGACCTCTGCCATAATCACGGTAGTTTGACCTCTATTATGTTAGACAAACTTGTATCTAATTATCACTGGGATTTAAAACAACTTAAGTTAATTGATTCATTTTTTGTATTTTCTTTTTATCTATTTGTTTTCAGACACACATGTCCTCTGCCATGTACTGCAGTGTCCTCCACACCTAACCTTGACTTAAAACTGGGAGACGTTTCATTTGCAGGAAGTCCATGAAGGGATTATGGATGAAGGATTGCATCTTTTCCATGAAATACCACAAAGAAATGTGAGCTGGTTAATCTGACGCTAAGCAACACGATGTGCTTCGGTGAAAAGGTGTGAGCAGGTATTCCAGTAAATTCTCCCATAGAAGCAATATCTGTGTAGTTCATTTAACACAAGTTCATTTAGACATTTCTTTTTTTATTTTGTTTTAAAAATAGCCCGTTTCATATGTTCCTCACACACCTAACATAATAAAATACAGGTTCTTAACCCCACATTTTCTGTCATGCAACAATCAAATTAGAAGATAATTGGGATTATCTCACTGAAAGAATGAGAACATTTGTTGTCAAAATAAAGATTTCAAACAGTATCAACACCGCATATTTTTAAGGCAATACAGCTGACATAACGAATGAATGTCACATTGATGTGCTTTTTTAAAGCTACACTTTATGGAATTTGGATATGGAAACCGGCGGCACGGTGGCTCAGTTGGTAGAGCTGTTGCCTCTCAGCAAGAAGGTTGCCGGATCAAATCCCGGCCGGGGGACCTTTCTGGGTAGAGTTTGCATGTTCTCTCTGTGCATGCGTGGGTTCTCTCCGGGTACTCCGGCTTCCT
>JARVJO010000082.1:10379627-10402382 GCA_031762555.1 Cynodonichthys magdalenae
CATTAGGTCCCCACAAGTAGGTGTGTATGCCAAAAACACTGTCCCACAACGTAGGGAATACCAGCCCACACACACACCCACACACACACACATGCAAACACAGAGCAGTCCAGGTCCCAGCAGCTTGTAAACTGAAACAACCTTCAACAAATAATTTATGAAGAAACTCGGTGGTCTAACGAGCATTTCCATCATCTTCCAGGCGATGTCTTTTGATTTGTATCTTAAAGTTGTTTTTATATTTAAATTTATTAAAGTCCTGATTGTGGTTTCAATAAAACAAAATGCGATACATTAAAAATTTATTAAAAGCTCGAATGAGACATGAGAAATAGTTGAAATTGTTCAAAAACAAGACTAAAAACTCTGAAACAGGAATATTGTGTTGTGTGGTGAAATAAGAACCATAAATACAGACAAATTCTCGGGGCAGGTGGGCAGGATTATCATGGATTATATGGAGTGGGATGATAAAAAAAGGAACAAATAGATGTGAAACTGAGCAACAATTAGAGCTGGTGAAAACAGGCTGGGACACAAGGAAACAAGGAGAAATAAAAATGATCCAACAAAAAACAACTGAAAAACTCAGAAATGAAAATAACCCAGAAATCATAAGCAACACAAGGACCACAATAATAATAAGACGCGACACACGCAAACAGCACTGTTCATGCAGCCTGAAGCTGTGACATAATGGGGTCTGATTTGAAGGCAGCAGCAACATTTTATCTGGAACACCCTCTGCTGGAGAAACATAACATAACCAACCTTGACCTTCAGTCTGTCTCATCAGATTCACATTAAGGCTGTGAATATTCATCATAACCCCCTTTTGTAAAATCTGTTTCAAAATAATTTATGTTTTTCTATTTCTCTCATATGTGACTGTTTAAACCGTGCAGTTCTACAGCTTTGTCTCTGTGAACCTGCACTGATTTCATGCTAGTCTTGACTCTATTTAACAGATGAAACGTGAGACAGGACAGGCATCTTCTATCTCCTTCCTATTTTTTTAAATGGTTAAACATGAAGAACTGAGTGCTTTAGGGTATGTGGGAATATGGCTGCTCTCCAGGAAGCCTCTGTGTTCTCATCTCTGTGCCACTTATCTCATCTAGAAATCACTCTGAGTTTGAGTTTTTTATTTTATTGTGAGTTTACAAATAAAAACAGTAAATGATAAAATACTCTCTAAACATACTCAACATCCATATGGGCACAAAGTGTAAAATAAAATGTTAAAAATGTCAACACATTTTGATTATTTAGTTCACTTTCTGAGTTTTCATATTTTTCCTCTAACATTTCATTGTTATGTAGCTCTGCTCTTACATTTTACTAATTGTTATCAAATATTAAATAATATAAATATTAAATTCTAAATCTAAATGCGTAATAAGTAACATTTTAAATGTTGTGGTTTAATGTTGAAGTTTATAATTCAGAATGGAACGCAAGCCTTTGTTGTTGGTTCTGAGCTCTGGTTATGATGGCATCATCCTGAGACAAATAGCAGCCATTAACACTGCTAACGCTGCTAATGCTGCTAACAGTGCTGAAGATGACATTTAAAATGTAAAGTCAGAATATGTTCATTGAGAGCAATATGACAGGTCCCTGTGGTCCGGCAGTTTGAACTGCAGCTTGGACATCGGCCACAACTGCAAGTTTGATGTCTTGTAGGGAAGTAATTGCAGTGTTAGCAGCATTAGCTGTTGCTTTTGACTCAGGATGATGATGTTATAATGAGGGCCATAAACCAACCAAAAGGCTGCGTTCCATTCCAAAATTGTTAAATGTCAAATTCAAAATTTAGCCACAGCATTTAGGATTTAACTTTTATATTTACATTTAGGATTTAATTTTTTCGCAACTTTTTTGCTTTTAGCTACTGTTTTGCTTCTTTCAGCTTTTCACCATTGTTTCAGTTTCTTTTCAACAACTTTAAGCAGTGTCATTCACTCTTACCACACACTTAAGTTCTCCTCTTTGCCGCTGCTTGTATCCATTGGAGCGCCTCAGTGCGACAATTATCCAGCCTGACATGTTGGAACTTCCTGCCGCTGCTGTTCCTAGCCCACATGCCTCTCATGGGAAATTCAGAACAGGAAATGATGTCATGCGTGGCTCTTTAGGGTCCCTGAGACCCAGTAGTAGGTGGACATGAGACAGAAAATAAGTTCCACATTGTCAAGGTTAGTGGCATTGGATAAAAGGCAGGAAATGAAGGGCAGAGGGAAGAAATTTGATTTAAAAAAAAGAAAAGGCTGCGAGGACATAGGGTGCTTGTATTGTGTCCATTATGTAAGGACTGTTGGTGCATTTGTTATTTACCTCAAACTCATATTCTATCACACAGTCAGACTCACACACACCAACCGTCTTTCTTTCTCCTCTGGAGCTCCACTGTCTTGCCGCTTGTTGCTCCATATTTCCCCACAGCGGGGGGCTGCAGCAACAAGAAACAGAGGGGAAATGCACAGTTGGCAGCTTGGATTAGCGCTCTCTGACTGTGTGCATTGTGGTGTTTTGTGGCCTACTTATAGCCTTGTTTGTGTACTAATTAATCTCTTGATTAAATTCTGCACAGATGAATAGCACTGCTTTTGTTCCCACACAGTCAGGAGATTAGTCACTTGTTGTTGTTTTTTTAATGCACAAACAAAACAAGCAAGCTGTCAATTATACATGCAAAACCACTGTAATGAAGTGAGTTATTGAGTAATAACTTCAAACTAACATGGAGGCAAATCTGCAAACTAGAAATATTATTTTAGTATATTTTAATGCAAAACAAGAACATTTTTATGCAAAACATTATTCCTGATGAAAACGTGCATATCTGCATAAAAATTTTTGTTTGTATTAAATATTATTGAATTGAAAAATAGTTTTTGTGATTCTGTGGTTCTCCTCAACACTTCTGTAACTGTAACTCTGTAACTCAAGACTGTTTTGTTTAGCAGCAACAATTTTGCTTTTTCTTCAGTTGTTCTTTTAATACAAACATAATCCTTTTTAGTTGTCATCAAGAACCAAAGTAAACATTGAATCCCACGGGGAATAGAACTTCTTCATGCTTTGTGTAAAACATTAAATAAGTCAAAAACAAGCATAACTTGTGCATCTGGTAACTATTTTGGTGCCTTGAGTAAATAAACAATAAAACATGTCAGATTTTTAAATCTTCTGCTTTATTTTCTAATTTTTATACCCACCTCTTAAAGCAAAGGCAGAGTGATGAGGATGTTTTTAACTCAGTTCAAGATGCCCGGCGGAGCTAACTGACCTTAGAAAACCTAAAAATGACTGTAACTTAGTCAATTTTATAAATATTAATCTTAGATTTGGTTTGATAGAAGTAGAATCATCCCAAATAAATATTTCGAGCACTACGAGATTACATTTAAATTAAATTACATTTAAAGTCAGTCCAATTCAAGAACACAACCCTTATCAATGTGTCCTTCGAAGGACCCAGCCTACTAGGTCTACACGGGCCAGTTCCTTTGTCGCCCGTGAAGACCAGAAGAAAGCAAGAGAAAATCTCCCAGTCGGCCCACAATGTATCTTGGGACAGGGTGGGCTGAAAAGGATACACTGGACTACACTGGAGGACTCTTTTGGCACTTTTTGGCCTTCAAATTCGACCTTCGAAGGATGCAGCCCCTAAATGAGGACACAGCCAATAACAGTGACACAAAAAGGGCTCATTCTGTTTTACTAAGAGTTATTCTCGCGATATCGCATGGGATTGTGCACAAAGTTAATTTTAAGGTTTGACCAAAAAGGCAACAGTTTTATATTACAAGATGACAATATGAAAGGCAGTGGGTGACATGCATTCTTTCATGGAGCGCTAGGCCTTTAATTTTCTCCAGCTTTTTTCTCTCTCTCTCTCTCTAAAGAGTTGAGTAAATTTTATAATCTGACATTGAGTAAATAAACAAGTTTGAGTTTAATGCCGTCCTCCCTGCGGTTTTCCCACAAGGTCCGTCCATCCTCCCCACCCCTGCTGTCGTCTGACTATCTCATCCTTTTTGCATTCCTGGACTCACTGGGGGCAACATCTGGGCTATTTAAAACATCCTGCGGTTCTGTGTTTGTGTGTGTGCGTGTGTGTGTGCGCACAGCATTCTCTCACACATTTATTCGGTGAAGCAGCACCAAGCTTCTCTGCTTTCCAGCAGCTGACATGTGAAGTGAGGGTCCAGCGGTTGTCAGTCCTGGGACCTCAAGGGTCCGGCTGATGCAAACACCAGCTGAAATGAGTCATTTCCTGCGTGGACCTGACGGGCCCACAGATGTTCTGGTACCGGCACAGAAGACTGACTTGTAGGAGCTAATGGGAGGAATCAAGAGGTTTCCGCCTGTGGATGAAAGAAAACGTGAAAGTGGGTGTTTTTGATTGTGAGGGAGTGAAAAAAAGAGAGTGTAGGAGCAGAGGAAGAAAGAGCGGGGCAAGTGTTAAAAAAAGATTATTTCAGCGAATTTATAGCTAAAAGGGAAGGAAACAAGAACAAGATGACAAAGAGGAATTCTTTAGAAAGTTGACGAGAAGAAAGAGGCCAGAACAGAGGGATATTGTAAGTGGACTCGAACGAAAAATGAACGTGAGAGAGAGGAGGTTGAGTAGAAAATTAGAGGGGAGAGAAAACCTGCATGCAGCAGGCTGGACGAAGGAGGCCGAGCTGTAAACAGATGAGGTTAGAAGAGGCAGCGAGGAGGAAAGTGCTGACTCGTTGATGGGAAGAGATCGGATGGACGTGCCGCAGTATCACAGGAGCATCACTGACCCCTCACCATGAGGGCTTCCAGTAAGTCTTGATAAGAAATATCTTCTTTTCTCTGATCTCCTAAATCTAGTTTCAGAAAAACGTCTTCACAATCTGTCTTGCTTCATATGTGATTTAGAGAGGAAAGTTAAGAGAGGAATGTTGGAAAAGGGGATATAATTGCTAGATTGTGGTGGCAGTGTCATTTCCTCTAACTCTTCTAATCACTGATGGCAAGAACACAGCCTTTTTTTATTTTTTTGGTTCTGCTGTAATTTGACAAACTTGTGACTGTGACAAGTGAGAGTGAATGAGTGGGTGTTGACAGAGTTCTGATATGTGCAATGTGTGATCAAGTGTGTAAAGGACGTGTTGCAAAATATTTTTTAGAACTGTAACTCTTTATTGTGCACTTGAGATCATTTTTTCTTTTGTACATTTTTCGGCACGTATCTCCTTTTGCAATTTTTGTGCTATTTCAACCCCTACAAATCATTCGGCTCCTTTTTGGCTATGACTTTTAATATTGTAGCAATTTATACTTTTCAAGAGTTAGCTTTTTCTGCCATGTTTTTCTCATTAGAAATGAATGAAACTGTCTGCAACATCCTTGAAACCCTTTAAATTTTCATAAATCTTTACTGTACTTTTCACCTTTTGACCTTCTTCACTTTTATAAAAACTCCTTTGTATTAATTTCAGCTTCTTTTGGCTTTTATTTAGTTGATTTTAGCTATTTTTAGTTTTTTAGCTGCCGTTCTAACCTTTTCTGCTATTCTGCCAATTTAAACTTTTTTTTGCTTATTTCAGCATTTTTGCTATTTTGAGCTTTTTATGCTTTTTTCAAATTTCAGATGTTTTCTGTCTTTTGCTACTTTTTAGCAATTTACTTTTTACTAATTCAAGCTCCTTTTTTTAGATAATTTCACCTTGTGATAATTTCAACTTCTTGCTGCATAATTTTCTGTGCTAATTTCAGCTACTTTTTAAAAAGCTATTTTTAGGTTAGTTTTAGCTGTTTTAGCTATTCAGCAAAAATGTTTCAGCCATAAGTATTCACACTGCATTTTTGCAGGAAATGCCTATTCTCTTTTTATTTTTTGTTCTGACATTTTGTAATCCCAACTCAAGGTCAGCTTTTTATACTTTGCAACCAAATTTTCAATTTCAAATACAAAAAAGCGTTACAACTTTTTAAATTTCTTTTAAAGTTGTTTCTTCTATTTATTTTTACGTTTGATTAATTTTCACTCAGTTTTTGTTGGGGATGAAAGTATAACAGGGTAATGTGAGCTTCGAAATAAGAACAGTGTAGAGGACTAAAAAAAGTGTCAGGCCTTAAAAGATCTGTTTGCATGAACAATATCGAAAAGTTATGTCTTTAAGAAATAATAATAAAAAAAGTCTAGCAAAGACAGACACAGGTGGCAACTGTGGCAGCAATTTTGTATTTTCAAATCCAGAGTGCTTTTCTTCATATGTATGTGCCCCCCTTAAAAAATGTTTGGTCACCTCTGTGCCAAAGTCTAGCTCTGCCCCTGTAAAGTACTATATTATGTCAAAATTTGTTATAATTCTAGATTTTTATGAATTCAACTAAATAATTTAAGCACAAAATATGGCTCAAAGAATCTAGAAAAACTCGGGCTTCATGAAAGCAAAAAGTAAAAGACATAAAGTGACACAAAACTTATTTGCACACACATTATTTTCTAAGCTTGTGCAGTGCTGTTAAGTAACTAAACAATTATATGATCCCAGTTCATTCAAGTCTTTGTCAGCACAAAAAGCAGCTGCAATGTCTGCTCATAAAAAGCAAACCAATCGGAGCTGCCACTTTAAGATGTGTGATACATATGTTAGCAGAAAAAAGGCGTAAAACAGAAGCCTGTAAAATGTCTCGGCTGGGTCTAATGGGCTGTGGTTCAGAGTGGAAAGCCTGTTTACCCATTACCAGCTGAGTGTATCTGTGTGAACATAATGTGTGATTACAGAAGAAACAGGGTTTGTTTTTCTGCAGTTTTTCCAGTCTCATCCTTCTCGTGATTTCCCAGAAGACAAATGTGCCTTCTCTGTGTTCTACAAATATTTCTTTATAAGGATGAGCTATTTGTGCTTTTGCTTGATGTTTGGGTTGTAAATTGTAAAATTTAGCACAAATGGGTGACAGTTAGGATCTGAGATGTGTGGATTAAGAACGATGCACTACTTTCTTTTCTGCTTACAGAGATTGAGGCGAAGGAAGCTTGCGATTGGCTTCGAGCGGCGGGATTTCCACAATATGCTCAGCTCTATGAAGGTAACACACACAGCCCACAACTGCTTTGTTTCATTTCATCTCTGTCTTCGAAAATATATTTTTTTGTTTATTCTCAATCCTTAGTGTCCTCTCACTTATTTTTCCATCATCTTTGCTTCTCTCTTCCTGCCGTCTCTCCATCTTTACATCACCCGTCTTCTTGGCCGCTGCATTCTATTTCCAGGCTTCAGTTCCTCTCCAGAGGGAGGGGTCATGGGAAAGGCCTTGTTATCACTGCTGGGACTCTCATAGCTCCCATTTCTCCCTCTTTTTTTATTTTATATTTTTTTACCTTCTACCTTTTTTCTTGTAATCAGCCATAACTTTTGTAATTCTGCTCCATCTCTTTGTTAAAATGCGTCTGACTTTTACTCTTTTTGGATCCTGCAGCCTTCTCCCTGTCGGCCTCTTTCTTATCTCTGTAAACCTACAGACATTTGCTCATGCGATGGTCATGAGGTCTCATGTACTTGAAGGATAAACAGGAAATGACTCAAGTAATCAAAAAAAAAAGACTCTTGAAGTCTCACAGCCTTTGTTTAGCAGAACTCACAAGTGCTGCTCAGGAAAGTTTTAGATCCATTGTCTGGTTGCAGATATTTGCTGCCTTCAGAACAAAGGGAACTAGCAAAATCAAACACTTGAATCTTTTCTGCTTTTGTTTAAATGATGTCAGATAGATTATTTACATCTTTGAAAGTGGGGTTCTGTAGAAAATAAAGGACAATCAATATCTTAGTTTTGGCACATGCTGACAAGACAAAAACACACCTTTAATGAAAAAAAGAACAAAAACTCACAAATTATGCAATTTATATTAGCCACACATTGTATCACAGATTTAGCACATAAGCTTTATATTACTAAGTCATAGCATACATCGTAATACTGTATATCACTTAATTGCATGAGATTAAAAACACTCACCAGCATAGAACCTGCTCAGTCTCGCTCAAGTGAATGAAAATATCGTTAAAAAATAAGGTGTAAGACCTCAAAATAAGGAATGTAGAAGCAACTCTGAGGTGTTACAAACCTTTGGTGTTTTAAAAATGTAAAAAGCCATTTTTGTTGCTCTGTCTGTTAGCAATTTGGGATAAAAATCTCAATGATCATTTTAAATCACATATAATATGTTTATGTTTGTAATATGTGTATAATGTATGAGAATACTTTGTTAAGTAAATCTTATGTGCCTTTTCTGTGATGCTGCGTGTGGCTATGGCTAATAAATGTTATGTTTTGTGAGCTTATGTCAGGGACTCAGCGGTAGCAGCTGGACCACACTTCACAGACTTCATTAACTGCTAACCAGCTGAGAAAGCATTTATCTCCTGTCATGTGTCAATCATTAACAACCAAACCTATCCCCCTCCCTTTTTTGTCACAGATTCCCAGTTTCCAATTGATATTTCCTCAGTCAAAAGGGACCATGACTTCCTGGACCGGGATCTGGTTGAGCCGTTGTGTCGGTAAGGACGCTTTCCAAACCTGATCCACTTCCAGTGCATCTTCAACACCAGTTAATTCTTTTTTCTTCTGTAATCAGTACAACGACATGTCCCCACTCCCTGGTGCTGACATTAGATGTCTGACCCCTAGTCTTAATGAACTCCCCCACCCCTCGAAACCCAGGCTTTGATCTGGTCACCTCCCCTCCCTTCTGCCACGCTCTGATCTCCTATTCAAAGAGAAGAGACCCTCAGGGGACAAAATACAGAGGGGTGTGTCTGTGAGGGTGAGGGGGGAAGGGAGTTATTGGATGCCAGCATATTCCTGCTGATGGGGTTTAGAATGTTTTGCACGCCCCTGGGACCTAATTCTTGCATTTCCTGTTCCATGAAAATTTTCCTTCTCTGGTCCTGAACATTTACTCTGTCTTAACTTTTTTTTTTTTTGCTTGCTTTGTTATCAACACTTTCCTTTCCGTGGGTGTGGTAATTACATCAGTGATAATTTTTGTATTTCAAGAGAACACGTATCTGACCTCACGCGGTTTGTTGCACCAATGTGGGTTAGATTAAAAGCTTAACAATCCTTAAAGGGAAGAATATTACCCACCACCTTTTATGCCACAGTTTCAAACTCAGATCATCGTACGATGAAATGGAAATTTAGACAAAAACTTTGTGACGTTATGCACAATCCTTGTGCATGATTTCGTGAGATCTGTTATCATTTGGAGTATGTGATGAGGATGGCAGATGTTTTTGTGGCAGCTTCATCAAGTCACTTTATTTATCTGTCATCAGACCAAAAGCAAGGACATTTCTGCACCTCCTCATAGTACTACATAACAAATAACAAGACGTGATGTCCCAATACATTTTAAGTCTAAAGGCACATAATATAAAGCTTTACAGCATGGTAACGGGGTAGTGCGTGTTCATGCAAACATACGTCACATTTTACAACCTGCACAGACCGTGAACAGTGTAGCCTCCATGGGCCATGGTCTAGGAAGGCTTCCCTTCAGTTCCTCTGTAATCCTCTCTCTGGTGAGTCAGGTGGAGGCTTCTTAAATCTTGGTCCGTTTTTTTAAGTTCAGTCATAAAGTCCTCTACCCAGACCTGGCTACAACCTTCAATGCCGGTCTTAAAGATGTTGTGCAATGTGGAAAAAAAAGCACAGATCCCCTTGGACTTCAGCCGAGCACTGCAATAGTTTCAGCAAAGTATTTTTGAAGAAGCTGAAAACAATTAAAATTGGCATTGGGTAGATCCACTGAGACTGTTTCTGTGCCTGCTGAGCTCCAGTTGGTCCACACAATCCTTGGAGATCACAATGAAAATTTAAAACAATCCCAACGAGATTAAAAACATGCATTCACATTAATGTGCGCGCACACACACACACACACACACACCTACACAACTCCACAAAAATAATTTGTAAAATTGACTGAGTTACAGTCATTTTTGAGTTGGCCTCAAGGAGGTAAAGTGAGGAGGAAGTGAGGATGTGTATGTAAGGATGAAAGAGTCAGAAAAGATTAAAAAAGAAAATTAAAAAGGAATCCCCCTGACTGTGACTAATCAGACTCAGGAATTAAAAAGGAGGAGGGCGGTTTCTAAAACGGAAGATTAAAGAGTTAAAGTGAGAGGTTTTACAGCCTAGAAAAAAAAAACAACGTTCATAAAAACCAAATTATAAAATTGAACAGTGTTGGTACCAACATGTCTCTGTGTGTGTTGCAGACGTTTAAACACTCTGAACAAGTGCGCCTCCATGAAACTTGATGTCAGTCATCCTAAGAAAAAAGTAAGTGTTTTTTGCTTATTTACATCTAAAGGAATACTATCTAATATATCACCTGAACGTTAAATAAATAAAAAAGTTGCATTCTTTTTCATAGCGTAACATTTTTAACGAAAGACTGATCAAGAAGCAAGTAAAGTTTTATATTTTTGGATGCTGTTTATAGATGTTGATGTCTGAGTTTTTGTTTAAACTCTTATTTCTTATTATTTATAATAAACTCTGTACCACATTTGAAGAATGAGCCCATCTGTGTCTCAGTAATTTGCACAAGTAGCTTACAGTTTGTGGCGTCATCTTTGAAGACAACCACTAATAAACCGTACTCTGATTCCTTCTGAAGTCCCTGATTAAAGCTGCAACTGTGTTTCCACCTACTTAAAGTTTGCAAAGATTCATCTTCCTTCAGTTCCATTGAACCACGAGGAGGAATGCTGACAGATACAGATGAGAAAGTTTTGTTTTTTGTAGATGTAGCAAGACAATTAAAAGGAAGTTGTACTTAAGTTTAAAGATCAGAGTTTCCAACACGTGTGCAATTTAACATTTAGGTCTATAACTTTTTAGTTTCTGTTTTGCTCATTCTGTGCATCGTTTATGGGAAGTGTTTCTGGTCTGGTTCTAGGGAAATTGTAATGCAGCTTAAGTTTCCTTCAGTTGTGTTTTAACATTAAGGTTAAAGTATTTCCTGATATTGATGGATAATTATAGAATTTCATGTAAACAATGTAACAACAATGTAAAGGTTTAAAATGTAGTAATTATAAAAGCATTATGAAATTAAAGTTGTTGGTATCTATCTACTTTAGTCTTTGGTCAAATTAGCTGTTAGTTCATCAATCTGGTCAGAAAACCGAGGTCACTCAAAGCGTTATTTTCACCATATCAGTAGGGTTGCCAACTCAACCCCTCCAAAATACAGGACAGCAGAATATTTTTGATTCCCACAATAATACGCGACATAGTACATCCTGTTTCAGCCTAATATGGGACACATACTTTTGTTTCTAAATACAGGATGATTCTGTTTTTCAAGGGACGATTGGAAACTGTAATAAGACATTAATTGTTCAGAACCCCACTTTAAAAGATCTCAACTATTACTTAACTGGTGACTAATGTTTCATTTTACCTTATTACCTTCCATAGAGTGATGACTCAGATGAAGATGACCCACTGGCCATCAGTAAAAGGTGGACGTTTGAGTGGAGCAGTCGACGCTGGTCTCGCTTACAAGACCTCCTGTCGGACAGCACCAATGAGAGCAGTCCAACAGGTCAGGGGGAGGGTCTTCGCAGCACGGTGAGCAGCGAGAGTGTTCTAACGGACCTGAGCGAGCAGGAGATCACAGAAATCTCCTCGCTCCACAGCGAAGACTCCACCTCTGCTTTGCCCGACTCAATATCCATGGCGTCCCTCTCCGCTTCCTATCAGCCGCCGAGGGATCTTCCTCATTACAACTCGCTGCCGATCAAAGGCAATCGTCACAGGCAAGGAGGGCGGAATAAAGCCAAAGAGTTTTTGCGCCGAATGGAACTAATGCGCACTTGGGGTCCATCGACAAGGAGGAAAAGCTCAAGTCGGAGGCCACCACTGGTCATCAGCGGGCCGGTGTTGCAGGGGGAGGAGCCTCAGGCACTTCAGATGCTTCAATGCACTCCCATCAGCCAATTACAAAGCAGTCCAAAAGATAACGATCAGGTCGACGGTGATGATTCCTCTGTTTTTGTTAATGACAACAGTAAAGACCAAATTACACAGAGTGTGAGCCCCAGCAATGAGGCCACGCTTCTCAGTATTCAGGAGGCTGCATGCACAAAACCCCGCACTGCCAGCAAGAGAAGCAGCATGTATCTGGAGGACATGGAGTTTCCTTCTCAGGGTAAGAGGACTGAAGGGCAGAGCCAGTTTGGTAGAAGCCACTTTCATTCATATGAAAACCTCCTCATTCACATCCCCAAAGACCATAAACCAGGCACTTTTCCCAAAGCCCTGTCCATAGAAAGCCTGGCACCTTCTCCCAGTGAAAGCAACAATGGCCCCCAGTCACGTGCTCAAACAGAAAATGGCCCGGGCAAACCCTGGTCCGGTAAACTGTTGTCAAAACCAGGTTGTCCTGCAGCTCACCGGGGCAGCAGGGTGAGCGTCTACGACAACGTGCCAGGCTCCCACCTGTACGCCAGCACTGGAGACCTGTTGGACTTGGAGAAAGAGGATAACCTTTTTCCTCACCTGGATGACATCATCCAGCACGTCAGTGGTTTGCAGCAGATAGTGGACCACTGGAGCCGCAATGTGCTGCCTGAGGGGGAAACAGGGGAGGGGGAGGAAGAAGGGGAGGGCAGGACCACCCCCAGCGAAGGTGAGAGGGACGGAGTCTCTTTAAATGACACAGATTCAACGGGGACCAGTCGGGAGAGACGGGACTCTGGAGTTGGGGCCTCCCTCACCAGACCTCGGTGAGTCGCTGTGATAGCTTTCAAAAGATAACAACTTCAATTTTAACAAATTTCATTAGTTAAAACCTTTATCCTGGCAATTATTGGAAAACAAATAGTCTACAACTACAATATGACCCAGAACTAACATTTTCACACATGTATTGACTCATTGTCTGTTTGTTTTGCTGACCCATCTCAGTCTACGATGGCCCAGTTTCCGAACCTCCGATCATCTCAGCCAGTCAGCATCTTCCCTGCAGATCAGCAGCCAGTCAGCAGGCCAGCTTAGCCTGCTGCAGAAGTTTTCTTTGCTTCACCTCACCGCCATCATGGAGAAATACTCCATGTCTAATAAACACGGCTGGACATGGTGGGTACACACAGCTACACACTCACCTGTACTTTTAGAGATAATGGTTTGGGGCGGGGCCAACCCTAGTCAATTTGGCACCTTAGGCAAGATTTGAGGTGGTGCCCCTTGTGCATTTTTCTAAATCTCACTGCTGATTATACATTACATACATACATCCACATAGTTTTGTATTTGATATTATCCCACTTCTCTGTGCCAAATGAGACTCATATGTGACAGTCTCTGCGTGCTTTTTGTCAGTTATTTTTAAGGTGCCTTTCAACATGACTGCAGCTCCTAATCAGCAAGACCATATGCACAATTAACACCTTTACCTATGACATTTGGCAGAACATCAGTGAGTTTGTGTTTGTCCGCAACTGGAGTACAGTTCTTAACCACATACCCCAAGTCAGCAGTAGCCAAAAGCACATCCCTTTATCATTAACACCCAGATCTGTTCATTTTTATTAAGCCCTGGAGGGAAATCCTGTTGACCAGTGTCTATATGAGTGGGAAGATAATGAAGGCATAGACACTTCTTTCTACCACACACTTCCTTAATTGTTTTCTGTTTGTTGCTGGCAGGTCTGTGCCAAAGTTTATGAAGCGTATGAAGGTACCAGACTACAAAGAGAAGAGTGTGTTTGGTGTTCCCCTTATTGTCCATGTCCAGCGCTGTGGGTTTCCTCTCCCCCTGTGTTTACAGCAGGCCCTCTGTCACCTCAGAACTCACTGTCTGGACCAGGTGAGAAAACAGTTTCCACTATAGCCCCGTTAGTTAGCATCATATTCACCCCTCCCTTAATGACTCTGCTGTTTTTTTTTAATGTTTGTCTTTTAGGTGGGTTTGTTCCGTAAATCTGGCGTGAAGTCTCGGATTCAGGCTCTAAGGCAACAGTGTGAGTTCAGTCCCGATTACGTGAGCTACGAGGACCAATCGGCTTACGATGTGGCCGACATGGTCAAGCAGTTCTTCAGGGATTTGCCCGAGCCTCTGCTTACGAGCAAGCTGGGGGAAACCTTCCTGCATATTTACCAGTGTAAGTTGAGAGTGAACAGTTGAGTTTTTTTTAGTTTGTCTGTTTTTTCTTTTTGTAACTCACAAATAATTAATAAAAGAGACTTAGAACCCAAACTATTGCTGATGATAGTGAGCTTATTAAGGTATTTTAATGCTGTTTTTTTATTTTTTATGAAAATTACGACAAAAATTACAAATTACTATGGATGCTTTTTAAAAACAAAGTATTTCCTGTTTTAATGTTTTCTCAGGCACACTGTAAACAAATTGTACTTTGTGCAGCACTGCTAAAAACTGATTAATTCCTTATTTTTTAAATTTCCATGAAACCAGATCTTCTTGAAATCCTTATGTGTTTTTATTCCATGACCTTTTTTTCATTATTTTCAGTCCTAAGTAATGGCTTTTGTTTGATAAACTGCTTTACTGTAATCTGTAAATTATTTAGACATAAAAAGGAATTGTCCAATGTTGCGTCATTTTATAGAAAAATCAGGCAATGAGTCAATTTCAAATGGAATTATTAGCTAACTAGCTAGTGATGACATGGTTTGTTCCCATTTCTTCAGTTTAATCTTTAAAAAATGTTAAACAGTTCAGTATGTAAAGAAATGATCCAACAAATAAAATAATAGCTAATGTCTCTTTTCTGCACTAATGAAGTGTATAATTAACAGAAGCAGTGCTCAATGTAAAACACAGAATTCACAAATTTACGTCTCATTTTCATTTTTCCTTTTTTGACTCAGACGTTCCTAAGGAACAGAGGCTGCAGGCGGTCAGAGCAGCCATCTTGCTGATGCCAGATGAAAACAGGGAGGTTCTGCAGACGCTGCTCTACTTCCTGCGTGACGTCACTTCCCTGGTCGAGGAGAACCAGATGACCCCGATGAACCTGGCTGTTTGTTTGGGACCGTCGCTCTTCCACCTCAGCATCCTGAAGAACGACACGCTGTCACCAAGGTGTGATTATTGGAACAAACTGATCCTGGAATTTAAAAACTACATTTCTTTGGAGTAGCTTTTGTATCAGTTTAATCAGTTAGCATAACATGGTCTCATTTATACATGTTGGAAACTTCTAATGAACATTCATTATATATAGAAATATATATTCCTTCAGGTCAATTCAGAGGAAGTACACCACGGGCCGTCCAGATCAGAAGGATCTGAACGAGAACCTGGCCGCCACTCAGGGTCTGTCACACATGATCATCGAGTGCCAGCATCTCTTCCAGGTCAGGATTAAACTCAGTGGGGGAGTTATTTCTCTTCTCTCAGAGGCTTTAAATTAACAGCCAACCTTGAAAATCACTATGTTGGTGTCGTTCAAGGTCACATATTAGTCTGCTTGCTGAGCTCAGCTCTAAAATTGTGAAACTTCAGAAATCACAGCAAATTCAGCTGCAGTCAAAAACAGAAAAAACAGATTCGTCTGCTTCTTTAATGGGTTTTGATGACTTTTTTTTTTTGCAAGAGGCGATAACTTTTAAATTCAAGAGTGGAATTCCTTTAATTAAAAAATGACCGGAACTGAAAATACCGAAAATATTGCAATTCACCAAAGCGCTGTTATTAATGTTTTTATTCCATTTGGCTTTTTATCACCTGTAGCCATAAAAGGACGGCTGATGCCTGTGTCTGTGTTTTTTGTTCTGTATGTTTTGCAAAATATCACATTTAATGGCCACAGAAGATATTTTATTGCTTGAAACTTGTCTGTTAATGTATTATAAGATAAATCTTGGATTAGCTAAATAAAACACACAAACACTTTAAAGAGAACTCAATGTAATGTGGTTTTTTCTGGACAAGTGTTTATCTCAGGACAGTATGGCTACAATCGCAACATGACCCCATGAGTTTACCCTTAACATGCTAACTTAAACTTGAGGATAACTTCATTTATATTGTCTCTGGCTGCTGCTCAGATCCCAGAGGAAATGGTGACCCAGTCTCGTAACTCGTACATGGAGGCGGCGCTGATGGTGCCCCCGCTGGATGAGCTGTGCAAGAGTCACGAGGAGGAGGTGCTGGACGAAGACGTGGAAGACGAGGACGAGGAGGGTTCCTATCATGCGCACTTAGAAAGGCTGATCCAGAACCTGCTGAAGGAGGCCAAAGACAAAGGCAAAGGCTGGGTGTCCCGCTCGTCTTCGGACCACACAGAGCTGGCATTTAAAAAGGTGGGCTGGAATTTTCATGTTTATGTTTTTCTTTTATACAAACCCATCACATTAGATAAATGTTACGACACTTCCTGGCTGTCATTTATGTCACTGAAGTCTCTGAAAATGGGAAAATAAAAAAAAACAATCATTGTTAAAGCATCTTCTGATACATTTGCTATTTAATATTTAAGGTTGAAGATGGTAACCCTTTAAGGCGGTGGCGGGTTTCGGTCGAGGTGTCAGCGGCTCCCTCCGAGGTGCTGCAGCGGCTGCTGAGTGAGCGCACCCTGTGGCAGGCTGAACTCCAGCAGGAGAAGGTCCTGGAGACGCTGGACAGACAGACGGACGTCTATTACCACTCCTGCTGTAACATGGCACCTCAGCCCATTTGTGACTACGTGGTACTAAGGTACCTTTTTATTCAGCTGGAACATAATTCACGTTTGTTGGAATTTGAAGCCAGAATAAACAGATGGTCTCCTGCTTTCCTCTCAGGTCATGGCGTGCAGATGTGTGTAAAGGCTCCAGTGTTCTGGTGTGTGAGTCTGTCGAACACGAGGACAGCCCACGCACCGGAGCTGTGAGAGGCGTTGTGTTGGAGTCGCAATACCTCCTGGAGCCCTGTGGGACGGGGAGGACCAGGCTCACACACATCTCCAGAGTTGATCTCAGGTGGGTGGGCTTCAGCTGTTTTTATGCCTCAGAAGGTGCCTGTGTCTATGTGTGTGTCTGTGTGTGTGTGCTCGTTTTATCGTCAAACTTGAACCAATGGAAGGAATTTAATGAAACTTAATCTAGAAGTAATAAACAATTAGTTTCAAGCAAATACAAGATGTTTGCTGCAACTGATCAACCTTAGCGAATTCAGAAATCATCACACTTCATCAGTGTTACAGAAAATGAGCTGAAGTTTGGTGTGGCAGTAGTTGAGACTCCTCCCCAACACATTCACTGAGTTCTAACAGATCATGCAAGAACTTTTTTAAAACCTTTTTTTTATTAATTGTTAAGTTCAACCATGTCTGTCTGTTAGCAAAATAGCTCACGGCTGCCACATTTAGTTAGGAAGCAAAAATGAAGCATAGGTGTGAATTCAATCTGGACGACTCCTCCTAGCCTCACCTGCTTCATCCCGTCGCCTCGTCACGTACCAATCAGCCTCACTTATAAGACCCTCCATCACCAGCTGAGCTACAACCCGCCTCCCCCCCACTCCACCCTCGCTGCCCAGGCTTCTTTAAGCTTCCTTCTTCCTTAGGCCTCCACTCCACCACAGGTGGAACTAAGGGGAGGGACAACAACATCTTTAATCCTCATCTTAGGCTGCTCGTTCATGACCATCACAATTCACAGCAGCTATATCTTCTGCCGGGGTCTGAGCGCTAAAAAACCTGTAATTCATTAACGCCATTAAAGCTTTCTAACTGCTACTAAGTCTTTGTGTGAGAATCTCCAGGTTGAAAAAGCTATACCGCAGTTATTTTCACAGATGCTGAGCGAAAACTGTGGTGTGGTAGTAGCTGAGAGTCCTCCTCGATATATTCTCTGAGCACAAATGGATTAGGTCAAATTTTGAAATAGTGCTTGAGATTTGATCAGAAAGGCCAAAACTCCAACACTAGTCAAAATAAGCTGATCTTAGTTTAAAACTCTGGCTTGAAAGCTGGTGGGTGAAATGTATTCCCTCAAGCCAAGCGAGGCCTTTAATCATAATTGTGTTTTTTACCACATTTTTAGTCATTAATATGTTTTGTGTTTCTGTTCCAGGGGCAGATCTCCAGAATGGTACAACAAGGCCTTTGGACAGCTGTGTGTTAATGAAGCTCACAGGATCCGCTCGTCTTTTCTCCCGTTAGATCTGAGTCCTGAACCCAAGATCTGAGCCCTAAACACCCAGCTTTGTCCAGAGGCTAATCATCCACATTCATGGTGCTGAGCTATACTGTACTGACTTAGAGTGTTATTTTTCATAGCGTCAGGCATCTTTAATTTACATTGTACGTATTTATATTGTAAATTAAACATTTCAAAGCCAGTTTTGAGTCCAGGATTAGGTTCCAGTTCTGTAAATGAAACAAGTCGTCCAGATCATTTGAATTCATGTTCATGTAGTCGTGTATTTTAAGGAGGGTGAGCTTTTATAGACAGAAAGTATTTTTTATTATTTATTGTTTAGTTTTTTATTAAACATAAGCATTGTAAAAAAAAAAAAGGTTGAAGAGAACAGCCAGCATCAGTAATTATGATTATAATTTGTTTTGTTTATTATTTGGTCCTTTGTGACTCTATTTAAATGTTATCACTATGTCAACTATTTTTTTTTTGGAAGTGGCGTAAAAAACATGTATACTCTAGAAACATATGGATATGTGGCAGCACTGTGTTGTGAAAAGTGCACTTGTTTAATGAAAAAGGACTGCAGGAGAAATCTGAATCACATCAAGGAGAGACTTATTGGGTCCATAAATTAATTAGCTTTAAATAATTTTATGTTGGATTTTTTACATTTCGGTTCTTAGGTTCAGTGATGATTTTATCCAAAAGAACGAGTTGCTGTTTGAAAGTGTTTTGTCATTTTACCTTTGTATATGATATATTTTGTTCTGACATGTTATATGATGTCTAAGACATGTTACCATTTCACTGCTTCTGGGAAGCATGTTTGAAATTGTGTGTGTGTGTGTGTGTGTTTGTGTGTGTGTGTGTGTTACAGGCTGTACTGTAAATATCAGCAGCGCTCTCTGTGCCATCGCAACTCTTCAGGGTCTTCCTATCATATTGATAAAGTGAAGTGTGAGCTTTCCACACATTATCCTTAAAAAGCAATAGCAGACAAAAAAGCAAATAAAAAAAACAGGCTCTGCCTTGGCACCGCTTGGCTTTTATTTTTATGTTTCGGCTGTAGGCAGCGTTGCCATGGCGATGCTATGATTATAATATCTCCTTAGTGCCACTATAATCCTGTGCGGATGCCTTTTGTTGGGGAACAGTGGCGTCATCTGCAGGTGTGTGTAGTTGTGTGTGTGTGAGCAGGTTGGTGAAAGAGTGTGTGACTTTGACGTGAGACCTCGAGGCCTCCAAACCAAACTGAGCAGCTGAGAGCAGGAGGATCCGTGCTTGTTATTTCTAAATGAAAGCATTGTTTCCAAAAAGGAGAATAAAAACAATCAAAAAAATGATCCACTGTTGTCGTAGGTTTTTATTATTTCTGTTTGCCAAAGACGAAGCAAATATTTCTGGACAGATTTTAATGGAACTCTCATTTGTTATTACGCTTCGAGTTACCGTTTGGAGTCAACTCTTTTTCAAAATGGCCGCCACAGCTAAAAGCTAAAAGTTTGGTGGCGTTGTAGCGAAGCATCATTCTCAACACATATTCTGAGCTGTATACACAAAATAAAACTTTACCATTATTTTTAACATAAATGCTGTTTGTTAGCAAAATATCTCATGAACCACTGGACAAAATTGAATGAATTTCTCAGAAAGTTATCATTAGATCTACAACCTGATTAAAGATGGCTGCCTCAACTAATCAGCCTTAGCTAACAGAAAAAACACTGTATATGTAGCTAATTTTTGTAAGAGATACAGACAGTGTCAGATTATTAATGAATACGTTGTTTTTGTTTTTAACTGTTTAGAGGTAGATGAACCATTTAAATAATAATACAAATAATAATAAAGTGAGTATTTATGAGATGACAATGAACGTGTGTGTCAGGAAACGTTTTTTCTCCTTCTGCAGCAAAAGCTTGTTGTGAGAGAGGAGCCTGTTTTTAGATTTGAACTTCAAAAAAATAAAATAAAGCTTTTTGGGTACAACTTCAGTCGTCACCTTTGTCTTATAGCTGCAACACATAATGCTAAGAATTATTCCAGGCCTAACCACTAATGACTGATATATGTCGTTCATTCCTATATTAAAGGGGACATAATATGCAAAATCCACTTTTTTAGCTGTTGAATGCATTTTGTTGTGTACTTGGAGTCTCTAGGAGTGCTGCACAGATATCTACGTATATTCTGTTTGGGTCATATTTTTCAATGCATTCAGTTTTCTTTATTTTTCATGATGTTTTCTGAACTATTACGGCAAAACTGTGTAGAGCTCCTCATTTAGATTTAAAAAGACATTCTCAAAAGGAGTTGATCCGAGACACACCTCATAAAAGGGTGAACGAGGGGCTTGTGGAGTTACAATAAGGAGGAATTCAGACCAAAGTATTGCAGTTTATATAGACCCCATCTGAAGGATTTAAATATGAAAAAGAAAAATTTTAAAACATGACATATCTCCTTTAAAACAAAATCCAACAACCCCTGTATGGAAATTACTGCAATAATTATTTCATGGCCACAAGTTATTTTCTCTTGACCTTGAGATGATTCATTTTTTTATCCAATGTCACCAGATGGGCTCCGTAGTGAGAGTCATCCTCTGACCACTAACAGATATGATCTCACTGAATCACATGAGACGGTGCAGAAGGACATTTACAAGCTTTGACCGAACTCTGACATGAAAGTTGACAAGTGCTAAATATTCCTTCAAAGAATCCTTTATGTTATAAAAAATGGCTTATTATAAGGTGCATTAACAGGAATATAAATGAGTAAAAGCTTATATTTTCCTTGTTATATGTTATTGCCCATGAAGTGGTGCTCTTGCCCCTCTGGAGTCTCAGGGAGTCTGGAAAGTGTGCCATAGAAAAAAATAGATACTGAGGAGAATGAAGAGACCTCTGAGCAGTGGTGTGTGTGTGTGTGTGTGTGTCCCTCCAAGGACTTCTTCCCTCGTCTCTTCCTGTGTCCTTTAAAGCATTGGATGGAAACTAAACCTCAAATACGAGAATCAATACTCAATCACATTTACCTACTTAGCCAAGTTAGATGGACTCTCTTTAGAGGACAGGTGGGTTTTAAAACAGACACCACTTTGTAAAAACCTCCCTCCCGGTGAGTCAGCACGTCTGTTGCTCCCGTGACAACAGAGAGGCATTAACTTCTACCTCATTTAACATGTCAGTGGTTTATCTGGAAAGTGGGACACATGGTTACAGCTCCTGAATGTTAATGATCCTCTGCTCGGTGGGTGTGCTTCAGCTCCACTGCTCCATGGGCTCTGACAAATGAGGGACATCATGTTGCAAATTACTCGAAGATATATAATTTAAAAAAAAAAGTCCGACAAGGTGAACCAATATTTTTTTGTTTACCATGAGTCCTTTTTTTTTTTTACTCCTGAGATGATTTAATGTCACAGAAATTGAAACAAATAGGAGTGAAAACAATGGCTGCCTTTTAAAGATGATTACTGGCAACATATGCACATAACATGTCATTTTATATACATATACATATATATGTATACATACAAATTTTTCTTAAACCCTGCAGATACGCAACCTGCTGAAACTCACATTCTGCAAAAAAGATTGAAGGGGGCCTCTTCTGGAGAGTTTTGGAAATGCAACTCTGATCACCTTTCAAATCTTGCGCAGTCTTATATTTTCTGTACAGAGTTTCAACATACATATATATGTTTTTTATTTTACTTTCCAGAAAGTTCCTTTAAAGTCTTTTAAGGTGGTTTTGAACAAGTTCTTAGGCTTTCTGAATTCCTTTTCAGCTGCTTTTTGAACTTAGTTTCAGTCTATTTCCAAAGAGGAATGCTGCTTGTTGACGTGGTAATAAAGTTTTTCCTGTCACATTTATTTAAGATTATGCATCCCGCTGTCTGCTCTTTTTGCATTTATGTTTTTGTGACAGCAGCACTTGCAGCCACACAGTAATTAATGCATTTGTTTATTGTAAATATACATACATTTTATTAATCTAAGTTTAATTTTTATTTCTAATTGATCATTTAAGAATTTCTGTAGTTTAATTTCCCATTTTGGCATCATTTGATGTTGGGGTAAATGATTTGGAATGTACACATTTGGTTACATTTCTTTATAAAGTTTTGAAACATTTTATTTGCAATGATTTAAATGTTGTTTCTCTGAGTTGTCAGTTAGTTTAGAGAGGCTGCAGAAGATCCAGAAATCACAGCTTTATTATATCCATGTTGCAAAGGGAGAAGTTCATCCTCGTAACTTTTTTCTGATGTTTTCTGTTAGTTCATTTTGAGACTGTAAATTTTGCTTTTCTTAGATTACAATTAAATATTGCTTTGTTTAGTTTTGTTGTCAATTATATTTGTAATTTAGTATATTTAATTTGTTCGAATGGCCACTTCTCTTGTTTCAAGAGTTGCTT
This sequence comes from Cynodonichthys magdalenae, assembly GCA_031762555.1. NCBI lineage: Eukaryota > Metazoa > Chordata > Actinopteri > Cyprinodontiformes > Rivulidae > Cynodonichthys > Cynodonichthys magdalenae. Next base: position 10,402,215 of record JARVJO010000082.1, read on the forward strand.
CAGTTCCTACTGTATGTTGGTATCTTAGTTACATTTTAAGTTTAGTTTAGTTTAGTTTAGTTTAGTTTATTTGCACAATAAAAATACAGATCAATTCAAAGAAAAAAAAGATAATGACAGTGCAGGGAGAGGCAAAAAGCCCATAAAGGCTTATATAAAGCCTCCACC
>JARVJO010000082.1:10422563-10476449 GCA_031762555.1 Cynodonichthys magdalenae
CGGGACACATCCACCTGCCCGACAAGGGGTTTTACCTGCCCCGGGCAATCGGGCAATAGGATTTGTCGAACCCTGGTGTTATTGTAATTTTTGAGTAAGCTAATCTTGATTAGCTGTGGTGGCCATCTTGTTTTTGATTGACTTCAAACATTTGTCAGCTGTAGAGGTGCCTTCAGTAACTACTCCCTAGAAGTTTCATTACAATCCATCTGGTGGTTCATGTGTTATTTTGCTAATAGACAAACAGGGTTGACTCCCAACATTTAAGGATAAAGTTTTATTAAAAGATGTTGCACAATGAGGAGCACTTGGAGTATGTGCCGTGGATGTCTCTCGGCTACAACCACATCATATTTTAGCAAGATATTCCAAACAGTAACTGAATTATAGCTGGTATTGTTTTTGCTAAGGTCATTTAGCTTCAACAGCAATTGAGCTGCATCTGAAAAGTTGCAGAAGATTATTTCCTAAACATTCCATTAAAATCTGTTCTGTGGTTCATGAGCTAGATTGCTAACAGACTGACAAGCAGAGACAGACAAAATCAATATTAAAAGTATAACTATCAAGACAGATTAAAAGGAGGTAAACCAAGGGAAGCAAAATGGTGATGAGGGAATATTGAAAGGTCTCCACTTCAGGTGCTATTTTTTCTTCGGTGTACCACAATTCAAGTGGTATGATGTTCAGTAGGGGTCTGATGTGCTCTGCGCCACCCGTGGAGCCTCATCACACTGGAGGTATCAATACAGCCTCATAGACCAGGGATGTGCAACTTAAATGATGGAAGGGGCCACACAATTTTTTGTTGACATTACCAGAGGGCCACATAGTGCTGCACACTGACCCAAATGTAATAAACCTTCAATTAAAAAGGTTGTGTATACTTTTTTTTTTTATTCTAACTTAAAAAAACTGTCAAAGCAGCTTAGATTCTAAGAGAAGCAATGCTTTTTTTAAGTAAAAATAAACAAAACAAAAACTGGGGGGGAACTCTTTGGTGGGCCAGACGGAAGTCACCCACAGGCCAGATGTGGCCCGTGGACTGCCAGTTGCCTATCAGTCTAATAGGGGGAGGGTGCACGGTTCATCACGTCACACCAGACAAATCTAGAAACTATTTCCACCAATACCCAGCAACCAATTAAAAGCAGAAATGTCAAGTTGTTCCTTCAACGACAAGCCTCATCACTCCTAAATCCTCTTAGTAGCATTTTTTTCTCATTGTGATCTGCTTTTAAAAGGAAAGAAATCTTTTCCACAGCGAAAAGCTGATTTCTGCCGGTTTCATTATAACTTCTGTTTCACTCTCTGCGACTTGCATTACGCCATGATTTGTGTTAAAACTCATAAGTCTGATTTAAAGGGTGAGTGTGAGGAAATATCTTGGCTAAACTGTTCACCTCCTCGTGTCCTAAAGCGCCTCAGTTCTGCCTCGCTCCTCTAAAATCCTTCTCATCCTTCGTTAGCTGCCATTTCCAGATGGAATTTTTTTTTCTCCCAAGGATAAGCCACGTGAGATTTTAAGTGAGGTCTCTTTCCTGCAAGTTGGGGGGGAGAAAAGAACGAGGACTGAAGCTTGACACCTTTTGCTACATCTCTGCTGCTTCCTCCATTTTTCCTTTCCTTATCCCCTTCGATGCACATACATCCTGCTAACCCCTGGGTGTAATCTGCTCCCTGACTCCCCAGCTGGGTGAAGCCGCTGGTGAATGATCCCTATTATGAGGAGGTAATGGAGGTGTCTGCAGTGTCATCATTCTCTGCTTTCCTTTCTCCCCTCTCCCACGTTTTTGAGAAAATCTTGTGAGTGACTGTCTTTTGTGACGCAAATGAGCGCCATCACCTTTTACCTTTCTCTGGTGGGGCTTTTGTAATCGTAGATGATGAATTGATGAGGAAGATGCAGGAAGATGACATCAGGCTAAAAATAGCTCAAAGGCTAACAAAGATGTTTTATTTGACTATACTGGATATGCTTTACTTCCTGACACACACCTCCTATAGTGACCCTTTTACTGGAGCAATTATACTGAATAAAATACATTTGGTAGATTGTATGATGTAAACACACACATCATGTGCAATAAATGTCCCCTGCCACTGAAGTGTAAATTTATTCACAGCTAAACGAAACATTCACATTCAGCGATTGTTTCTCGTATCATGGCTTCCACTAACTTAGTTGTTTATTTGAAACAATGGACATATTCTTCTTTTATAGTCCTTTTAGATTCTTATTTTACTGCTAAAATTACTTATTGAAAACTGTAATGTTAGTAGTATACTTGCTGAAGTGTCTTTTCTAAATTTCAAACTTAAATCTTGAGGACATTGGCCTTTTGCACCATAATATTGTAAAAATAAAGCTACATAGATTTCCCCCATTTTGCCCACATATACAGATGTGAAGAAATTTATGGGTTTGTCTTACTTACTGATTTTAAATACACTACACATTGTTACTTTTTCTAGGTGAATTTTGATATATTTTTATAAGCTATTGTGTGATTATTTTTATGATCCACACAACACATAGAAACTGCTATATGGACATTAGGTCAAAGATTTTTTGTATAAAGATCTTTCTCCAGCCGTAACCTGGCACCACATGACGTAATGCCATAAGGCGGAGTCAGGTCTGGAAGATTTTGTTATATGGATTTCACTTCCTGAATTCTTGGCTGAATGATGGAGCGTCTGGATAAATGACGCCTTTCAGCCCAGCGCTGTGTGCAGTTTGGTTGTATGACTCTCTTACATTTTTACCATTTCAAACATATTGTTATTGTTGCCTTCTACCTGATTCTAAACACTTAGTCACGGTAAATTAACATGAATTCCTTTCAGATGTATAGGGGCAATTTTATGGATTTTTTTCTGAAACTTTCCTTCAATGTTAAATTAGTCTCAGAACCAGCAGGTTATAAGGAACAATTTAGGCCCCTCCTCGTCCTTTCCTCCCTGCTCCTCTGCTGCTGCTGCTGTCTCTACAGTCCACTCCACAACTCCCCACCGTGTTAAACTGTGTGAAAGGACTATGGATTTATTGGGAAAATTACAGATTTATCAGAGTCAAGATCCAGGTAAATGTTTGAAGGGGTTAGCAATGGATGGGATTTAAAAAAACAAACCTCAAAACAAGCGTGTCTGAGCAGACTAAACAGATATTGGTGGGCGGGAGCAGGACCTTATTGGCAGGCCAGACCAACCTGTGGTCTGCCACTGTCAGTTTTCATTAAACTATTTTATCAAATTTTATATTGCTGTCAGTTTTACACTGTTTGGATTAAATACATAGAACTTCATGGTTATTTTCAAGCATGAATAGGATTACTTGTAGCACTGAAACAGACATTAATTTTCTGCTGAAATAACAATGCAATCAAACGTTAACAGTGTAAAGATTTATTCAATGGTTTTCACATAAACTGCCACAAAGTTGTTGAGAATGGAGTTGTTTTAAGACGCCAGCAGTCCACTTTAATCTTGGCCTCACTCACTAGCTGTAAGCTCATCAGAGACGGAATTGTTCAGAACCTTTCCGCAGAACCTCACTTTAAAAGATATATTCTATTTTACGTTATGTTACATTTTTTCATGTTAGGGCTGAACAATAAAAAAAAACCTATGATTGCAATATTGTTGAATATTTCACATACTTACTTTTCATGTTCCAGTTGTGGACAGTTAAATGTATGATGTATGGTATGCATGGCATTATGTTTTTTATCCCTTGCAATATTAATATAGCACATAATGATATTGCAATATTTGTAAATGGGCTAGCCATTGTGTAACCCTTTTACAGGGGTTATATTCAGAATGAATTTAGTTTTCTTCTAACACTAATTGGAATAAATTATTTTTGAATCTTATAGGTTCTATTGCATGAGCCCAATATTATTAATTTAATACTTTGCTCCTTGTTTCCAAGGAGTGAAGAGCTGCTTCATGCTTTTGTGTCTGGCTCTTTCATGTGCCTGTGTGTTTTGTCCTGAAATATGTGCAGTGTCTGTGAGGTGGGAGAGGGCGGGGTCTGTGTGAAAGCTCGGCATGCGGCGTTTGGATCCAAACCAATGCTCAGACGCTAATGTTTGTGTGTGTGTGAACATTTGTTTCTGTCTGGCACCCTGACCGCGTGTTAATATTCAAGTTCTAACGAGCTGCTTTGTTAGAATTACCTGCATCCCGGCGTGTTTCGAAACGAGCGCTCCCTTAGCCCCATGCTTTAGTCTCCCACACCTTCATCTGCAGGTTTTCTCTGGCAGCACACTCAGACTCATACACACATGCATCAAAATACACATGCTTCTCTCTCCCTTCTTGTAGCCCACATCATTGCCTGGCAGGGCTGATTTTATATTCATGCTGGCCTACTTTGCCTCTCTGCTTTGGCTGTACACACACTTGCATCCCACATCTGCTTTACTGAAAGTAGCTATTCATCATGCTGCATACTGCAGTGGCCGAAGGTTGTTTATAGCTAACTTTCTACTGTGTGTGTTTGTATTTGTGCAACTTTGTACATTAGACACCTCACAGTTTTTTGCTTTGCTCATATGTACCCTGCAGCCTAGACAACAGTGTCTGTAGTCGTAACAAGTCATTTAACACCACATTAGGCTGGTTAGTACATCTACACTCTGTGTCGAGCCACAACATTGCCCACTTTTTCTTATTTCCATCTGTGGTCTGCATGCAGGGCACCGTAAATCAGGACCGCGTGTTCTTCCTGTTAAATAGACTTCAACTGGTGATTACAGAGGAGAATTACAGTCTCAAAAAGGTTTAATTTGATAAATCTGTATATTTCAAAGAAACTGTAGAGAAAAAAGGAAAATGGACAGGTTTGATTGTTCATATCAGCAAGAGCAATAAATCCAGTTTCTGATCTGCTGTGGCCGTAACATTCCAAATTAGAGCTTTGTACCAGTTATTGTCAAAAACTAAAGTGATTTTTTCATCAGCGTGTGGTGCCATGTTAAATCTTATGTAAGGTGCTGTAAAATATTTTTGCAGTTTAAGGTGTTAAAGTGGGGAATTATAACTCTTTGAATAGTTTCATATTGGAGGGTTAAAGTTTGATTCTGACTGACTTTTACATTATCAGTTTTGCATTTCAGTGTTGTTTTAGCAGAAATCCTCTGATATTCCTGCAACAAGTGCCCCAGTAGGACTGCACAATACAAGGCTGAAAAAGTGAATGAAAACATTCATAATGCATAGGATTATGGGTCTGTTTTGAGGGTTCATAATTTTTGTGGACAGAATTTCTCAGTGCAGTCAGGGGGCGGAGGGAGCCTGTTTCAATTGCCCCAAGATTCCATGTCTGCTGTGTGCAGATGATGTGGTTCTGTTGGCGTCATCGTGCCGTGATCTTCAGCTCTCACTGGAGAGGTTCGCAGTCAGAACCTCTAAATCTGAGTCCATGGTCCTCAGTCAGAAAAGGGTGGATTGCTCTCTCTGTTTGAGATGAGGTTCTGGGTAGGGTTGGGCAAAATCGTATCGTTTGCAATTAATCGTCAGAAAAACTTTAATCGATTATTTTTTGGCACTTGACGATTAATAGAATTACTGCCATCAGGCAAACTGACTGGAGATTTCCCTGGTCACTCTGCTTGGTGCTCCTCTCCGCTTTAAATATAACCAACATTTTTTTTTTAAAGTTCTATAGTTTTTTTTATCACAACTCCAGTTTTACTTGACCTATCAACACAATTTAAAATTTGATGTATAGCCTTAAGTCTGTACTTTTTACACAATTTGGAACAGATTTTTATGGATAGCAAATCTTTACCACTAGTGATTTAAATTGGTCATGTAACTAGAATATGAGGGCATCCAGGGACTCCAGGGATTAATCACTATATTAATTGTTATCGGCTAAATACCACAATTAATCGGGATTAATTTTTTTGCCAATATCGCCCAACCCTAGTTCTGGGGATAAAAGGTGGAGGGATGATGGCAACACGATAGATTAAACACATGAGGCTACTTCTATACCAGTTTCTGACTTTTTGTTGTTGTTTTCTGTATGAATTATAGATAAAATGTTACTAGGAATACATTTTTAATGTTTGATTTCTCTGGACCCCTGAGCTTCTGTTTCATGACCCAGAGTGGAACTTCTTCCCAATACTTTGCTCAGAATTCTTCTCATAGATATTTCTTTTCTAACCTCTCTGCTGGTGGCTCGGTGAAGATAAATGTCTTGCCACACATTACCGGGGTTCAACCTTTCCTCTGCCACAACCTCTTGTTCACTCTCAAATATTGAGCATCCGGCAGCGGTGGTGAGTCACCGTGATTCCCCTCAGATCACCCTCTGCACCCCCTACTAAACAGCATTACTCCTCTCCCCTACATGACCCCCTCGCTCTGTGCTCAACAAATTTCAGCTGGCCTGCAGGCTGGAGAACATGGCCGCAGCGCATCTTTTAATCATGTCCCTGACTTAAATGTATGAATGTGCTCAGATAATTTATGTCATTTATGTGTTTGATATTCAGAACCTTTTCTGCATCGCTGTAGTTTATTTTTGTTGTTGTTTTTTTTACCTCGACATGTTTTGGAGTATGAAGCTTGTTTTCTTTTGAATACTATTTTTTTAAAATCTTTTTTTATCTCCTAAGTCATGTATTCATTGTATTTATATAAGTGTCTGGCATTCAAAGAGAAAAAAAGAGAAAAAGTTCTGAAGGCTGCATGTTCAGGCTGGCAATGTGCAGTGGTATTTCAGAATGGATTTTGTGTTGATACGACCTTTTGATAGCTTTTTTTTTTTTTGTGAAGGAATTTGACATTTGACATTATCATCAAGGGAGCCTAAACCTTTTATTTTGAAACCGCCTACATAATTTTCCACACTTAAAACACACGTTGGTTTGTTCTTTTGTTTAGGAGTCATGTAACTTATAAATGTAATTTTTTAAATGCATTTAGTCTGAAACTGCAGGTAAAATAATCTCCTGCCTGGCTGCCTCAGGACAGCCCAGGATTTCTCAAACCTGCATGAATGAGTCAAAGCAAGACTCTGAGCATGTTTTTGATGAGAGGATAACATTATAACATGATATAAAACTCAAAAAAGTTAATTTTACATGATATTGCCCCTTTAATATTAGTTTTTTGCATTGACATGAAAGCAGAGTTTTGTAGCTCAGTAATTTTTGAAAACATGATTTGAAAACAATGATGTCATAGCTGGAACATATTACTCTATCTTACCTACAACCTAAAAATAGCAGATGAACATGCCTTATTTTATATACTATCTGTGATGATTACATGCAGGAACAACCATAACAACAATTACAACAGATCCTAAACAACCAAGTTGCTAAACTACTCCAAAACTTTTTTTTTCCAGTATGGAGGGAAGCTAAAGTTAGCCTGTTACACAAGAGACAGACACATTTATTAAATAAAAGCTGCTAAAGTTGTTGCTAACTCTTTTTAATAAAACAAGATCAAATAATGTTTAAAAAGCCATTTTCCTGCACTCACATTCTTTGTTGATTTAACTTCTCATCTTGTGTGTTCACTGTGTGTGAACAGTGTGTGTGGTCTGCTTTGTACAGTAACACGAAGGCCATCATGCTCTGTAAATCCTAAATTCTTATTCTGTGTGTGTTTTGTGTGTGTGTGTGTGAGCTCGCACATTTGCGTGTTTCTTTCCTGACTCTGTCTCATGATGATGGATTACTGAGACTCATTGGAGCTGCTTGCTTTTATCCTCCATCAAGTGTGGCTCAATGAAACGACTCTCTCCATTGTTTGAGTGAATGATGAAAACACACACACACATCACACACACACCACACATCAACTGGCCAAACAGATTAGTTGTCCTGAATTGCCACCAGCTTGGCTTGAGTCAGGTTTGCAAGGGCTTATCTGGCAACCTTTGACCTTACCATCAGCTATCCTACACCTGCCTCATCAAACAGATATGCAGACACACACTAGGATGCTTTCAATGACACAATGTAAAAGGTGATGGGAAGTGTGCAGGTGAAGCTACGCTCTGCAGACTGTGCAATAGCGGTTCTGTTTTATTGTCCTGCCTTTTCTGATGTGCTGCATCAGATGTTTTTTATTTTTTCTTCTGTCCTCACCGCGAAATGCATTGGCAGAAGTTTCAACAACATAAAGCATCTGTGTCTTAAAAAAAAAAAAGACAGATGCATTTTGCTGTTGGTTGAAATAGAACATTTTGGCTGCAGTAAGCAAAGTTATGTTTGGAGACAAACCAGAGCTGAGTTTTTATGAGGACAACGTCTCTGTTGCTGTGCAGCACCGACGGCTCAATCAGGTCTTTGGCTTGTTTTTCAGCTATGAGATAAACATTTCTCAGGTAGAGGGAAGACTGGATGAAGATAGAGAAACTCAACTTTGGTCACAGACATTTCAATGTTCTGAGAACAATTTAGACAGTTTTTAGTTCTGTGCAAAAGTTTTAATCACCCCTAACTTCTTTAAATATTTTGTGTTGAAAGAGCCATTTTTTATTTCTCCAAGCAGCCAACATTTAGGCTTTTTTCTTTCATAGGTCATGTTTCATGAAAGGCAGTTTGTCTATCAAAAATCTCATTAACCAGTTCCTGTTAATAATAATCACAAAAATTCATAACTGGATGTACATCTATGAATGTGGGGTGCTTAAACTTCTTTTATCTTTTTCTCTTTATTTTGCTTTAAAACTCTTTAAGATAGAAACTAAAAGGCCATCTTTCTTTGAGTATAAAATAAACTAAACATCTTTTCCTTGAATTTTGAATATTAGGTCCTATTTTTTTCTGAGTTATTCATAGTAAAATAAAAATTCCCAACCCTCTTTCATGCCACTGTATTTACTGTATGCCCTCAGTCTTTTTAGAGGCAGAATAAGAATAAAGCGTTCACTGTGAGTGACTCTGTTTTGTCAGGTATATAGAAGGGCCTGAATCCTCTCACCTCTCCTGGTTCCTTTGAAATGAGCACATTTTGAGTCGCATCAGGAGACAATATGTGAGGATCATGTTGAAATGCTCACCAGAAGCCTCGAGTCTTTTCCTCTCACAGCTCTCTCTCATGGCAAAACACACAAGGATGTTTTGTCTTTTTTTCTTCAGGACAAAACTGAAGAGAGAGTAACAGTGACTTCAAGTTCTTGACAGAATTTTACTTTTTTCTCCCCCAAATTGGGTTATAAATTCAAAAGGATGTTTTTCCACAACAAAGAATTGATTCTGTTATTCTTCTTTTATTTGAGAACCACAAACTAAACCTCTGTGGATAACTAACACAGAGCGACAAGAGAAACAGCATTTTCTGTGAAAATATAGTGTGTAACGTCAAGAGCCGAATGATCCAAATTAGCAACAGTTGCTAAAAGCTACAGTGGCTAAAGGTAAAAGGAGCAAAACCAGCTAATAGAACAGAAGTAGACCAATGAAAGCGATAATTGGAAGACAAAGTTTGAGAACATAGATTTAAAAAATTTGTTAGTTAAAAAGTTATGTAAAAAAAAAAAATCAGCCATCTCCTAGATGATATTTTAATAAAATAAATGGCTAAACTATTACAAAGTATGCAGAAGGAGTTTAATTAAAGAGAGAAAAAAGGTAAATAAAAAGCTAAAGGAAAAAGTAATTTCACGGATTTACTGATTGGTTCCTGTCATGTCATTGGGATTCAGGTCGAATGAAACGCATTTACTTTTGGCTGAAGCCCAAATATTTTAGGTTCTGAACCACCTGCTGTTGGGCTTAAAGTGGTTTCAAAGTCGTTTGAGAAGGAGAGCGGTTTTCTGCTGGTCAAGAAGCTCCAGAGACGCCACTTTTATCACCAGCCTCTAACATTTCCCATTTTTAATGTCTTCTTTCTGCTCCATGTGTCAAAGAGAATTCCTGCCTCATTTGTTTGATGCTGTCCCTCTACGGGTGAGCTCTCAATCACAACCTTCCCTTGATGCTGCTTCTCTGACTTCCTCTTGGTTTTCCTCTTTGTTCTTTCACTTTTTTTGTCTCTCTTAAATTTTCACCACTTCAGATGTTTTCCCTCTCTCTCGTCCCTCTCGAGTCAGCTTTGCTCCCTGGTGAGAGAAAGTCCTCTTTAATGATAGCGCTCTACTTGTTAACACACAAATCATCATGATTTCTGTTTTGGCCAAATCCAAGCTTTTTTTTCATGAAATAGAGTAGAGCTTCCCAAACGCTGCCATTGTTTTAGGTTTCTTTTTAATTTGTTGAGTTTATGATGCTAATTATAGCATGGTGGTTAGTCTGTGATTGATACGATTAGTTTGAAGAACTTCTAGCCTTAAAGCTAACTTGTATTTTGGAAAGATTTAATATTATAAATCCAGAAATGGCCTTTTCAAGACCTTTTCTGTAACCTTTACGGCCAGTGGCGGTGACATTATAAAACTATAAAATATATTGTGAATTTTATGATTTATTTATTTATTATTTTTACACGTCAGGACAAAAGAAAAAAACATATTCATGCACAAGAAAAGTACTGTATATAAGTTCATACCAAATTTCATAAAAAACTACCGGCAGTACAACTAAACTATTCCGACATATTTCTTTTCTAATTCTTATTATAATGTAGTCTTAAAGGTGTTTAAAAATAACCCTCATGGATTTGAGAGAGAGGTCATAGAAAGAAGTTGAATTATTTAGGTAGACAACAGGCTAGCATGAGCTAATCAACATGTATTAGTAGCATCGATCACATATTTGCATACAATTTATTTCTGTTGTAAGTATAAAAACAAACAAAAAAAATAGTCTGTTATGTTTGGTCACATTTTCAAAGAGCCATTGCAGAGGGACTAAAGAGCCACATGTGGCCCCAGAGCCGCAGGTTGCAGACCTCTGGACATCTTCAGTGCTACCAGACAAAAACTAATTTATTGCGTAAATAAAAGATGCTGCTGAAAATGACTACTTTGTTCTTAGACTCTGTTTGTTTGGTCTAACAAGTGTGGCCAAATGAGAAAAAAAGAGACCAAAACAAAATTCTTTTCAAATACTGAAAATTAGAATTTGCTGGGCCAGCCTTGAACCTGTTTAACAGAAAATCCCCTTAATGTTACAGGTTTACATGCAGATGTTGTGGTGCAGATAATCTGATTTGGTGGCTGAAAAAGCTTTGCGAGTCTGTAAACAATGGTTGTAGTGTGTGTGTGTGTGTGTGTGTGTGTGTAAGGGAGTATCGTGGTCTTCTGGAAGACAAAATGGGAAAAATGTTTTTTTGTTTGGGACCCAGCAGCCAGCATGTGACGAGACTTATTGCTCGATCCGTTCCTAAGCCTCTTTGGCCGGTCAGGTGGCAGACATTCTGAACTGCAGCCTGTCCCTGTGTATGAACACACATACACACACACCCACACACACACACCCTCACACACACAAATGTGTTTTTCTGGCCTGGATTTGTTGTATTTGCGACAGCTGAAAACTGTTCTCCTCCCCCATTTTTTTTCCTGCTGTCAGAGACTTCTGGTCACAGAAAGTATTGACGGTACGCCTGCATCAGTTAGCTTCAGCTGTTTGTACCTGAAGGGATTCCGCTGAAGCTGCGGCGGGGGTACCCCCCCCCCCCCCCCCCCCGCCAATGCATCTGTCGGTGGAGAAAACAGGAGCTGTCCGTTGTGCTGAAATCAGCCCACTGCATTTGTCTTCTCTGGTTGTCGTTTTGCTTCCAAGGCAAACATTCACACCATCCCTGCCCCTGTGCATCACCTTTCCACCCATTTAGAACATCTGATGTCACCTTCTGTCTGTCTCGTTTTCCCTCCTTGTTCTCACTCTGTTTGCTGTTTCTCTGTTCTGTTTTAAGCTCCTTCCACTCCAGCAAGGATGCTTTTGAAAGAATAATTCCTGTCACCTGCTGCTGAAAGGCGAAGTTGGACAATAATGTTTTTGCAGTGTCTGTATTATAAACAATTGAACCACTGAACTAGAGTTAAGTGATATTAATCATGATTACTGGCTGGGAAATAAAACAATAACATTACATATTGCAATAGAAACCTGATCAATATCAATAGAAAATACGCCCAATAGAATGTTGTTTCTTTTTACTGAATGCACAGCATTCTGGGGATGTAGGCAGAGAAAAAGCTTTTACTGCTCGACCTCTCAAAGCCCCGCTAAGCAAGGTTGGTGGCATCAACTAACTCCCTCTTTGGTACGCTAGCAACAACCTGTTGAGTAACATGCGCAGCAGTTTTATGTTTTGCCTCAGAACTGCCTAAAATAAAAAAATAAGGATGTGGAGTGAAAGGAGAAAGTGATGCAACATCACAAGAGGAAATTGTGGATAAAGGAGGAAAAGTCACATCAGCAGTTTAATCAGCTTTTTTTCTCCTGGTCTTTATTTCAGATAGCTAAAACAAACATTTAATCAATAATTATTGATATGAAACTGTTCTATCCTGATACATTTTTTAGCCATATTGCCCAACCCTAGCTCTCATTCATGGGATGTTTTGCTGCATGCATGAACATGTTATGGACTGCATGTGCAATGAAATTCCTGCAACACCATTTGCAACAAACTGGTTAAAGTTTTAACCTTTGAATGGATGTGTGTGTGAGTCCGCGTGAGCTCTCTGACCTTGTGACGCGTTTGAGTGTTGTCGCGCACTTGTCCGCGAGTGTGTACAGAATGTTTCGTGCCCGCTCTTGACAAGATTTGAGTCAGATGTCGGAGGCGGTAAAAAGGCACACTGTCTGTGGTGAAGTGGAGACTCTCATAAAGAGAAAACAGCAGGCATTAAATCCTGCCTTCTCTCGGCCCTCTTTCATCCAGCTCGCCCTATTTGGTTTCTGACAGAGTTAATAGAACTTGACAAGCCAATACACGGGAAAGCTCAATAGATTTGCTTTTTTTTTTTTTTTGATGTATGCGCAGAGGCACATTCATGCTTATTTTTACAGAAAATGCACCCAGGGTGCTGTTTTTGGCTACAGCTACACAAATGTCCATGTTTTTGAATCGAATGGAACTGAAGAGCGGACATTTTGGAAATAGCAGTTGCTTGATTAGAGTTTGTCACCTTTACATCATTGTATCTGATGAATACACCAGTGGATAGAAAACAAATCTTTTTTGCTCATGATCTACAATGTTTAATTCATAGGTTATATTTTCTGTATGCTCAGTTAGTCCCATCTTTGGTAAAAGGTTTGAAAATGTTTTTATTTAATGGTGTATGATCTAAATAGTCTCTTATTTTATAATGCAAAACACAAATGTTCATATTTGTTTTGATTTTTACCATGAATGACTAAGTTATTTTAAAACAATATGGTTATATTAAATGTCGGCATGCTTTAGTTTGAATTTGGTTCAAGTTGGTTGTTTTTTTTAATTTATAATAGTGGTAATAAACTCAAAAAACATTGTGGATCTTTCAGCTTTAACAGATTTTCTATCACCTGGTGCTGTGAAATGGAGATCATGTGCCTGTGTGTGTCCATCTGTATCTCACCAACCACTGAGTGAGTTTTATTAAAGCTCAGAAAGTAATCATTAAAGGTACATGTACTGATTACTTCTTGGAGTCAGTACAATCCAAGATGGCTGCCACAGCTAATCAACTTTACCAAACAAAATGATTATAACTTGGTAGGGGTGTAAGAAAATATTGATACTTTAAATTAAGGTTGAATATGTAAACTTTCATGCCATCAGGTCATTCTTGTTGTGTTTTAGCCTCCGACCATTAGTTGGCAGCAGTCAGCTGGCCACTTGGCTCCTCAACTCCCGAGGAGCCTGGGAGTATAATGCTAGCTCAAATGTTAGCATTGTGAGTAAACGTTAGCACTAAGTACTGATGGCTGAATCTGAGAGGATCAGACAGACACCCACAGCCTTCAAAGCTGAGCCAATGTTACCAGCTGTTTAATATTAGCCAGGATGTCCATATTTTAAGCCAAATTGAAGTGTCCTGTATGGGAAGGTCTGTCTCCCGTCTGCAGCTTGCAGTCAGAGCCGTCACGATTTGGTAGGCATTTGTCTAGAGCTCCGAGTCCCCAAGTGACGGTACGGAAGTGGCCAACGACCATATAAAACACTAAACATTAAAATTACTGTCATACTCACTCTCCCTCTTAAGTGAAAGGGGCCCCATGACTGTAACACATACTGCAGCAGCTTCATTTATTTTCAAACGTATTTTCATTTTCAAATATATTATCAAACTATTTAATGGAACATTTGGCCTAACCACTGAAAACATGTCATTATATCGTAATATATCACCTTGCTTACAGTATCGCAATATATTGCAATATATTGCAATATATTGTATTGTGCGTGACCCCGAATCCTGATATGTATCATATCAACAATTTCTTGCCAATACACAGCCCTATAACTTGGCAAGTTAGCTGCTAACTTTGCTAGGAACGGCGCCCCAGCTGGTTTCATGAGTAGCTTAAATTTTGTCCAGCTTCCTGCGCAACACTCGTATACACTGATAAACATGAATGTCTGCACAAACTAGTCTATTCAGTGTCTTCTAAAACATTCAATTGGTTGAATTATGACTACAAGAAATTGTATTAAATGACTGTTTTGCTCATTTCAGTGAAGGACTTTCAGACTTTTTTATTGAACAATACCAAGCAGTTTATTAATTTTCTGCAAATAATGTATTTTTGTCAAATCTAATCAAATTGATGGCCTCATCTGGTGTGTACCTTTGTTTTATTTTGTGTCTACCATTTCAAGACTTGTGACTTAGTTTATGCTATCATTAATAGCTGCTTAAGTCGCAGTGAAACCTGCCTGGTTTGTGCTTTTTTTATATTCATCCTCGTGTGGATTTATGTGAAAAAATGTAGTATTTTAAGAAAGCTGAAGCTATGTGTCTCTGCATCGTTTCATCCACTTCAGTTTTTTTTCTCCTTTTTGTTTCTCTCTAAATTTGACAGTACAAGCAGCACTTGGATGCCTCAGCTCATGGCTGTTAATTTGCTGACTTATGGGTGCATGATTTTGTGCTGACGCGGTGATTGTGATGTTGATCATCTGAATTTCATGAGAGGGGGTGCTTCGTCTTGTCTCGTCTGCCATCTGTGCAGATTCTGGTTCAAAGGCCCATGGGAAATGCAGTCCAGGGGGTGCCTCCTCCGCCTCCCCCCTCTGTCTGGAGGCTGCAGTCAGTCAACATTGATTAGTCAGATAGAAGATGTGCACACGTTGCCTTTTATCCTCTCACTTCTTCATCTTTAACACTTTACCTCCTCTCCTTATTTATTTCTGTTCATCCAATAATTATTTTGTGCACCAGTCCTTTTCATTTAGGTTTCAAAGCAAATATTTTATTTGGTTGAAATCCAAATGTATTCAAGTTTTCAAAGCTACACTTTTAGAAAAGGTTAGAAAAACGAATCATTTTGAATAACTGTGACACAACTTTCACATACATAAATAAAAAAGGTATTCTATAAATGAACATATATTCTCCACTTTTCATTATAAAATTTTAGATTACAGAATACATGTTGCAGATGACTTTTAGCTACAACCACATCAAATTTTATCTCGGTATCTAAAAAAATGTACAAAGTTTTGTACATTTATGTTTTTTATTGTTATTTGGCTTTGGATGCCATCTTGAATCAGGTTGATTACAAAAGCTAATCAGTTCTAGTTGTGCCTCTAATGATTACTTTCTGAAGGTTTCGTTAAAATTAATCCAGTTGTTTATATGATATTTTGTTAACAGACACATGCACACACCAGATTAAAAAATGGTTTAGGATTCATTTTGAATGAATTAAATTTATGGCTTCACATGTATTTTCAAATTGGGGTCAAGAGCTAAAAAAAAAACAAATTAGAAGACGAAGTTCAGTCTGTGACGATGAACCCAAACTGCTGCTCTTATCGATGCATTTTATGAGAAATGAGGTCATGCAAAAACCAGAATGCGGATTATTGAGTGTTTAGTGGCCAGTTTAGCCCCAGCATAATCCATATCTTTGCAGAGATTCACTATGGTCATCAGTGGAGCACTAAACCCTCTGCTGCACATTGCAAAGCTGCAGGCAAAAAAACTGCTCACCCGTCCTGATAAGAAAAGCACAAGAGCATTCATCCTCACTTTCTTTTCCTTTCTTTTTTACGCTCAATCTTCCCTGTTCAGGGTCATAGATGTATCCTTTTTAATAACTGTTTTCTCCCGTGTAAACGCAGCTTTCTTTCGCTCGTTTGCCGTTTAAAATTGTCAAATCTCTTGTTTGTTTTTCTCTCTCATCTCCCTCACTTGTTCCCTTGTTTCTCCCCTCTCACTTGCTTTCAATTTTGCTCTCCTGTGCTCTGTGGAGCCCTCTTGGCGAAGCGTTAAGTGTATAATCGGTGATCTCGTGTCTAGATGGGGCTCTTGTCTCCCCTCGCTTTGCGCACAATGGCCCGAATGGACACGATTCACTCAGGGGACATAAATGAGTAATGAGCCACACACGTAAACACACACACTGAACAAACAGGCAGCGTGGACGTGCCTCTCCAGCCCTCTCCCTGGGGGCTTTGAAGTTGCATATTGATGATGCCAGATCTGAAGGCTCAATTGAACGCTCGGAGGCAGAGGAGGTGGCCATTGACCGTCCTCTCGCCTCATTCACCTGTCATCTCTGATGAGCCCTAATGAGCAACAGGTGCCGCTTTTGCCAGGTTTGGCCTTGATAGTCATTCAGTGTTTAGCATCAAGTCAAAGTCATCAGCCTGTGTAATCGCTCGTTTGAAGTGTCATCACAGCACTTCATAACAGGCTGCGGTGGGTCTGAGAGAGACGGTTTCTAGTATTAGCTAAATAATCAAATGATCATTTAATCATTTTTCAAAATGCAAGCTGTAGAAAGCTGAGATCAAGTATTTTTGACTAAATGTTGGGCTAATTCTACAGCATTAGTGACCCATCACATTAAATTGAGGACTCTGTCAAAAATGAACCAAGAACACTTTTATATATTCTCAACATTTTAAGCTACATTTTGATACCTGGATCATCCTGATATGAATGGCTCCAGAGATAACACATTTATATTTGGCCTAAATCCTATTTTTAGGTTATTCTAATAAGGAATTTTTGATGATTTTGAGAGGAAACCTTAAACTAACCTCAAAATGACAAAAAAAATCAGGCGTTTCTGTTCAAAGTCACATTTTTGAAGCTACTACTGGAAAAGGGGCTTTAAAAAATCACCTAGTAACAATTTGGGGTTACCAATTAACCTAACAATCATGTTTTTGGTGTGTGGGAGGAAGCTGGAGTACCCGCGTGCATGGAGAGAACATTCAAACTTTACCCAGAAAGGTCCCCGGGCCGGGATTTGATCCGGCAACCTTCTCACAGCTACAGCTCTAAAAACTGAGCCCCCATTCAGTCAGATTTTGACAAAATGTAGTTGTTGCAAATGTTTTAGCCATTTATTGCAATACATAATTTATACATCACAAATACACTGCACATCTTCTGTTTTAAACCAGTGATCTTGACTACCTTTCAGTTTTCTTCAAAATAAAAGTTAAATGAAAT
This sequence comes from Cynodonichthys magdalenae, assembly GCA_031762555.1. Lineage (NCBI taxonomy): Eukaryota > Metazoa > Chordata > Actinopteri > Cyprinodontiformes > Rivulidae > Cynodonichthys > Cynodonichthys magdalenae. The sequence continues at coordinate 10,440,115 of JARVJO010000082.1, forward strand.
GTGCAACTAGATGAAAGGTTTCAGGAAGTTCTGGTCACAAACTGTAAAAAACCTACCCTAAACAGAAAAGTTTTTATTTTTAACATTTTAGGATTTTTTCTCTTGTTCTGACTAGAAAAAAAAACAAAAGATAAAGGCTAATCAGACATTATTTTTAACACAACACTCATTGATTAGTTTTACCATAGGCTGCATGAAATTAGAGGAACATTATTGTTAAAAATTGTTTTTTCCTCTTCTTTCCTTTTATTTTTGCTGTTGTCACAATGCTCCAAACACTTCCTATGAGCTTTTATCCTCTATCATCTAAATCAGCTGAGCATTTAGGGCAGTGTATTGTGCAGTTTGTGTCTTTATCTGTGATTTATTGCAGTTGTTTGCAGTGTGGATAATAAGATAACAAGTTTTCAGTGCGTTGTGCAGCCCTAGTTTTAACTTTAATTGACAAAGATTGGTACTTTGAATTGTACAAAGATTTAACATTTGTTTTTTACAACTAGGTTCAATGTTCAGTTTCTGCAAATTTTCGATTTTAATAATTTTATGAAGCTAAAGCTAAAACCAGTCAGCTTTGTCTTCTTTGTGACCAAAATCAGTTCTTTTTTTAAGTACTGAACTTTTTTGGGGTTTTTTAACAGCAGTGATTCAAAAAGTTATGTAAAATTCATCTTTTATACATCTGAAAATGATGCTAAAGACAAACGTCACTTTAATCTCCAGCTTGCTCTCTTGCTCAAACTTTAATTGGAGGTGTTTTCTTTAATGGAAAGAAAACTTTAAATATCACTGCGTGTTACTTGCTCAGCACCACCGACAAGGATCATTAACAACTAGCTGATATACATAGCAGGTAAAGTAGCAGCTTAAGAGACAATTATAGCTAAAACATTAGTAGAGATAAGAAAACGAAGAAGGTTAAAATAGATAGAACGTGTGATTTGACTTTCTATCCATTGTTCAAATTATTGTTGCTGAGGTAACAAAATGTAAAAACTTTAAAAAAAAAATCCATTTATCAAAACGAACTGAGCAACAAGAGATTTGTAAGTACCACATGTGAAATAGGGTCATATGGACACAGAGAGATTATCTTCCAAACCTTTCATGAGATCTGATTATTTTTGCTGGTAAAAACTGTTCATAGAAGCTCTGTACAGCATGAAGAATGTCCCTGACACTCACCTTGACTCTCTTTGACGCAGTTCGAGTGATGCCCAGCTGGGAACTAACATTTTCTGGGCTCTGAATGAGCAGGATTGTAAAAGTGATCAGATCTAAAATAGAAACGGAAGAAGGAGGAGGAAAAATTGCACATTTTTAGCTGGAAGTCTGAATCAATAGGTTGAGAAAAAAAATTACTGTGCTAGACAGGCTTTTGTTCAGCTTAGAAATACCTGACAGTACAAGAAGCTTAGTCATCAATGATCACCCCAAACTGGGATAATCTCTGAATTTATACCTGGCAGGAGTATTTTGGATAAACTGAAGACTTATCAGAGACTTATTTTTTTGGAGATCCAGAAAATAATTTTAATTTAAAAAATTTGGCAGCTCGACAGCTCAGTGGTTAGTTGATGTTGTTACACAGGTGACGGACATGTAGGACAACTTCAACACATACAACACTGTATATATACATAATAAGGTAGGATTTGGCAAGACTTATGAAGTAGTTATTGCACTATTATGTCAAATTTACTTTTTTGAGCTTTATGTCATGTTATAATGTCATTCCCTCATCAAAAACCTAACCAGAGTGTTGCTTTGACTCATTCGTGCATGTTTGGAAATCCTTGAATCTCCTGTGGTAGCCATGTGGAGCTGCCTAAACACTTGCTCGGATAAAGCACCACCTATTTATTTGAAAGACCTTCCTGTATCACACCAAAGTTCCTTATAGGGTTGGGCAAAACCATATTGTCGGCAATCAATCGCCAGATAAACTGTCAATAATTATAATTTGCCCCTTTGCAATTAGAGCTAATACCCTAACCCTACGAACTTGTTCAGTCACCTGAAACACCAACATAAACTAGAGTAAGTGGAAAGCCAGGAAAGTCAGACCAAGGCCACAACATTCGCTTCATGGAAGTACAATTGTCATCTATTAATTGCCATATTAACTATCAAGTAATTACGATAAATGTTTTTGCCAAAATTGCCCAACCCTTGTTCCTTACAACCTTACTGGAGGTTAGTAAGTGTAGCATGAACGACCGTGACCTGACATGACCTTTTGACCACCACTGGTCTCATAACTAACTGGACTCTGATCTAAAAAATTTTTTTAGAGTCAAACTCTATATTAGCTTTCAATCATCCGTCCTTGTCATGAAGATAATGCTGACATGACAGTCTGTTTTAATCTTATGTGATCCATTATTCTAAAAAAAGAAAATGATCATGAACATGATTTTCCTTTTTAAAGGGATTTCTATTTCAAGTGTGTGTATTATCATACTGTGATCTGAAGATGATTTTTGAACTGTCATTCTCAGATGAGAAAAAAACAACAGATGCATGTCTGTTTGACCATGACACCACTCACAACAGATTTCTATTAGAAAGACATATTTTGACTTCTGACAAGACCTGGTATTATTGTTGTGTCTAGTACACACACAACTGAACTCTGTGCAAACTGGTAGAAGCCAGTTTGAGTTAGTTCTGGGTTGGATTCTGCTGAGGAAGCTGAGAGCTTTGAGACCTGATGATGGGCGACAACCATCTGTGGGGAAAAATGTAATTTTGATTATCGCAAACGAGAAGCTTTTGCCAACCCGATGGGGTCTGATAAGGCTGTTTTGAGACAGAAAGCAAAGTTGTCTCAGTAAGTTTGTGCAAACCTCTCCATAATGACGTCCAGGGCAGATCTGAATCGTCTGGACCTCAGAGCAAGCCTTCACCTCCAATGAGACAGAGGGAAGTCTCCAACTCTGGTGAGCTGATGAACTGTACCTAATTTAAGGCGTTGCTCGTAAAGCGTTCGCAGAACAGTCCTGGTTAAACAGCCGAGGCAACTTTGATATAATTCTTCTGATCTGCAGTAAGAGTAAAATACCTAATAAATAATCTTACCAAAACCATAACACTTTCTCTCCCAGTTGACAAAAACATATAGGTTTTAACCTGGGTATCTTGTCAACTCATCTATAGAATATTTCCTTTGGGAAAATATATATTCTCATTCTATAATGGTTTAAACATCCAGACCTTAACATTGACGTATAGCATCAAGTCTACAATAACTATCATCTTTAACTGTTTTAGAAAAGGGTGAATAAATATTGGTCAATAACATGACCTGGTGCTCCAACTTTGGTAAAAATGTAGTGTAGGACAGAAACAGTTTATTGCCCTTTTCTGTTTCTCTCCTACAAACACATTACAAAAGCATATAAACAAACTCTTGTTTTCAATACTTGCTCCTGTCATATAGACCTGTCAAATGTTCTGATAATCTCCTGGATCATCATTTATGGGAAATAGGTCGACTGTACCTTAGCAACTGGTTCCCAACAATCTGTGACTCAGCATCTAGTTCCCTTACTTGGTGTTTGTGTGTGTGTGTGTGAATGTGTGCATGCGTGTGAACGGAACATACAGCCCCTGGGAGCAATCGTTGTCATGATCCTGATAAAACAAACATCTTCAACCAGTTACTGAGAAAACGGTGAGGTCAGGGCCTCAGAGGAGCGAAGGATGGCACCACCTCTCTTCTTCTGCTCGGAGGCACGTGGCACATTATCTCTGGTCCCTGTGCATGTTTGGGTTTTTGTCAGTGTCATAAACTTCTCTTGTGTGTGCTCGCTGATGCGATTACTCAAACCTTTGTGTGACTTTTCTTGTTATGGGTGGGTAACCGACACGGTGGACGATGTTCAGAGTGAGGGGGGTGACAACAGGCATGAAGGTTATGAATGTTTAAGCAAAAGACTTGCGCCCTCATGAAACTAATTACTCGTCTTCTGCGCGTGATAGCACCAGTTCTCGAGTGCACTGTTCTGTGTGTTCAGCCTTGCTGCTATTTCAAGCAGTGTGTTTATTTATTCATCAATTAAAAGCACCATTTGCGTAAATAATGGGCTCAAGCATCAATCACTTTTATTGAAGTCATTGGGTTTGTAGAGCATATATTTGAGGTGAATGTTTTTCTTGTTTCTATTTTTTCCTTCGTCTGGCTGCCGTTCTGATTCCAGATTGCTCTCGGCAGCCTCACCCAGGTTTTAAATGGCTTTTCCAGATGTTGTTTTCTGGAAAAGAGATAATATTATGGAGGGAAGCTCCATTTTTTGTCTCTACTTCATGCATTTGGATTTCATGCTCCCCTTTTTTAACCACTGAATTGTTTGTCACTAGACTCAATTTGTTGCAGTTGTTTGCATCACCCCTCTCATCTCACTGTGATGCTCCGAATAGAACGAGTCAGAGGAGAGAGATAACGCTTGTGCTGTACATGAGTAGGCATGCCTGGGGGATGTGAGTCTTTGTGTTGAGTCTGTGTGTTGCAGCAAGTTTCTACAAACGCTGCCTCCCTACTCCTCACCCCTGAAGCTGTGTATATTGAGCACCTTCAGACGGACAGGTTGTGTGGATGAGGTAGAACAAGCCGGTCCCTTGTGAGCTCTGTAATTGGGAACCTCAGAGGAATCAGGATGGGAGGATGGAGAGAAACAATTCAATGTGGGATGAATTTAATTCTTCCTCCTTTTATTCCATACTTCATCCAGTCTAATCTGTGCTAATGCATTCATAGAGTGCAGCAGATCAATGCAGTTCACAGAGAGAGAGAGGGAGGGAGGGAGGGAGGGAGGGAGAAAGAGAAGGGGAAAGGACTGATCCTGGGACTGAATAAAAGAGAAAGGAGTTAGTGTGTCTGACGGAACCAAATAGAGGGAATTGAGGCAGGTTGACATCTGTGGAGATTGTGTTAAGCATCGTGGCTAACAAGTCTAATGACACAGCCCTGGGTCTGAAGCCCGATCAAGCAAAGTGTTCTTCCAGCAGTAAACATGAGTTACAAGGCAAAACATTATTGTTAAAGGTCTCACTGGGCCTGAGACGGAGAACTATTGATGGGGCCGCATGTAATGAATGCTTGGCTTGCTAATGATTGCCGCAGCTAATGCTCTTTTAGATGACCATGTTACACATTGAGTCGCTGTTTTTGTTTTCAAATGACTATATGCAGACATGCTCTTCATGCCTGAAACACCACCACCTTTTGTGAATATAATTATACATTTGTAATTAATAAAAATACATTTTTTTGGTGGGCCACAAGGTCTATAAAACACTGGTGGAAACCCTGCATTTGGTTTAGTGATTCAGTCCCAAGATAACACATGAATTTAATTTACCTCCTACATCCCAGGACCTACAATATGACTTTTGCGTACTAGTACAAGGTGATGATTATGCGTGAGCAATAAATCATGCAGCTCTAGTTGATACCATACCATCAAAGAGTGGAAGAAAGGGAGTCGAGCCAGTTTCAAACATTCTCTTCAGCAACCACATTCGAATACATCTGCTGTTTATGAAAGACTTTGTTGCTGTATGTTTTGAATCAGATATTCATTTAATAATAAAGGAGAAAGCTACAAGAATTTAGGTGAAATATTGCTTGAAACCAATAATAACCTCAGTCAAAATGTAATGAATTTTATAGGGCGATAAATATGACCAACGGTTATTCGAAAGAAAGTGCATGATTTTTCATGAAGATTTTACGTAACAGAACAAAATAAAATGATCCGGTTTCTGCCAGGTTCTAAAATTATTCAAAGCTACCCTCAAATGTACAACAACACACATAGTATTTCATTATGTCATCACTTACTAAGCTAAATGGAAGTAGGAAAACTGTGCGTAGAAAAGTGTTCATTCCATGATTTATTTAGTGTATCAGAAATAACAAACCACTCGTTTTATGTTTGACTGTATCTGTCCCTCACATTGTTGAGAAATTTTGACCCACTCTTTTTTACAACATTGCTTCAGTTCATTCAGGTTAATGGCCTCTTGTTTTTTTTTTAAGAGGATGTAAATCTTTCTTTGGGGGCCTTCAGTCTTTCATTTTACTTGAAAATCACTGCCAAGGGAACTTTATTGGAGGTGGAAAAAAACAGCACAATATAAATTATAACCTAATTTGATTTGCAAATACAGCAAAGTTGTGTTTAATGGCTACTACTTTTGGAAGTTTGTCAAAATTAGAATTCATTGCTTATTTAAAAAACATGTCTCATTATAACCACTTTCAAACAGTTTTCTTTAATGACACCGCAGTTATTTCAGACGTTTTTCATTTTTATGTTCCCTGACTGAGCGAACGCCACAGCTGCAACAGTCATGATGTTTATCTTGTTCTCTGTCTTGCTAGCTGCTCATATTCTGTTGCGTCCTTCTGTTCCATCTGATTTAATAACCTCGGCGGTGCTCCCTTAGCTTGATGGTTGCCATGGTTACCATTTCCTGAAGAGTGTAGTATGCCGAGGACAAACTGTGTGGGTATGCTCGCTGTTGGTGCGGTGTGCACAAGTGAATGTGAGGCACGGCCGTATGAAGGCTGTACTTTCACAAGTAATTATAGTGCTTCGGTCGTTTAGAGACAGAACATTTGCACTCGGTTTGATAAGTGTGGTATCATCTGACTAATGCCATCTGAGAGGACAAGGACTGAAATGTGTATTAATCAGTGTGAATCTAAATGCCTTTGACTACTGCTGTGTGTGTGAGTGTGTCTCAGGTAGTGGAGGAGGCCATTTTTATGCTGCCTGTGTGGTGAGTGATTGAGCTTCACAGAGGAGAGTGCTGCTCTCTTCGTAATAGAGAGAGAAGAGTAGAGGACACGGTGTGTTAGTCCATGTGTGTGTGTCCAGGTAAAAAATGTTTATTTGTTACAGCTTGTGTGCCCCCCCCAGTCATAAAAATGTTTTTCTAACCTCAATCAGCATCTATCAGAAGTCATGCTTACCTCTCCTGGAGACAGAAAAGTAAAACCTCTCTAAATCATTCACTCATTTTCTTCTGTCTTTTTACCCTCCCCCTCTTCCTCCCCTCTTATGAACCCTCTTCAACCCATCCTTTGCCTCGTCCCGTCCCGCACGCCTTCCTCCAGCTGGTTGGCGGGGAGTTCGACCTGGAGATGAACTTCATCATTCAGGAGGCAGAGAGCATCGGCTGCATGGTGGAGCTGCTGTCCCACTGCGAGGTGACGTGCCAGGCTGAGATCTGGAGCATGTTTACGGCCATACTGCGCAAGAGCGTGCGCAACCTGCAAACCAGCACGGAGGTTGGCCTCATTCAGCAGATTCTGCTCAAAATGAGCTCTGTGGACGACATGATCGCAGGTGAGACACGGATACAGTGGGATAACTTTTATATTGAAGCATGTAGGAAAAAAGCCTGAAAGCACAAAATAGTATCTAAAGGTTTGCCAAAAGTATTGTATTGGTAACTAAAAGCTAACGGTAGCATGAAAACAAATAGCTACAAAAGTCACAGCACTTCTTGAATGAGCATCTTGATGCATAAAACAACACAATAACATTTGAAATCAAATGTTCATGAAACGGAACAAAACTGGTTGCCCTGGTCCTGGTGGCAAAGATGAAAATATCTAAGTAAAAAAAACACTAAGACTTATGTAAAAGTCAGATTGCAAAAAACATACAGAAAATAAAAACACAGAAAAACAACACACCAATTGCAGTATTTTTGGACAGTGCATGTTGATTTTTTTTTTGTAAAACTGAGCTAATAATTCCTCTTTTTTTAATTTCTGTCTAAAAGTTACTTTTTACGGAATATGAAATATATACACACTTAGAACAAAAAGTAAGGAAATTTATGTAGATTATTTCTTTGTTGTAACACCTACGTTTTGGCAATAAAACTTATAATAAATTCCTGATAGGTAGCACCTGGGAGTACCAGAAGCTCAAAACAAGTGTCAGTAACAACAGCAAAATAAGCTGTTTGGTTTAGATTCATCCATTTCCCCTTGGGATCAATAAAGTATTTTTGAATTGAATTGAATTTGACAAATTTTTCAAGTGCAAAACCTGCATACTTGGCTGTAGTGTTCATCCCACAAATGCATGTTCCTTACAAATGTGGCCCCATTTAAAAGGGACATTAACAGGCTTTCCAACAGTATAAGATTTATTACCAAGAAGCATTGTTACAACAAAAATAAATAACCTAACAAACAAATTTCCTTATTTTTTGTGTTGCATTTAGAATTGGACTATGTGTTCATTCTCAATTATTATAGTAACTGTGTTTAAATGTTTTCTAAAATTAAAAGTACCCAAAAGTGACGTTGAAAAATTGCACACTTGAAGAAATAAAGTTGATTGTATTTGTTGGATAGGTTGAACCACATTATTTGCTTTGTGTTTTTGGTTTACAGTTTTGTATTTTTTCTCCACAATATAATTATTGACTTTGTTGTTTAAGACTTGTAAAAGCTTGCCTAGATTTGGTAAAATTTAATTTTGCGAGGTACTATACATAAGGTTTGATTGCAGATCCTCCATCTTTGTGCACGTTCACACTGAGCTTGACCTCTCAGCGTGCATGTGCCTCCTCCCCCCTGCATACTCTCTGAAATCCCTACCTCCTTTGGATAATGGCTTTTATAACTTCTCTAATTTATTACTGCTCACAACACAGCAAAGTGTACCCAGTTGATCAGTTTAGTGTTGATTTTCACCAGCGCGTTGTTCTGACTTGGACTGGACTCTTTCCTGAAACTATTTAAAATGACCTATATGGATTAATTGTACCAAAACCAGAGCTTGGGGGTTTTTAAATCTGGGACATTGTGTATTGCGTTTTGCTCTCACATCCAACACCTCATTGAGCTAACGGTCTCCTTTATTCCCTGTTGCTGGGCTCTGGCTAATGAAATATGGTGGGAGAGAATCTATTCATATCCAACAGGCTTAATGGGAAAGAAGAACCTCTCTAAGCAGATCGTTTCATGTTAGGGTTGTGCTCTTTTACTGCCAATATTGCACTGACTGTTTGTGTCAGATAACAGTATGGTGTGTGGTTTGGTGAAAACGGTTTGAACAATTAATGCCTTACAGGTTGTACATTGATAGCTCTTTAAAGAACTTCAATCTGGGAATTAAAGTTTAATTTTACCCTTAATTTTGCTTCCCAAGTTTTTTCTGGTAAAAATAACATGATAAACCAGATTGCTGGATGATAAATTGTCTCAGAAATTATTGCAAATAACAATGATATTGTTTGGAGATAACCCCCCCCCCCCACACACACACACACACACAAACACCTTCCACTTACTAAGTTTACGAAAATTTATTCAATTTACGTATGGAAAAAAAGTTAGAAAATGTACAGGAGTTTCTAAAATTTATGTAAAGTTACAGATGGACTGGGAGGGAGTTTGTGAAAACAACACACAACAAAAGCTACAGAAACTGTAACATCGCTAACAACCTTTATCCAGGCCAGTACAATTCATCCTTTCTGTCTTTCTCTGGCTTCATAACATAATTGTGGTCACCTGCATGCTTCTTACCAAGTTTACAAAATTTAAGTAGGGTAAAATAAATTACTCCAAGTTCCCGCACAGTCATCAACTGAAAGAAGTTGTCAGAAAACAGAAGACCCCCCCTTTGGCTAAACGCTTTTTCACGGGGCTCTCATGCTACAGAGGTTACGATACCTGGCACCCAATTACCTGACGCCAGAGTTCACTCCTCTCTACGCTAAGAAGTAGAAAAGACAGAGACACAAAGAAAACAAACAAAAATTATGAACCTCATTTTAATTTATTGTGCGATTAATTGATTCATTGCTAACTGTGACAGGCCTAACTGCAAATGCTACAACTAACTGCTTTTTGCCACTATTTGCACTTCTGGACATCCACTGAATTTCGTCTAGACAACCTTGAAGTGTGAAACTGATCGTAAAGTAAAAGTTTAGGGGTTCACTTGTCTTGGCCCCGCTCCCACTCGACATTAGCTTGTCCAGTCTAGTCAGAATTAGTCTCTGATTGTTCGAAATGAACCATAATTCCTTGTATTCAGTACACAACAGAGCCTACTAGCAGTGTGTGTTTTGTATACAGTGGAGTAGCTGTGAGTGTGTGGATGTAGCTTCCTCAACTGAATGATAAATTGCCCAACACTCACGATATAAAACCTGTCTCTGTCTTATGACCTCATCATATTTTATCAGAGAAATGTCAGTGCGGCGCCTTCTACAAGCTGACTCACAAATACACTTGTAAGAACTCTCATTGCTTGTCTCTGCTGTCTTACTCTCCCTCTCTGCCTGTGTGTGTGTCTGTGTGTGTTTTCAGACCTCCTGGTAGACATGTTGGGAGTTTTGGCGAGTTACAGCATCACAGTGAAGGAGCTGAAGCTGCTCTTCAGTATGCTTAGAGGAGAGAATGGCATCTGGGTAAGTTAATGGTGACTAATAAAAAATTAAAACTGTTACTGAAGGGAACAGATTTGAATAATTTCGATGTATTTTTGCATAAAACTCACATCTGCTGTTCATTTAGCTGGTGTTTTTACAAGTGTTGAGTATCTGGCCATTAAAGGAGACTTAAAATATCTTTTTTTATCACAAGAAAAAAAAAGAAGCAGGATTTCAGCCTCATTTCGCCCATCTTGTTTCTGTTATTACATCTGTTTCTGTAGCCCATTTACTTCACCTCTCTTTCTACGGATGTGATTGTTTTTAATTTATTATTATTTATTTATAGATTGGCTCTACAGCTTTGTCGACCAGTCAAACACAAATTTGCACAAGAATTAACACTCAATAACCCTTGAGGCACATTATGTTCGAGAGAGCATTTAAGCATTTAGTCTGAACGCTCACAACCTGCCTTATTCTGATACATATCTAATCTAATTATGAAATCTTTAAAACATTTTTGGCACAATAGCAATTCTGAGTGGCTCACTTTAATATCTAGAAATCCTGAACAAAATGTCAGATGTGTTTTTTTTTTTTTTTAGGTAAATTGTGAATCCCAGCATTAAGAATATCCTCCTAAGCTAATTAATGGGCACCTTCATTTCATTTTAAAAGCTCAAACTGTTATCATTAATAAACATTTAATTTCTTGGGGAGTCTACTAAAGCAGGTTTGCATGATTAACTGTAACAAAAGCCAATAATGATAGATAGAAATAAACATTTAGCGTTTTTTTAATGTTTTTGTTTTTATGCTTCATTTAAAAACACGTTTTCCTGATTCAGATAAGCTAGTATCTACTTTTATTAAAAATGCAAGCTTAATTTATTGCATAGGAGATTAATTATACAGCGTGAGTTTTTGTTGTGTGATTAGTCTTAATGTCACTTAATGAGATTATTGTACTAATAGACTTAATAACAGGATGTGTCTGTGTTTCTGTGTGTATCTGTGGTCCTTATTTGTGAGCGGATGCTGAGACAAGGGCAATTAGTGTTTTTGTTTTTATTGACCTTATTAAAGCTGTAAAGGATTGTCTGTGTTACCAATGTTACAGGAGTGGTAACTTGATGAAAAGATCAGTGACAACCTAATCAGGTGTGAAGGTGGACCACTCGATGCAGCGCGCTCACTTATACATGCACCTATCATTTGGTGTCACTAACCACAGAGCAGCTTGGCTAGACTAAATGATTCGCTCAAGAGCTCCGATTTTACCTCCTTCCTTTCTGACAGCCTTTTTCACCATCATACCTCCTCATCTCATTTCCTCGCCTTTGCAGGCAGCCAAACAAAACCTTTTAATGAAACACCTTGATGAAGCTCTTCTGCATCTGACTATTGGCCTTTACACTGAAAATACTTACACATTTACAGGAAAGTTTTTAGCTTGAATCCTGCAATAAGATTGTTTTTTAAAATTTTTTATTTGTTCATGTTTACATTAATGAGATTATTTCAGCAGCAGAGAGTCGGAGGGGATTAGTTTTGTTAGTTTTGCTTCCTGTTGCTGTAATCTAAACCTGCGGTTTACTGATTAGCTTGACTTTGCAGTTGCTTGGTTTCTCCACCTGGGAGAGGATGTTTTAAAACCAATCTGTTCAAACAAGGGATGATTTTATGGGGTTAAAGTCCCTGTGAAACAGCTAGCTTAGTACTTTTTGTCTCTGTAGATTTACAGATTTCCTGTAAAAGATGATGTTAGGCGGATGTTCGCTTTCTAAAAAAAACAAAAAAAAAACAAGTGACTAGATTGGGTTCTGTCCTCCCATTTGAATGTTTTCCAGGAAATAACAGCCCCCCCCCAAAAAAATTATTTGCAAAACATCCCGTTTTTCTTCTTTTTAAAGGGACACCTCAGTTCTATTAAAGCAGAGTTCTGCGGAAACGTTATGAGCAAATAATATCTTACCTGTAAATGACTCTTTCAACAACCACAGTTTGGAAAATTTGTTGGAATTTGACCAGGTTGATGAGGTAGCAAAAAGATATTTTATTAGTTTTTTTTTTAAACCTTTACATTGTTATTAATTTTGTATTACACACTTTAACTCTTGGTGGGTTTAAATCTCATCTTAAAACACGTTTGTTTTCCAAAGCTTTTAATTCAGCATAAGAGTTGATTATTTCCATTTTTATAGTTTTTTATGTTTTATTATGTTTTTTGTTCTTAACTTTGCATTCTGTTGTATCGTTTTTGGCACTTTGGCCAACGGCAGTTGTTTTAAATGTGCTATAAAAATATAGATGCCTTTATTACTTTTGTTCAAGCAAAATTATTATTATATTCCTTCAGGAAGTGACTAAGTCTGCACTGGAAGTGCTACAGTTAGCTGCTACTGCTGCTGTAAATAAGAATATAATGCAAAACTGATAAAGCTTATAAAAATATATTTAAAATTACCCATTTTGAACCTACTTTGATTTAGAACAACACTTCGTTTTTGACCCTATTAGAAGTAACCATTTGTGTTAATCTGGTCAGATTGATTTATTTTAAATACTTCAGTTGTTCTAAGAGTTATCCACAACAAATGAGGTAAATAACCTTTTCTCAAAACCTCTCTTCCAAAAATCTGAACTATCCATTTTAGGTTAGTAGGTGTAGAGAATGTGTGATCAGTTGGTTTCCATTAGCTAATGCTCCTCCCTTTTCAATTGATCTTACCATCAGGTGGACGCTGCACCACTTTTGGTCACTGATCTCTGATCCATACCTTTAACCATTTCACAGTACCTCTTCTGTCCAACTATTGTCAGCCCAACCACCTTACCCCTATACCTCAGTCCATTTTACTTGCTCCTCCCCCCACAGAAACCCTCTCCAGTGACAAATCGATTAAAGGTTGCCATAGTATTGAGGGGTTGTTGTCGAGGGAGGTGATTGAAGACTTATTGATCTGGTGGGGTTGTGGTGCCACACTACTTTTTTTTTTTTTCTCCAACAGTCTTCACTGTCCTTCTAATAGACAACATCTGTCATATAATAATGATGATTACTTTCTCCTCTCCTCTTCTAGCCAAGACACGCTATCAAGCTCTTGTCAGTGTTGAACCAGATGCCTCAGAGGCATGGTCCCGACACTTTCTTCAACTTTCCAGGACGCAGTGCAGCGGTGAGACCTGGCACACAACACATTTGTTGCAAAATCTTGAAAACAGAATAAGATGATTGTCATCGTAACTGTTTTACACGCTGAGAGGAGCTGATTTTTATGTGTTTCCTCCACCAGGCTATTGCATTGCCACCCATCGCCAAATGGCCATACCAGAACGGATTCACCATCAACACCTGGTTCAGACAGGATCCACTCAACAACATCAACGTGGATAAAGACAAACCATACCTCTACTGGTGAGTAGAACCCTTTTCTTCTGGACTAGATCAAAATTATAGAGTAAAAGGATTTTCTAAAATGACTTTTTTAAACTATTGAGCGCATTGTTGATAAAGATTATGTTGCTTATTTTTTTACTTAATGACTAAGGAACAATAAAGCCTTGGTGTTTTATGTTAGTCTTTTACGCTTACATATAAACAAACAGTTATATTTTTAAGAAAAACAAACAGCTCTTAACTCAGGATACTTTTAAGCGTTGCTCTTTTTGTACGTGAAAACAACTGGTTGTTTTATGTTCTTTGTTTTCACTGACCATGAACAGATCATCCTAATTTTAGATTTCCAGATTGCAAACACTTGAGCGATAAAACTGAAAGACATAAACCACGAGTTCAAAGGTAAATGTTTTATCAAATTAGAGCAAAACTTTAAATGTCAAGACTCTGTATGAGTGCACAGTGTAGCGGATGCCTCTGCACGCTGTGCAGCACTGGCCTCACTGTTAGTGATGTAAGCGCGTGCCATTAGCCAGTGTGAAGCTTCATTAGCTTTGACCTTTTGTCTAATTGAACTCCTTCGCTGGGCTTCTTCCATCCACCTCTTCACTCTGCGATGCAAACTAGCATCATCCCTCCTTCACCTCTTTCCCCTCTAACCAAGTCGAAAATTAGTCACCAACAGGATGAATTAGGCAGCTACTGTCTTAAAAGAAGAATCACACGCAGCCACATTTGCAGCAGATACCATCACACAGATGAGCTCTAATCATGTAAAGTGTTAGGATGTAATCCTGTTTCCTTAGTAACCGTTTGTCAGGTTTTCACGGTAAGTATAGCGCCGGAGAAAGAGGACATTCTCTTCTCTTCTGGCCCAGGTCTTATCATCCTCCCCCAGATGCAGCTGCTACTCTAGCAGCATGTTTGACAGTGTGGCCTCTGCAGCGGCATGACGGCCATGATAACCCTCTTTAACGCCCCGCTAATGTGAACCAGGGATTCACTTGAGAGGGATTTATATCTGCTCTCTGGCTTTGCTGCACGTGTGATCCTTTCTGGGCCCATTTCAGGAGGGAAATGTGTCTTAACTGTGAAACTGTGTTTTACGTGGATGTTAGGAATGTTGGAAGAGAAATATTGGGATGTGGGTGGGGAACGGAAGCCAGTGGGGATTAGTGATGTTCCTCAAAAACCTGTAATCTGGGAATCCTGTTGCTGCTGCAAAAAAAAGTATTTTAAAAGGCTACATTTTGTCAAAGGTGGCTCAAATAATCAGAAATGTGCTTGTGTAAAAACGCCTATTTCCCTTCCGTCACGCATGAATTCAAAGTTTGCTTCATTTCCTAAATGTTAATTTGGTGTAATTTTCACAGTTTCCGAACGAGTAAAGGAATCGGTTACTCGGCTCACTTTGTGGGAAACTGTCTGATCGTGACGTCGCTGAAGTCCAAAGGAAAAGGCTTTCAACACTGTGTGAAGTATGATTTCCAGCCTCGTAAGGTAAGAAAACATGGCTGGTTTGGAAATCGTGTGTCACTCGTTAGATGAGACAGCGCGAGGGGCATGCATGCTGCTGCTTTCCTCTTTTTATCTCCTCCCTGCAGTCACTGAGAATGTTGATGAGTTTAGATAAGGTCCGTCAATTAAGCCCTGTGCACAGCCCAGCTCATGCCTTGTCAGCATTTTGCTGCCGTCCAGCACACAAACACGAACACCCACACATCGTTGCATGTGCCTGTAAACAAACACACGTTCAGTTGATGAGATGGACCTTCTGCAAGACTTGCTGACCCAGTAGAATCCACACACTGCCTAACAAAGTTCCCAGCGGTTCTGTTTGAGCAATTTAAAAGTCGCCACCTCTCACAGGCTTTTGTCTGTTGTGTGCAAGGGTTAAAGTGTGTGCGAGAGAGAGTGAACGCCTAGGTGCACTTTTGCTCTGTAGTGATATATGAACTGGTAAGATTCAAGTTCGTCTTCCTCCCTCTGTAGACTTTATTTGTCTTTCCTCCTGGGGTGAATGAATCCAGCACATTGTAGGAAACTGTATGAAGTCAAACTCATATAGTTTAATGGAAGGATGTTAGAGGCACAAATAATAACCAAAGCAGGACAAAAAACATCTTGAAACAAACATACATAGTTCAAAAGCATTTATTACACAGCAGGATGCTGGTGTTACCAGTGTAGATTATTTTTTTTAGTTATTATTAAATGCTAACAAGGTGGAAACAATACAAAGTTTCTTACCATGTGCATTAAAAGCTTTGCTGTATTTACTATAATGTATGATGACCAAGTCTGAGTCTACAAAATAATATACGCAATCAACTCAGGCCATGTGAAGCAAAACGTCTTAAACAATGATCAACCTCGATAAAAGTGCAAATATAGGTGGAGAATCTATTTGTACCGAACAAAACAAAATACGAAAAATGTTCTAAATCCAAACAGTACAAGTCTAAATGCTTTAACTTTGGTCCACTATTAGTTGTGTTTAGTATAGAGTTATGTGTTGATGTGTTTTAAACTTGTGTTTTTCAGTGGTACATGATCAGCATCGTCCACATCTACAATCGCTGGAGAAACTCCGAGATCCGTTGCTATGTCAACGGTCAGCTGGTCTCCTACGGTGATATGGCTTGGCACGTCAACACCAATGATGTAAGGCCTTTATGTTGTATTTAGTTGATACTAAGAAAGAGAGTTTTTACAAAATTACTTCATTGATTAAGAAAAAAGTAATGTCTAACCTTTTCTGTAAGAATTCTTAGGAATCCAGTATTGGTTTGGCTCTACTTCACACTCCCTTCCTTGTTGTGAACTTGGCAAACATTTGAGGTTTACGTCCTGCGTTTGCCAGCTTCAACAGAGTTGCCCTTGGGCTCCTTTCCAGCACAACTCATGCAAACTCCAACTTGGAACTTTTCCATTTAGCAGGGGACAGGTACCCTGAACTCTAATTGGCCTTTTTGTTGTGGTCCCTCCCTGTTTGGCTCGTGACCGGTGCTGTTGTCTGCGAGGAACTCCTCTCCCTCGAGGTTAAATGTTTGAGTTTGTGCAGACAGTTTGTGCGGCTCATCAAAAAGAAAACCCATAAGAGGTGAAGGAACAGGTCTCCAAATGCGTCGATGCTATCGCAGTTTGTTTTCTCTTGAAGGCTGAAGATAAAACGCATGTCATCATTTTGAAAGAGTAGAAGAGGACAGATCTCATTGTGATAAAGGGTATTAGGGGAATGGAGCTGCAGAAGGACGAGTGGAGGGAAAGAAATATGGACACAGGAGATAGCAAAGTTGGAACATGATTCAAAAGTTTATCTTTTCTGTTACTGAATGTTGGCAACAGAATAAAAAATGAAAAAACCCATATATAATTATTTTAATAGTGAATTGATAAGTATGTAATTTTTTCAATGAACCTTTTCTTGTCTTCTGCCTCTTTCTTTTTTCAGAGCTATGACAAGTGTTTCCTGGGTTCATCAGAGACAGCAGATGCGAACAGAGTGTTTTGCGGTCAGCTGGGTGCTATTTATGTTTTCAGTGAAGCTCTCAACCCGGCTCAGATCTTTGCCATCCATCAGCTTGGTCCAGGATACAAGGTACAAAGATCTAAGATGTTTTACTCTTTGTTCTATGTGAGCTTTTTCAGCACGTCTGTATGTTGCTCTTTATAGGCAAGTTTATCAAGACCTATATGTTTGATGACACTAATCCTGTTTCCATCCAATTGTAATGCAAATTTTGAGTGAACTTTTAAAATGTTGCAAAACAGAAATGCAAATGAATTGTGTTTCCATCTACTGGTTTGGAGTGAATCAACCAGGCTACGCAAAGCATAATTTCTTCAGACGTTAACGCTATGGCTGTAATAAACAGGAAGTAAAGGTTGCAAACTAACAGGGACCAAACAACTCGGGACAATGCAGAGATGTTTTCAGGAATGTGTTGCTATCAGACAAGTTGTGAAATGCTTTGGTCTCTTCGTCAGTCCACACGTACCCGTTGTTGCTTCCAGTTGTGTTTTTGCGCGTTATGGTAATATCCAGGAAGACGCCGGCAGCAGGAACAGCTGATCAGTCATGAGGTAAATGTTCGCTACGTCAGAGCTTATTCGGCAAATGTGTTTCCATCTCCCCTTTTGCGCGTTAACTCATTTTCAGAAAATCCAAAAAAGCACCTCAAGCGAGCGTAAAAACTTTTTTGCGAGATAGTTTTTTTTTTCGAATTTTGCTGTTTTCATCCACCTTTTTCTAATGCGATACTTCAAAATGTGCAACTACTGTCAGCTGTTACATGTGAGGATCAGTCCTAATATCAATTTCAAACTTCCAGTTAACCAGCATGTTTTTGGACTGAGGAAGAAAATCTGGTTAAAAGAAAGTAATAAGAATCCTCACAGGGAGAAGATTCAAACGCCACACACACAAAAAACAGCTTAAAATTTACCCGTTAACCAGAACACTAACCAGTGCACTCAGTCATGCTGCTTCAGCATCCATAACTTTTTAACTACTTTAACTACTTCACTACTGTTGGTTGATTGTTTAATTAGTTATGCTTTAGTTCTTAGCTCTTTCTGACTCAGCTCGCTGTAACTCCTGCAGTTTTATCAGCAACTGTCCGATAATATAGATCAGTTTTTGTTTCTTCACCATTTATTTCTGAAAAATATCTTCACCTGCTTCATTTTTAAATTTTAATTTTATTACCTCTTTTTTCTTTAAGAGGGGGAAATATTTTATGTTTTTGGTCTTGTAATCCTGAGGCTGCAGGTTCTAGCGCAGGTTACGTCAGGAAAGGACATCAGCCTTGGAATAATTGCCAAGTGTGAGTTTGTTCGTTGTGGTTTCCTCTGCTGAAGGGTGCAGCTGAAAAAATATGGTGGAACTCCATTTTTGGGTTAGGGTTAGGTTTAGAACCAAGGTGTTAATTGAGTTTATGCTAGGTTCATAGTTAAATATGTACTGGGGTGGTCCTAATAAGGATAGAAATAGAATTTTTTACATTTTCAAGCAGCGTTTTAACAGCTTACCCATGGAGTAAATGCATTTTCATGTTTCGTTTATTATTATTTTTTGACTTATGTACAAGAACTGACAAAAAAAAACTAATTTTCTTTCAAAATAATCATGAAAAATATCAATTGTTCAGGACAGAATACAAATCTATCACTACCAACAGTGAATGTCTCATTTAAACCCACAGTTTATGCGCAGGACTTTGCATTTCTGTGCGAAACCAAAGTTTTTCATCCAAAGCTTCACAGAGCTGAACACTGATCATTCAAAGCTCCAGAAACCAGCACCTCTTGCCTTTTAGCCTGACTAACGGTGAAAGATGAGATGCTGGAGTATTTTGGCAGCTGTCCGCTTCTTGTTTTGGCAGACTTGCCTCAAGCTTCCTTCAGCTTGTTTATGAAGGTGTCAAGATTTCAGTGCCACGAGTCTGAAGCTGCTGATGCTCAACCAGCTGCAGGTATTGCTGCGGCTCCTGAGAAAGTGTACACCCTGAATCTGAATTTGTGCCTTTCTTAGTAAAACCAAGAATGGAGAAACATATTGATAGGAATTATATCCTTTTTTTCAGTGAGGAGATTTTATGGACTAGACTTTTCATACGCCCTTATGAATAAGCACATGCTCGCCCATAGTTTTATGCTTTTGCTGTCGTGAATTCAGATTTTTTGACTGTCACGGCCCACAGTTTCCAGAGGCAGATCAGTAACATGATTGCCTCACTGCATGGAGCAGAACAGCTTCTCAGATGTCCAGAAGAGACCATTAAATGGCTCAGTTGTTTCAAAGCCGCAGGCCTCAGTGCTGGTACTGTAATGATCAGTGTGTAATGTTTTTTTTTCTTCTTCTTCCTTTGGTCCTGTTTAAAGAAGGATGCCAGGGAGACTCAGTTTATGTCACACAGCTTCCTGTCTTGATGTGAATATAGGCCACTTCTTGTTCTCTTAGCTTCACACAGATAATGTGTGAATATGACAAGCTCGCTCCCTGGTCCATTTTGAGAACTGCATCCATGTACACTTCAAAGTACAGAGTGTGTGTGTGTGTGTGTGTGTGTGTGTGCGTGCACAGCTGTACTGTACGTAGCTTCTTAGTCTTAACCATTGTCAGTGTTACTGCTCAGTAACGAGCTGGAGAAGGTAGACAGATATTCTGCTTGAACTGACGAATGAGCCTTCGGCACAGTGATGAAGATTGTGGACTTCATGTTTGAGGCAGCCTATGATGGCCGACACACTGTGTGCACAGAGCGTGTGTGTGTGTGTGTGTGTGTGTGTGTGTGCAGTTTTGCACCGCTGTGCTTCACTGGTGACAGAAGAAAATGGAGCACAACGTCTTGTTTTTCTTATGTGGGCTATAGTTGAAGGAGAGCTCCTGTGATGTTTTGTTTTTCCCTGTGTTCTATATGTGTGCTGTCACTTGTGTCATTGAAGGCGGTTGGTTTCTCTTGTCATCAGATGTCCAGATGTCCTCTTTGCAGAGCGCTGCCAACAGTCTGGCCACGACATAATTAATGAACAGTGCAAGTCTATCTGGATACCTGTATAGCATCTGTGTCTTTTTAATGTGTTCATATGCTGTGCCTGGTTTGACTTTAGATCTTTAAGTTAATTTAAACACCCCAGATAGGCCATACGTTGAGACTTAATTTAGGGGCTGTATCCTTTGAAGTTTGCATTTTTCTGAACCTTTCATCACTGCCTCGCGCCAAAGGTTGTCCCAGTTCATGGGCTCCTTCTCATGCAGCAGATGAATGCGACCCATAAAACCCCGAAAATGAAGGCTGCATCTGAGTATCCTTCCCAACCGATGATATCCCAGGATTTATTGCTCCGTCAACAAACTCGACAGAAAAATGAAGACTGTTGAGTTTTGTCTTTTCGTCACCAAGTCTGCGTAGTTTGGAAATTTATCAGGGACCGAAGTATTAGTTTTTAAATGTTTGTTTGGCAATTTAGCTGATAAAATTCATGCTGCAATGAGATGTCAAATAAAAAACAGTTACAAGTACTGATATTGGAGCTAAATCCAAATTATAATTGAAAAAAAAATCTATTTACAAGTAACATTTTCAGTTTTGAAGTCACTATGGTAATGGGGTAGTTTGTGGTCATGTAGACATACAGACCATCATCCAAACAAGTGATAATGAAAGAGCTGACTGCCTTGCAAAAGCTGGCAGTCAGACCCACTTCAAAGGACCAGAGCCTGTTGTAGGTTTTTCAACAACAGTCTATAGTTCTGCCCTACGGGCCTGAATTAGTCATCAACACTCAATCCACTGGAGGGAGCTGACAGACTGTAGACACAGGAATTGATTAACGATCCAAATGTAAGGTTTGGGAAAGCTCTCATTGCCCTGACAAGGAAAACTTTAAGTACACTGGTTGGAGACCTAACTGGGCACAATCTGCTCAACCACCACAACATGGTGATGGGACTCCATGACGATGGTCTGTGTGATGCCTGTGGCATTGAGTTAGAGACCTCTTTGCACTACTTAGGCCAATGCTTGGCTCTGAATAGTCATAAGAAAATAATTCTTGGGATGGAACACTGAATGTTCCTAACCTTGTGTCCTTCATTCGAGGGGCACGAAGGTTTGATTAAAGCTCAGTGTATTTTTGGGGAGCGCAAAGGGCCCACTTACGAGGCCTCCGCTCGTATTGAATCTGTAATGGTTAACTATCTTGCAATATTTTTTAACTGGACCTTTTACCTTCAGATCTGAGCTCGACATGTTCATAATTCGGAAAACTTTTAAGAAAGTGGACAAGCAGGAGCTGTGCAGTTCAGTTCAGTTCAGTGAAAAGAATACAAGGAGGCATGGAGTGTTGTTGAAAGAAGGAGAACGTTCACCTTGAATGTCTCCTGAAGCACATATTTATCAAATAAAATGGGCTGAACATCACATATTAATGTTAAGAATGATAAGATTTTCACCTTTTCTACAGTTTGAGACAAACTGAAGTTGAGGACAACCATTTAAGTTACAAGATGATTTAAAACAAAGATATGAAGGAGAACAATTTGTCAGAGAAACATAAAAAATTAGTTAAAATGATTTCAGTTCAGATTACTATTAATTTATGAACCTTTTTTTTAAGCAAGTGAAAAAAACTCATTGAGATTTGTTTCATAAAACAAATAAACAATATTTAACATTATAACAGAACACAAAAACAATATACTGTAAAAATCTTTATTGAATCATCTATTTTAGCTAACAATTGTCTGTCATAGACTGACTTTTGCCCTTTTGTTCTGCAAAGAGTGTGGAGACACAGAGAATCAGACTGAAGTGAATGGATGAGACAAGTGTGTGTGTACACTGAAGACCAGATCTGTATCTGCAGCTGTCAGGTGTTAAAAAGGCAGAAATTGTCAATTTCATTCTTCTGTGTGTTCATATAAGACACATGCCTTTTATCCCAGCTGAGGAAAGCTTCACATATTTAAAAAAAATATATATATAAAATAAAAACAGCATTCTGCCTTCTCTTCTACTTGCTTCTCCTTTGCCAAAAAATAACCTCTGCACACACTCCAATAGTTTGAAGCTCAGCAAAGCTTGTTCACACTTCCACCTACCTGCCTCCTGAATTCAGCTCGGTAACACAAATACCAGCTCATTTCAGTCCCACCACTGCACATTTTTAATAAGTGTGGCACAGTAAATGGGCTTACTCTGCAAAAACATGTGCTTCTTAATAAGTGCATTAATTTTGCATTCAGGCTATTCAGTGGTTTTCATTAGTGCAGAGGGCCTTCAAACTAAACCTAAGAGCAATTTATTTATATTTGTGATTGATTATCGCTGCACATAGCTACAGTTTTTAATGGATAAGCTTTTTAACAGTGTTTTGATGAATTTTTTTTAACTACAGGGCTTGTAATTCACCTAGGTATCATCTTCTAAAGTCTGTAAATATTAACCGTGGTAGATCTAAGTGTTGTCTGTGTAGGTGTCTGCTTCAGTAAGTTTATACAGGTTAGCTGGCATTATGGGAAGGATTCATGCACTGTGTTTGAAGCTTCTCAAGGCCCAAATCTTTAGCTCGACCTCACATGAAAGGTTTCGAGCGAGACCGGCCCGCAGGTCTCTGAGCGGCCTTGGGCTTTTCCTGCGCAGTCAGGCTGAGCAAGGCAGCTGGGGACTGCGTGGGGCGGGGGCGGGAGCAGCCCTCGCCTGGAGGAGCTGCTGCAAAGGGTAGCAGAGCAACTCGCAAGCCTTTTTCATCTACGGGGCTTCATTCGTGTCGCAGCGGCAATAATGCTGCGGGACACGTGAACTCGGAGGCCTGAGCAGACAGATATAGATATAAAAGTACAACCTGCATTTCAAACCAAATTTTCGAGCACAAACAGGAGGAATCTGCACTGGAAAAGTAACAGACTCTAATATTTTTGTTGGAGCAGCTTTAGCGTTGGGATAAAGCACATGTTTGCGGTAGCATTGCATAGATAAGCTTTAGCAATTTCAAAGTTCTTATTTTTAGCTCAGATTTGAAGTCATATTTTGCCAGGAGCTTTCATTGATGATTGGAGAGTTAGACTGATGTATTAAGTCTTCTCCAGTGCATTTCATGGGATTAAACATTTGGTAATGGTCATTGCTTTTAGAAAAATAATGTCTAGTTCTTCTGGAGCCACTCTTTCAAAATTTGAGGTTGATGTATCCTGACATTGTCATCTTTTCTAGTCTGAATACTTGCTGCTGTGAGGGACTTTAAACACTCCTACTTTCACAAGTCGAAAATGGTTGATTTCTGTAGTGTTTTTTTATTGAAAGACAGGCGATATTTAACTAAACATAGTGTGGTAGTATACAAGATGTCTACAAATACTCTGATTTCAAACAGATCTTTGTAGAAAACCTTGACATGTAAGGCGGCAGGAGATATGTATTTCTTAAATTTCAAAATTGGATTTCACCAAACTTCTAATGTATCTTTAATCACATTTATTCCAGTTTTATTTCCAATCAAATTTCTTCCTTAAAGGTAATGATTGACCTCCCTTCTCCCACTTTATTTTGACAGTTGCATTATTGTTAGCAAGACACTGCAAACTATCTTGTAAGTTCAATCAAAATTAGCTGGACTTCATTTTTAAGTCCACCGTTTTGATTATTTTGTTGACAGAATATACTGTAAAGTGGTCGGGTCAAACTCATTTTCACTGAGGTGCCATATGAGCATAGAGGTGGACCTCGAAGGGCCAGTTGTAATTAACTTTGATGTTCCTTGTTTAAAACTAACTCAACATGAAACATCACGTTCCTCGTCTTATTGCTACGGCTGAGCACCGCTAACAAACAATAAATGAGCTCTACGTGGTATTTCATGCAAAGAAACAGCGATTTAACGTGTCCTCTTATAAACACTGAAAAGCACAATGTGTACGACTGACTAAGTGAGAAATAAATACTACAGAAATACTATTAAAAGTAAAAGTAAGCCAGCCACTGTTGAGTTGTGGTAAGTAGCTGCTGGCATCTTAAATTCTGAACTCTCCCACTATACGACAGAGAATACTGCAGGAGCATACCAGTTTAAATTTATGACTCGTAAGGGGGAAATTCCTACTTCCTTGTACAAATGGACCGTAGCAACAATGCAGTGAAATAGAGATTTTACAAGATGAATTTCACTGGCTGCTGGCTACTTTTAAACCCTGTGCACCTTCAGCTAGTGTTGGGAGGCCATCATTTTACAGGTAAGGCAGTCAACACGCATTATTGCATTATGGGAGATGTAGTTTATGGTCAGTGCTGGCAGCTTATTTTGAGACATTAATACAGGACTGTTCAATTAAATTGCTCATAGGGCCACAGTTACTCAAAGCCAACAACTCAGGGGCTAGAGAAGTTTTATCTTTCACCTTCTAAATTTGTTTATTTTATTGCATTGAATCAGAAATTTAAAGTTTACAATTGATTTAAAATCTATTTTTATATTAAATTAATTAAAAATAAAAGATTTTTCTCATTGGCGGGCTGGATGGAGCGGAGTTTGAGACGTGCTGTGAAGTGATGAATTTGGATCCCTGAGTGCTTCTTTCCCACACATCTGCTCCCCTCTCTGCCACTTCTTCTTCTACTAATTGAATTTGTGCCTGTGTTAGCGCTGTGTTCATTAAGATAATGCTATGTTGTTTACACACGGCTCCTGCTGCAATTACACAGACTCCATTTTGGGTGTTGAACTCTTGACACGCAGAAACGGGCTCACACGCCTCCTCTCGTCTCCTGATGACTCCTTTTGTCTCTTGGAGCTGAAGTTACTTTGCCCGTTCTGTCCGTCTCTGCAGAGCACCTTCAAGTTCAAGTCGGAGAGCGACATCCACCTGGCCGAGCACCACAAGCAGGTGCTGTACGACGGCAAGCTGGCCAGCTCCATCTCCTTCACCTACAACGCCAAGGCGACCGACGCCCAGCTCTGCTTGGAGTCGTCGCCCAGGGAAAACCCTTCCATCTTCGTGCACTCGCCGCACGCGCTCATGCTCCAGGTCAGTGCGGCTCGGTAACAGTGCCTACATCTCTTGATTTGTTCAGCAATGCAAGAGTGAGTGATTGAAGTGAAATAAACACACTTGTAGGGCTGATTGCAGGCTGACTCACACCCACCTCCTGCATTTGTGAAAAATCTGTAGTATTCTATCTGCTTTGAGAGCTGCAGATAAGTGGTCTTCCAGGAGGGGATACACAAGAGGTTAAAACTAGAAAACAGAAAATGCAGGAAAGACACTTAATACCCTATCCTACAGGGAATATTAAAGGGTTTAAATCTTTAGAATTTTCTTGTTAGTTTGCTCTGCATTATGATTTTTTTGCTGTTTTTAAAAACTAATGAACCTCTGCTGTCCCGCAGGACGTGAAGGCCATCGTTACTCACTCCATCCATAGTGCCATCCACTCCATAGGAGGCATCCAGGTCCTGTTCCCACTCTTCGCTCAGCTGGACTACAAACAGCTTAATGATAGCAGCGTGGACACCACAGTCTGGTCAGTCACCAAGAAGGAAAAGAAAATACACCTAAAAAGCTGTGAAATGTGCAAAAGACAGGTCAGTTTGGAAGAGTTGCTCCAGCTGATCCTTTAAAAGAGATATCTAAGAAAACAAAGAAGTGACAAAAAGGTCTATGAGTGACTTTGCATGTTCCTTACAAATGCAGCACCATTTAAAACAAAAATTTACAAACTTTACAACTGTATAAGATTTGTTGCCAAGATGCATTAATAACAACAAAGAAATAATCTACCAAACACAAATTTCCAAACTTTTTGTACTAAGTTTATTTGTGGGCTGTGAGTGAGAATTATCTTCATCTCAAAGACCAACATTTGGCAAACATGCTAAAAGCCACAAGGAAAAAAGAACGTGAGGGTGAACGTGCAGAGAAAGGAAGTTTTCCCTGCAGTAAACTATGATTTTTTTTTTTCTTTACAAAGTATCTCCTTTCCTCCAGCTACAAGATCCTCCTGATATCGGTGCCTCACATGAGGCTTAATGCAGTTACTTATCAGGTAGCATCTCTGCATCATGTCAGCTGCAGACAGATTATTTATGAAATATCATCAGGAGGATGAAGATAAGAAAATACAGCTGTGTATTAAAAATAAATGATGAGGAAGGTGAATGTGGGCGTGCAGAGTTGTGTGTGTGTGTGTGTGGGGGGGGGGGGGGGGGGGGAAGAAACCCAAGTTTCCAATGCCTCCTTACTAACAAACTTCAATAATAACGAAAAAACAGAAGTGATTTTAGCATACGTTCAATTTTAGTGTACTGTTTTGTTTGTTGCAGTGCTACTTTGCTGGCGTTCCTGGTGGAGCTGCTGAAGAGCTCAGTGGCCATGCAGGAGCAGATGCTGGGAGGAAAAGGCTTTTTGGTGATTGGATACTTGCTGGAGAAGGTCAGTGAAGAGACCTGCAATGTGAAGAATTGATGTTTTTGAGTAGGCACTGCGCTATATATCGAAAATGTATCGTCATCGCTACAACAGCCTGTTCAATAGGCATATCGCCAAAATCTGCATGAACTGAATTTACAAATATTTATATTTTACGTTTTGTCAATCAAACGGAATCAACTGGAGCTCTTGGCCAATCAGATGGATTTCTTATATTAGAAGCCCGCCCCTTATGTAGACGAGGTGGACAGTTGATAACTAAGCAAGCTAAGTGAGCGTCACAATGGCTGAGAGCAAGATAAGTGTGGAAAAATGTTAGCGACAAAAAACAGAATATCTCTTATTTGGAGATTTTTTAAATTAAAATAAATTAAAAAATGATGGCAAGGGGTGTTTTTCAGTATTTAGAGCACCAGAAATAAATTTATGGAGAGATGTTTTAACATTATTAGGAGACTGTTGCATGAAGTGTGTTGTTTCTTTGCTACTAGTCTAGTTGCATTTTTAAAACATGTTTGAATGGACATAATGTAATAGTTATTGTTTTTTCTTTTTTTTTGCTCTGAACCCAGCGCAGAAAGACATCAACACTTATCTCAAGTCATATCATCATCGCAGGTTTTCCTAATAATATGCATCACTAGTTTAAAGTTGGTTTGTTTTGGGTAGATTCAGGACAGCAGCCTTGTTTTTTCTTTTTTTTTTTTTTTTTTTACCATGACCTGGCCTAGAGTTTTCAAGGCTCTCAAGGCCTTGAGTTATAAAATGCTCCTCTCACTAGTCTTATCTTTTCATTACTATTTTTTTGTGATGATAAAAAATAAACTCTTTTATTCCCCCCACGGTCGTCTTTATTATTAGATTTCCGTTACAAATAAATGAATCTAGCACAGTGAACTGTGACCAATTATGTTGGAGCATGTTTTGGTTGTATGTAGGTAATTAATTACATTAGACATAATGTAGTAAAACATCAGTGATGGTAAGAGTGCGTGTGCACAGCAGGGATGTAATTATGCTGTGACTGTGAAAAGCTGAAAAGTTTACCTCATTAAATATCTTGTATTTATTAAGGATTTGCATGACTGTTCAGTCAGGTTACAGTTTTATTGTGTTATTCTTTGTGCAGTCATCACGGGTCCACATCACCAGGGCGGTTCTTGAACAGTTCCTGTCGTTTGCAAAGTATCTGGATGGCTTGCCTCACGGAGCGCCGCTCCTCAAACAGCTCTGCGACCACGTCCTCTTTAACGCCGCCATCTGGATACACACTCCTGCCAAGGTTTGTTTATTTCCATGCATGTCCTTTAAAAAAACTCGTGTAACTTTTGTTACACTGTTCCGATCGAAAAAAAAAAGAAAGAAAATTTCACGCTTGAATTTAAGTAAACAAAAGGGACGGCAGGACTGACATCTCAGTAACCATTACCCTTTACAATAATTTAATAAATGAGGTTGGACGACATGCAGGGAGGGGGAAAAAGAAAGGAAATACAAGGGAGGGAAATGAAAAGACAAAGTGACATTTGAAAAGAGCCCAGGAGGAGAGAGGGAGCGATGTGCAGCTCCTCCTGCTCTTCTCACTCTGAACTGGATGTGAGTGTTTGTGGCATTCCCGCAGGGCCCGTCAGTTCTTGCCTCCACAGTGTTCAAAACTCTCCGACTTCCTGTCATCCCGCCTCTGACCCTAAGAGGTGATCCAGGGGTGTAGCAGCATCTCTCTCTGCAGAAGAAGATTAAAAAGCAAGCATTTGATGTTATTTTGTCTTAATAATTTGGTAGTTTTTTTATACATTGATCCTAGTTGTCAACACAATGCATTTAAGAGAAAATTGGACTAAGTGATGTTTTGATTATCCTTTAGCTGAGCGCTTGTGCAGAAAATGACAATGAATTGCTGGCAAACATGATCACAGTTGGGCAGGTTTCTAATGAGAACAAGCTAAATTAATGTAGCAACCAGCAAAACACACACACAGCAAAATAAATCCTTTAATCACCCCTTTGTTCCATTCTGTGTCCCACTGAAATTTATTATTTTTTACTTCTGAAGGTGTTATCTTAACCATCATTATTGGCAAAAATTTGCCTTTGTCATATCCAAGACTTAATGAAAAACTTCACACCTGAACTGCTTTTCCCATGATACCCACCCTCCACTCTGAGAACAGAGAAGCACTCCTGGCAAACATCCTTGTTTCAGAGACAGACAAATGTTTTTTTGTTTTTTTTTTAACAACCTGATGTTGCAACAATGCAGCCAAACTGTTTTGTAACGATCAGAGTGTCCAACTTTTCCGCACTGGAAAACCAGCTCAGTGTGTGGAACGTGATGTAAATGAAGCTCTTTTAAGTGCGCTCTCTCTCCAGTCTAGATGGGCTGTGTGATGTGATTTGGTCGGGCCGCGGCCTTGTGTTAATTTCCGCTGCTTAAATAGAGCTACCTCGTTAAGGTCGCTCCTTAGCACGGTGGTCACTGTAATGAGCTCAGAGATTTGTGGGCCGGCTCAATTCGGCGAACGAGCGATCGGGAGGATTGGTTTGAGAAATATTAGAAAAAGGAGGAAAAGAAATGAGAAATGGGAGCGTGACCGGCTTAGATGTCAGGGATTGCAAAACGTCTGTCAGATGAGCCTAAATGGTTTAGAATAATCTGAAATAGACCAAAACATAGGTGTTTTTTTAATTAATGTGATAGTTTAAAGTGCCTGTGCATATCCTTCAAATACAAAAAGTCAAAGAAAACATCTTTATAATTTTTTATATATAATTAACAAAGTTGGCATAATACACACAATTTTACCCATTTTGTCACATAACTGACATATTTTCTTTTGAATCTGGGTCAGCTAAAATGAAACAGGAAGTGACATCAAAGGGGAGCTCTTTAAGAAAATGAACTTCCTGACCTTTTGTTTTTTGAAACTGAAAATATTATTTGAACTCTGGCTCTTCTGTAGCTCTCTTATAGCGATCAAAATAATAAATCAAAAGAAACATCAGATTCTTTAGGTTCTGGGTTGTTAGCCATTGTAGCAAAGCTCTGTTCTGATTATTGATACATATTACTGGATTGGGCATCGCTAGCGCGTTACTAGCTACGTCAATGTGCACACACTGGAGCTCTGTTATGCATTGAAGAGCCTCAAAAAATGAATGGATGTCAGTGGACTGTAAGGTTTATCCTTTAGAAAAACTCTTATAAATCTCTTATTTCTTGCTCAATTTTTACAAACTATGTTTCAAAAATAAAGCTGAGAAAATCGTGAATTTTATAGTTATGGAAATTTAAAATAAATAACTGATTTGATGACTAACAGTAGCCTAAAATATTGCGTTTCACAGGTGTTTTTTCATACAAGTCAATGAGTTCTGACCAGCTGGATATTCATACATATATTTATTAATCTGAACTGAGTCTTAAATATTTAATATTTAAAATTCTAAAATTCATCTTTCAAGTGTGTATATATATGTTCTTACTGTATTCTTTCTTACTGAATATATATGTATATATATTTATGTATATATTTGTTTAACAAATATTTCTTCAATAAAACAACTATAGAATTGCAAATGTACACAATACAATATTATATGTATTTATACTGTTTGATAGTTTTATGTCAGCTTAACTTTCCAGTTCAATGTATAAAAATCGAAGCACGCCCAGGTCACGTGACGCTCAATCCACTTTTATTCATCCGCCTGAGCTAGCCGTTATTTCATCTATTCGGTCAGAATTAAACTATTTGTCTAAGACTAAATAAAAAAATGCAAGCTATTGTTCACAATCTTTAAAATATATTTGAACTTATTACAGCTGAACTACATTTTGTTTGAACTTCACTCACATCACCAGATAATGTGTTTCACCTGAAACATTTTGTGTTTGGATGTGGCTATGTGCAGTACGTAACCAGACTGTGTGTTTATCCAGGTCCAACTGTCCCTCTACACGTACTTGTCATCTGAGTTCATCGGCACCGCCACCATCTATAACACCATTCGCCGCGTCGGTACGGTCCTGCAGCTGATGCACACCTTGAAGTACTACTACTGGGCCATAAACCCTTTGGAGTGCAGCGGGATCACCCCTAAAGGTCTTGGTAAGTTCAAAGTTATGGTATATATGATCCTAAAATTACATATAATGTATACGGTAAAACAAAAAAAGAATGATTGTTAATCCTCAATCATTACTCCAAATAAATGTTGTTCAAAAACTGCTGAAATGTAAATATTATTTAAGTCATGTATTTTTTTAAGCTCAACAAAGCATTAAATGTAAAAATGACATTGGTTTTTGAAAAGCTTATTTTATTATTTGAAGGCAGTTTTACTTTGAAAATATTGGCATTGAGAAGCTGAAAAGACATATTTGCAAACATAAGGTTGTTGTTCTCAGTAACATTTCAGCTTAAAATGTTTTTTTTTTTTTATTGCAGGATATGTGTTATTATTTTGTAATTTACAAAATAAAAGGGTCACCTAAATGCTACATGTTTTAGAGGTTTATCAGCTCCAACTCACCAGATTTGAATAAATGTTCAATTAACAGGCTTCTGCAGAACCTGAAGAGGTAATTCAATCACTGAATCAGGTGTGTTTATAGCAGCGAGACAAGTAAAACCTGCAGGATAGCGGCCCTCCAGGACCAGGAATGGACACCACTGCTCTAGTTAAGAAAGGGTTTGTTTGGAATTAGTTTTTATCCATTGCTGTTAAGGGAGTCCTTATCTTGTACTAATGTTCTCTCAGTTGACACGTTTTACAAGTTGTAATAAAATTGTCGAGTAGGTAATTTTTAGCCAACGAAAAAAGGACCATGAAGACTTTTGCCGTGATAAATAGTAACATTGCCTGAAATCTGCAAGTGTCACTCTCCCCAACCAGTTGAGGTTTTAAAACTGGTTCTTCAGGATAGACCACATTTTGAAACTTTAAATGATCGACATGTTTAAAAGGTCTGGATAACATAAAACCCCACAGCTGCATTTATTACACACTGTGTTGTGTAACAATAACATAACTTCCACCAAAAGTGCTCAGAATATTAAATTCTAGAAACTCAGTAGTTTTTTTTTTTTCGGACTGCATGTTCTCTGTATTAAGATTAGGCAAATTAGTTCTTTGATGTAAGAGAATAAATGAGACAGTTAAAACAACAATCTGCTCTGTGTCAGTCCAATAAGTTGTGGTAATGCAACGAGACCGATCGATGTGAGGTGAGGTATAGAGGACTCTGCAACCATAATCAAGGAGGACGTTTTCAATTGTAATTTACTTTTTGCAAATAAGGTCATTGATTCAGTTCTGGATAAGAGACAAGCAGTAACTGCTAAGTAAGTTCAAAACAATAAGGGTTTGGGGACTCCAGAAGAGCGGGGTTAAGAAAATATTTTACCCCAAATGTAATTTTGGACCTGGTTTTCTGAGGAGGGAGCACATTGAGTTGTCCCACAGCGTGAAACAGATTTATCTCTTTTCTACTTAACTAACAGAATTACACACATGCTGCGTTTATATGTTTTTTAGTCCTTTGTTGAAAACTTCCCTCCAAATGTTTTTGACATTTTTCATGATTGTCTTAATCATTGTTGTGTTGAAAGAACAAGTTTTGCGAGTCCTCAAAAAAATGAATGGTCACGTAACGTTTTATACCAAGTGAATTAAATCCTTTTATTCTTTATGTCGAGAAATTACATTGGTTCTTAGTTTAAAAAAAAATAGTTGCAGTTTTAAAAAAGATTAAAAAAAAAAACAAACAAATCAGTTTTAAATTAGATTCATAGCTCCTACTTCTGTTGCTCAGAGCATCGGAAGGTCAGAGAACGCTCTCGCTTTAATCAACCTCTTCTTTTGCCCTCCACCCTCCGCTGCCTGCCAAGTACGCATCCCCCGTTGCCATGGCAACAGACAAATTTGATGGGCAGATCCAAGGGAGCTTTTGGAATTTCTAATCAAGTGACTGTCTGGCTTCTTTTCTGTTTGGCGATATTGCCGTTTGACTGCTGGGACTGGAAACCATAAAGAAACACTGATAACAGCAGCGCAGCAATTAGCCTCAGACACATACTTACTGCCATTCAGAGCTGAAAGCTGCGCTTTGACAGGCTGCATGTGTGTACACTTGACTGTACTGTAGGAGTGTGATATGCACTAATTTACATAGTAATAGGAAGGTGTTTTGATCTTTGAGCTCCACGGACAGGAATGAATTCATCGACTTGTCAGTTTGAAGGAGCGAGGTGATCCTGAGGTACAGATTTAGTTTGGTTGTACTACAGTGCTCATTTTCTGACTTTGCATGTAGTTAAAACAAAATGCATAATTCATTTGTATTTTTTATGCACTTGGCAAACAATTCACCTAATTTCATTTAAAAATTGTTGTGAAATGAAAACTGCTCTTAGGTCTGCAAAAAGGAAGAACGTACTTCAATTATGAATAACTCTAAGACATTTTGCACTTCTGTAAGCAAAATAAAAAATCCATGAAAACAGTAAACAAATATCTTCTATTTAGGTAAAGAACAATGTTGCTAAATCAATATTTCAAATAAGTATTGTTTAACAATCTATACATGGGATAGATTTGATGACCTGCTGTAGAAAGTGAAAGAGCAATAAAGCTTTTACACATTTGTGTTTGTTTGTCTGTAGCATTACCAAATTATTTCATGAAACAAATGGATTGATTTTAAAGTAACTTTCAGGTTGTGTCCAAATTCAGCTGCTGCATCCTTCAAAGGCTGAATTTATGTCCCAGCAACCAACCATAGGCTGTTTTAATTTGAAAGCTCCTCCAATTGCGACCCACAATGCATCCTCCTTTTTCCCCCGATTTGAGGGACAGGTCCAATGGATCCTCCTCAGTCAACCATATCCCAAGATGCATTGTGGACCGATCGAGAAATTCTTTTGCTCGTAATGGCGGACGAAGTGAGAGAAAGGAGTACAGTTTTAAATAAATATTTGGCAACACAAAAATTAAAAGTTTAAAGCGGTTGTGTTGTTAGACTTTTGTCATTTGCAAAGACGTGTTTTTAAATATTATTCTTATGAGATATCGTAAATGAGCTTGTATGGAGGGTCTCTTAGCTCTCCATGTATTGCACCTAAACTAGTTCTGTTCATTTGCTAATTTCAATCTTCATTGCTTCTGTTTAGTGTTGGCACAATTGCTAGGTGACAGGACATAAAGCAGAGGTAAGGGCAATATTAAAGTGGAAGTTTAGACCGTCCAAATTCACAGCCACTTTCTACCAGCCTTTGCGATTGACAAAGGAACTGGCCCACATAGACCTGGTAGGCTGGGTTCCTTCCTTTGAAGGATGCAGCCCCAGAATTTGGACACAGCCTCAGTCAACCCCATTTAAGATGGCTGCCACAGCTAATCAAGACAAAAGGCAATGACTCAACAATTTTTAGTCACTGAGCTGAGTTTAGTGTGGTATTACCTGAGAATCTTATCTGTCTCTATTTATCACATTATCACGTCTTGTGAGATCTCACCATGAGGTCATAAAAATTTAATGGGGATGTTTTTGCTTAATTTAAAGGTGGGATAATATGCAAAGTAAAGTTTTGTTTTAGCTTTATATCATGTCATAATTTTCTCATCCAAAACCTAACCAGAGTGTTAATTCATTCATGCATGTTTGATAAATTCTTGAATCTCTTGTGCTAGCCAAGTGGAGGTGCCTAAGCACTTGCTGGTACAAAGCTCCGCCTATTTACACACAGCTCCTCCCTGAAGCTCAGTCTGCAGCTGAGCTCCCACATCACAGAGCACCCCTCCCTCGAAGAATTATTGTGAAGACTTGCAGAAATGGGAGTGGCAGAAATGGTAGGAGGTTCTTAAAGAGACAGAGGTCAATTTCAAGGTGCTTAGATAGACTATGATGCAAAATCTAATTTATTTTTCTATCAATCAATCGATCGAAGTTTGTTTGTATAGCACATTTCAGTAACAAGGCAGTTCAAAGTGCTTTACATCATAAAAACACAAAAAAATACAAAGTCATAGAACACACAGTTAACAATTGAAGCATTATAGTTTGCTAAGTGCCATCGTTACACATCAAAATTGTTGATTCATGTTTCATTTATTATGTTTCATAAGCAACTCTAAACTGGTGGGTTTTCAGTCTTCATTTTTGATATATACAGCATTTTCACAACAACTTAATGTAATATAGGTACTTGATTGTGGTATAGAATTGAACTATTTGCCTGGAAAATACATAATACCCCTCTTTTACCTCATATTTTATTTTCAGTTGTACCAAGACAACATACTAAAGATAAAAACTAAAATAACTTTTTTATGTTTATTAACATTAAAAGCTATTTATTGCTTTTATAAATCAGTAGAATAGTATATTTTCCACCATATTGCATCACCGTCTTCACCAACACTCTGTTAGCTGTCAGAACTCAGGAGACTAAATCTTTTAAAAGTGAAATATTTTCAATGTGAGGTTGTAGCACCTTTGCCAAATGGACCAGTTATCCAAAACTTGTGCCCTGATGAATCTCTGCATCATCACATGCGCTGCTTTAAACTTTGCTCCAACAACAACATTTTTGATTTCCAAACAGAATTCCGGCATTTGATCCATCAAAAATACTTGAGTTTTCCGCTTATCTTACTCCACCTCAAACAAGCCGAGGCCCAGGAAAAAAAAGGTAGCATTAACTTGCGTTTACGGATCTTTTTGCAAATGGTTTTCAGAAGTGTTCCTGCACGGAGATTTCCACTCCAGAATCATCTGTTTTAAATGCAAAGCTGCCTGAGGGCCTGAGGATCACTGCCACTCACCGCTGGTTTTTAACAGTGGCCTTTGTGAAGAGATTTCTGCAGCTTCTCCGAATCCTTTAAAGGTTCTCAGTACCTTGGATGATGAAACGTTGTTGTGCTGTTAGGCCAGGCTGTCTTTCATAAAGCAACAACTCTCCCCGTCTTTATTTTGAGAAGCTCAGACACTCTGAGATGCTCTTTTCATCCCAGCTCTCATCACTGACTTGCAAATTGACCCAATTTGTGGTGAAATGTTCTAGCAGGAATAATTAAATAGAAAATAATAATAATATAATAAATTTAAATGACTTTACTTTAGTATTATGTTAATTTTTCTGTAGTATTTCAAGCAAAAAAAGGTTTATTGTTTTGGATTGTTGTCTGTGGAAATGTGAAGGCAGATGTTTGTTTTGCTCAAATATTGTCTGTTAGAAAAATATCTCATGACCAAATGAATGTATTTTAATAAAATTTGCACAACGTAATCATTGGGTGAATCATCTAAAACTGATTAACTTTTGGAGTCGACCAATTCCAAATGGCCACCACAGCCAACTTATATTATAAAACATAAAAATCACTATAATCAGGTCAATTTGATAAATATTTACCTAAAATTTGTCATGGTAGTAGCTGAGATTAGCCACACCACATATTCTGAGCACTAACAGATTGTGCAAGAACATACACTCACCTGCTACTTTATTAGTTACACCTGTCCAACTGCTCATTAACGCAAATGTGGAATCAGCCAATCACATGGCAGCAACTCAATGCATTTAGGCATGT
>JARVJO010000082.1:10483215-10497043 GCA_031762555.1 Cynodonichthys magdalenae
GGCTTAAACTATTATGACATTTAATTTTCATAAACTCGGCATGCTCTATCAAGAGGAACTTTTCCAGACGGTGGAACGGACTTGACGAGTTCCCGCTGCTACTCCGCACCACTCTCTGGCATATTTTACAGATGACTGAAAGCTGAAGGGAGCTAAAAGGGATTGGTCAAAATCCAGCCAAGTTGTGATGATTGGTCCAAAATGAAGAAAATGCAGAAAAAGTTATGGTGATTGATCAGATTTGGGGAAATGTTGCGATGACTGGTGAAAATTGCAAGCCCGCGCAATATTTGCGAATGATTACTGAATTTGCATTAATAGTTGCGATCGCAACATCGCAACTTTCTGGAGGGACTGTATAATGTCATACCCCGAGTGTTGCTTTGACTCATTCATGCATGTTTAAGAAATCCTTGAATCTCCTGCGGTAGCCATGTGGAGCTGCTATAACGCTTGCTGGTACAAAGCTCCACCTATTTGTCCAAAGCTCCTCCCTGGATCTCAGTCTGCAGCTGAGCTCCTGCCCCACAGAGCACCCCTCTCCTGAAGCATTGTTGTAAAGATGTGCTGTAGTGGAAGTGTCAGAAACAGTAGGAGGTTCTTAGAGACAGAGGCAAATTTCAAGGCTGATGCAAAGTCAAATTTATTTTTGATATTTATTTTCATAACAACTAGTAAAGTAACAAGTGTTACTATGTAACTGTGTTACTTGACTGTGGTAGAGAATTAAAGTATGTGCCTGAAAAATACATAATACCTCCCTTTAATTTCAAATTCTTATTAAAATATTGATATTTGGCTAATTTCAATCATAGCTTCTAGTGCCATCACAGTTGCTAGGTGACAGCCCATATGTTGGAGAAGGAGGAATAAAGCTAAAAACTAGTCCATCCAAATGCATAGCCACTTTCATCTGGTCTTTGCAGTCGACAAAGACCATGTTGACCATGTAGGCCAGGTCCTTTGAAGGACACAGCTCCTGAATTTGGACACAGCCATCTACAATGATTACCTTTAGGAGTGATTCAGAATAAACATGGCAGCCACAGTAAAGGCAACTTTACAGATATGGAAAAACAAAATGACCATCATCTAAAACTTGCATTTCTTTAAGAAATGTTAGGCCTTCAGTTTCTTTAACAGGATATATATAAATTAGTTTTTTTTTTCTTTTAGATGGACTTCGACCAACTCAAAAGGAGATCATCTCGCTCAGAGCCTTCATGCTTCTTTTCCTCAAACAACTCATACTGAAGGTAAAGTGAGCATAATCGATTCTCTCCGTCATATAGTGCTGCAGGAAATCACTTTACGTCTTTGATGTTCCTAGTTTGTTCTCCTCCCGGGCAGCGCGGGCTTAATCTTAAATATGTGGAAAATAGAATTATAGATGAGCAACATGGACGAGGCGCTTTAACTTTTATGCTCGTGTGCATTTGTACGGATTTGTTCCTGCGTTGGCTCATTTTGAAAAAAACGGCAGGAAATCAGAAATGCTTTTCTCTATCTTTGTTTTTGTTTTTCTTTAGGACCGAGGCGTCAAAGAGGACGAGTTGCAGAGCATCCTCAACTATCTTTTGACCATGCATGAGGTAAAAACACTTTTTAGAAATAAAAAGATTAAGACTCTTAGAGTTGGAGAGAGACAGCAAGAAGGTTTGAGTGGAGTCTGTGGCAAAATGTGCATTATAATCCGTGGGCCGGAGTTCTGGTCCACCAAAACGAGTACAAGTGTGAGTCAGCTGCAGTGCTGTGACAGCTTAAAAAAAAATTGGTGCAACAATGGACCGAGCAGAATGTCCTCCTCTGTAACAATTATATCTATTCTTGAAATATCACCTGCTCCTCCGCAATTCCCCTCTCCGTGTCACCCCTGCAACTCTCTCTTTTGTCCTCTTAGCCCTTCTATTCATCCCGCCCGCTGGGCTTTCTTTCCCTCCTCCGCAGCCTCACCTGCTCAACTTTGCTTTCTTTGCTCTGCAGGATGAGAATATCCACGATGTGCTCCAGCTGTTGGTGGCTCTTATGTCTGAACACCCAGCATCCATGATTCCTGCTTTTGACCAGAGGAATGGCATAAGGTGAAGGCCCACGTATCTAAATTCACACATAAAACAAAATTTTTTTTTTATGCATCAAATCCTACTTAAAAAAAACATCACTTTACATTAAATTGAACTTGTGTGGTTTATTATTGCAAGTGAATATTGCTCATAAAAAGGCTTTTAGTTTAACAATTTAACTAATTGCAGCAACTTGATACTTACTGAAAGAGACTAAAATTTAAAATATGCTTTTATTCCCTAACTGAGCTGTACTATATAAAACTGTTCATCCCTAACATTTTCCTTGCCAGCTACTGAACGATAATGTCTTTGCCTGTGTCTGTGTGTGCTCATGTGTTTGTCTGTTAGCTAAATATCTCATGAACTATTGAACAGATTTTAATGAAACTTTCTGGAGGTAATCACTGGACATAGCTCCACAACTCATTAACCTTTGAAATGACTTTCGTTCAAATTTACCTTAGAAAGCACAAAAATGGTTTTGATTATTTCATCTGTATAGACTAGGGTTGGGCAAATTAAATGATGAAAGGGGTCACATTTTTATTTTTTTAATAAAACTGTCATTTATTTAAAAAAATGTGTATATACATACAGTATATATGTTTAATAAACCAGCAGTGCAGTTACTTAACATATTTCATTCTTAAATGCATGTATAACAGCTGCACTTGTGTTTAATAAATATGAATACAAAACTATTGAAGCAAACAAAAAAGTGCAACATAAGACTCCTTGAGTGCAGACTCCTGTGTGTTTGTGGTAATAAGTCACTGCTGCCCAACTTCTAGCATGGCAAGTGGTTTGTCAACCAGAAGTAGGCCAGGTGTGGTAATGATGGCACTGTTTTAAGATGCCACAACTGGCCCAGTTGGGGCCCAAATCTGTCAATACCACAATTCCATATCCATGTGGTGTTGGCCCATGCATGAACCACCTCTGGCAAACTACGTGGGCCACCAAAGGTCCATCATTCTTGCCGGTTTCTGGGCCGAACATTAGAGTGTTAGTGCATTGTTCAGGCCAGAACTGGGCCTGACAGATTTTACTGTTGGGGTATCTTTGTGCAAAGTGTGACTTATATTAAAATCCTTCATGGCAGACAGCGTCTCTAAGCAGACTAAACACAGGTTTGTTTTGAAATTCTGTGAGCAGATATAAATACAAATATAGAACAGATCAAAGCAACTATTAGATTCATTGGTGGGCTGATTGGCAGGCCGGACGAAAGTCCCTCGCAGGCTGGATGTGGTCGGCGGGCCGCCAGTTGCCCATCCCTGGTATAGACAATGAGCTAAAAACTAGTGTTGTTGTAGCAGGAAGTCGTTCCCAACAATATTAAGCAAATTAAAAACATGTATTTTATATATATTTCTTTTCAAACAAATTGAGTCAAAATAAGCAGGCAATTCTTAGCGCATTACTTCCCTCGGATGTGTTTTACGGTTGTTATGGTAACTCTTTTATTGCTAGAAACTGTGCTGTGTCCTGCTTTTTTTACGTCCCCTGTGTACACTGCTTTGAAGAAAGAGCTTCAGCTGGCACGCGTGTTGATTACTTTCTCTTTGAGAGCATTTTCAAGTCACAGGAAGGCTTCAGAGTTTTCGCTCTTTTTCTTTTAATGTTATGCAAAGCTCAGAGAGTTGAGACGTTAATCTTTGCACGTTGGTCACGTTGCAGGGTGATCTGCAAGCTCCTGGCCTCGAAGAGTGAAAGCATACGAGTTCAGGCGCTCAAAGTTCTCGGCTACTTCCTGAAGCACCTCGGTCACAAGTAAGCCCATCTTTCTATTTCTGTATTTTTCCTCGTGTATGATGTGTTTTTTTTTTTGTCTAGCAGTCAGGAAAGAGTGCATCTTTGATACCTGTACATTATTCCTGAACACCCAGACCTTGTTTTGTTTTGTATTCTTAGCCCTGAAACAAAACAGAAATATTGCATCAGTCAGGGGTGATTCTGAGGCTTTGCATCCTGAGTATAAACTAAGAAAGTACAGCATCACAGTCTCCCACAAGCCTAAACAGAACCTTGTTTTTGTGTGGGAGAAAGTTCTTATCATCACGTCCATGCAGAATAATCATTGTGACAGTGTGCACAGGGAGGTGTATGCTGATGAGCAGCAATGAATGATGGGGGATTTATTCCTCCTATAAGAGCAGGTTCACCTGAGCCCTGCACCATCACTGACCCACCTACATCAAATCTGCTTCAATCAAACATCTCCTGGTTTCTACATTTACATATGTCTGTTTGTGTAACATCAGTGTGTTTAACAAGCAATTCGAATTTAAATATTAAAACGTTTAAGATGTTATACTTAATTATTAAGAAAGAAATCGTGTGGCTTATTATCTTTCCCGCCAAATGAGGATTAATTGATAATCTCGGCAAATCAAAAGCAATTTTCTTCTGTTTTGTTTCTTAAAGTAAAACACAAAAATGGACACCGTTTCAAAGAGCCAGATTTACATTTTATCTTCTGGCTGTTTTCTATCGGCAGCTAGTTACAAAAACACAACATTTGATTCAACTTCTTTAGGTCTGTCCATGAAAATGCCAAAGATAATGCAGTTTGACAGGCATAAAAAAGGGTTCTAGCATCAACAAAGTGATCTCCAAAGAGCTATTAAGTAAGAACTCGGCTTAAAAAAAAAGAAAAAATATGGAGAACAAAAAAGTGGCAAGCCTAAGAAAAAATATTTTACAACAGAGGAACAAAATCTGAAAGTCAAGGTGTTAATAGGTTTTTGGCAAACGCCTTGTTTGTGCAAAAATGCATTCTTTTAAAGAATTACGCTTTTATTACGCATTTTTTATACTAAAAATGATAATAAATTGGCTGCTTGTAAAAGTGAATACCTAATAAATGAGTCAAACAATTTATTTTTAAGTTGTCTGTTATGTACAGACTTGACACATCCCCGTGTCAGGGGATTTTTAAAATTTTATTTTAGTGTTTAGACAAAAACAAAGTATGTATTTCTGCTCATGTTTGTTTGGTCATGGATGAAAGTCTAAAAAATGTTGAAGTAAAAACAAAAACCTTCATAAACCACCCCCTCAAAATTTTAATTAAAATATGCTTTCAGGGTACAAGCCTCACTCCAATGTTTATTCAAATTTTACAAATTCATACAAAGAACAACACTAACCTAACAATTCCACAAATATAATACTAATAAAAAACAATGCAGGTGTGTCACTGTTATTAGTATCTCCCTATAAATTTATAAGAATGAGGAAGGTGGCAGGCTGTGAAGTCGTGTGTCAAGAGAGATTATGGTCTTGTTGGGCTAGTAGGTCCAAAAATGGCTGCCAGATGTTTTGAAAAAGCTTAAGTTAGTCCATCATATCAACTCTGACTCTCTCCATTTGCAGTGCTCCAGTTAACTCTGACAACCATTCTTTAAATGTAGGCGCCACTTCTGATTTGCACAACTTTAAGATCAGTCTCTCTTGCTTCAGACATAAAAGTGGTCTGGACTGAAAGGCCATATTTAAGAAGAAACAAAGAGTATCCAAACATAGCAAAGTTAAGATCAGGCTTAAACACTCAAACATTTAGAAAAACCACTATTTGTCTCACCAGAAATTATACACCAAAAAAAGGCTGAAGACATTTGCACAACAGTGTATCTAAACTATAAAAAGCACATGTATGGCTCTGTCCTAAATGCAAAAACGTGCCGTTCACCAATATAAAACTGTCATTCAATCAGTGACAACCAGAGCCTGTCTTAAATGTCACAAAGCTTTCACTGATAGTTTGTCTTTGCTCGGCTGCAGGAGGAAGGTTGAGATCATGCACACACACAGTCTGTTCACACTGCTGGGAGAACGGCTGATGATGCACACCAACACTGTTTCCATCACCACTTACAACACTCTGTATGAGGTAAGGGAATGTTGGGCAGCAGCTTCATACAAATTCACATGTTTGGTTTGATCTGTCGCAAAGTCAAGTGTTTGTCTTTAAACTGCGTCTGCATGAAACCTCTGTTTGTGCAGATTCTGACCGAGCAGGTCTGCACTCAGGTGGTCCACAAACCCCACCCTGAGCCTGACTCTACTGTCAAGATTCAGAATCCCAGTAGGTACCAAAATAGTCCTCAGCTGCTTCACTTTTTTTCCAGTCTCTCTTTGCTTTTGCTCAGCAAATAACACTGTTGTTTTAATGCGAACAAACAAACAACAAAGCCTGGATTTAAGGCCAACACTGCTGCTCACATCACTCACAGTCACAGTTGCTTTGTTTTTTTTTCATTTTTGCTTCTTCTGTTTTTCTCCTCATTCCCTGTGTTTTTCTTCATACCACCCAGTGATTCTAAAAGTTGTGGCCACCCTGTTGAAGAACTCCACCCCGAGTGCTGAGTTAATGGAGGTCAGGAGACTCTTCCTCTCCGACATGATAAAACTCTTCAGTAACAGCCGTGAAAACCGCCGGTAAAAGCGCTCACACTCACACAGACACGCTTTTACCTGCATTTATTCCACTTTCTGTCATTATCTGCTAACAGTGGAGGTCTCCCAATACTAGTTTTTCTCAAACCAAGTATGAGAACTTCAGTTTGGGTACTATCCGTTAGGCTTGTCTCAAAAAGAAAATAATTAATGAATCGCACAATAAATTAAAATATGACTTGTTTATTGGTTTTCTTCATCTTTCCGTCTTTTCTACTCCTTAGCATAGGGAGGAGTGAACTCTGGCGTTAGGTATTTGTCGGGTGCATGGTCTCTAACC
Organism: Cynodonichthys magdalenae; assembly: GCA_031762555.1. Taxonomy (NCBI): domain Eukaryota; kingdom Metazoa; phylum Chordata; class Actinopteri; order Cyprinodontiformes; family Rivulidae; genus Cynodonichthys; species Cynodonichthys magdalenae. Next base: position 10,490,023 of record JARVJO010000082.1, read on the forward strand.
ACTGTAGCAATTAGCGCAATTATTTTATGAAGCCAGAGGAAGACATAAAGAAAAAATCGTGATGTTACAACTTCAGTTGTGTGTTGTTGTCACAAACAATCCGCTCCCTCTCTGTAACTTAAACCTAAACATTACACAATGACTTTAAAAACATGTTTCTTTATAACAAGATGGCTTTCCCTACAGTCCTTTTGATTGTATCAAATCAAATATACAAATATTTACATAAAAAATAAAAACAATAAATAAGATTTTCTTTTAATTTATGTAATTTTATTAAACATGGAACTGACAGACCTCTCACTTGAAATTTGAACTATAACAGATTCAATTGATTATGGATACAGGTGTAGGTATCAGTTCTTAGTATTGAGTTCTTGTAAAAATGCTGGTTTCGGGCCAGATATGGATATCGAGATGAAGGGTGTGCTACACTAGCTAACGTCAACTGTCTGTGCTTTATGCACCAGCTGCTTGCTGCAGTGCTCCGTGTGGCAGGACTGGATGTTTTCTCTTGGATACATCAACCCCAAGAACCCAGAGGAGCAGAAAATAACAGAGATGGTGTACAACATCTTCAGGATTCTTCTCTACCACGCCATCAAATATGAGTGGGGCGGGTGGAGGGTCTGGGTTGACACCCTGTCCATTGCACACTCTAAGGTAATCCTTTGTTGATCTGTTAGGCATTTATAGTTTTACATAAAAGTAATGCATATGTGGCATGAATAGTTGCACAAGACCGAAAATAATTCATCGCAGATATATTTTTTAGTAAAAGATCACTTCTGTTTTTACTGCTCATCAATTCTTACTCATTTTCTCACTGTTAAAGTGAGGAGACATTATGGATGAAGGCCTGATAGCTCTGGAAGGCTACAGGCCCAGTTTTATTCATGCATTCTTTAGCATGATGATCTATGAGCCCCCTTAGGAAGTACCTCGTGGTTATTGATGTGAAGGGGAACTATTGTCAGTGCACGTGTTCTGATCACGTTACCAATTATATCCGAACCATCTGTCACAGGTGACCTATGAAGCCCATAAGGAGTACTTGGCTAAGATGTATGAAGAGTATCAGCGTCAGGAGGAGGAAAACATGAAGAAGGGAAAGAAAGGTTCCGTCTCTACAATATCTGGCCTCTCGGCCGCGCCAGCCTCCGTTGTCAATGGCAACCTGGAAATTGATGACAACTCTCAGACGCAGACTCCTGAGAGTGAAGCAGAGTATGGTGAAGGAGCCGGCGGCGACTCGCGCAACCTCCTCGCTGACGGCGCCGTAAAGCGGCCGAACGGCGAAGCCCTGACGCCGGGCGAGCAGAGCTCTGGCCCAGGGGTGAGGGTGGAGGTCCACGACCTGCTGGTAGACATAAAGGCTGAAAAAGTAGAGGCCACAGAGGTGAAGCTGGACGACCTGGACCTGTCTCCAGAAGGCATTAGTGGAGGTGTAGGTGGGGGCAGCGGGGGTGGGGTCGGAATGGAAAATGGACCTCTTGTGGAAGTGGATTCTCTCTTGGACAGCACGTACTGCTCTGTGGTTCAGAACCTGAATGGGAATTTGGCTCCGAAGGACGACACGCCGGGTTCAAGAGTTGGAATCGGGACGAGCCTGGGGCTGTCTGGCGTCAGCATAGAGGATGATGGAAACATGGGTCCTCTCATCACTTTAGCTGATGAGAAAGACAGTGTTCCAAGCAACAATGGATTCCTGTTCAGCAAGGTAGGAGGAAGGATATTGTTGTCACTGATTAATTAAAACTGCATCTGTGCAGCCCATCCCTCCCCTGCTGACCTAGAATAAACTCACCAATCTGTCATTGCTGTGTCTCTATTGTCTAGCCTTCTTTTCTTTCTACTTTCCTCAAATCAAAAATAGACGCATCTGCTGTTCTTTCTTAATGTCCTAATGCTACTCTGGTTTGGACTACCTAATTCATCTCACTCAGGTTGATGAGAAACTGCTTCCAGCTCTGGCAGCCACAGACCCCCTTGTACTGCCCAGTCCAGACCAGCCCGCTTTGTCGATGGCCGTCCCCGCTCACTCCACCATCAGCGCCAGCGATGACCTCAGCCTGCTGGCCCACATGACCAGCTGTGGCTCAGATCTAACGCAGACCCAGAGCCACACTGCTGGGGAGCTTCCAGAGGACGGGCCTTTCAAGATCCAGAGCTCTCTCGCTGACATCAGCTCCATCGCTGAGGCTGAGAGCCAGACCCAGCTCCAAGGAGCACCGAGACCAGATTTCCCAGAGGGAGAGGGCGTGACCGGGGCAGAGGGGGAGTCTGTGGGGTTTAAGACTGGAGGGGACACGGCTAGCACTACTTCTGATACAGAGAGGTCAGATGATGGGAAGGATAAGGACATAAAGAAGATTCAAACTACTGCAACAACACAGGTTTGTTTGTGTTTTTGAACTCTTCAGGTGCACTACATTTAAGGTCCACAGTATGTTCAATGAAAGTGACACTTAGAAATAAAAAAGTAGGAATTATTTAGAGATTACAGGGCCCCTCCGGTGATATAGGAGAAAAAAGACAAGATAATTATTGCAGTCATTTCAATACACATACTGTTTGTTACTTACATAGACAAGGTTGGATTAATTTTATTTTATATTTCATATAGGTATGAATGATGTCACTTGTGGTTAGGCATAAAGTAACTATTTGTGCTATGTTGCAGCTAGGAGTTGGAGTTATTTAACATTCGGGAACACTAAAAAACTCTGTTCCTGACTAGGGTATTAAAAGTCATCTTAGAAATACTATGAAATATGAACTGTTCAGATTAAACTTACAGTACATCTAATAATAATAATAATAATAATAAGTGTGGGGTATGCTACCTTTGAACAGAAACACAAACAATGTATTCACATATAATATGACTTCAATGATAGAATTGTTTACATGCTCAAATTTCTTTGATTGGATTGAAATGTATTTGGATTAAATAATCAGAATGTATTGTTTAGATGGGCACAAAATTAATTAATTAGATCAGGACGAGCGTTGACATGCGCCAGGCTCTTATTCAGAATAGAAGTACCGACGTGCAGAGTTGTAAACGTTCCCTAACAAACCACAGAAGAAGTTCGACTTCTGTGTCGAACATAAACAAACATTAAAATAATCAAACGCTGCAATAACGCTGTGTTCCTAGACTTTTCACTATTAAGGCGTTCGATAATATTGCTAACTGACCAATTTTGCTTCCCCAACATTATCCAGGCTGATTGGAGTTTACCGTTTACTTTAGTTACTTATGTAAACATAGCTAATGTGTGTATCTCTCACAAAGAGAAGGCTGCTCAACATGATCTCGTCAACCACTTCCACACGTTATTTATCTCGTGGCCATAAGATATTTTGTATCCATTGTCACGTGATGGGCACCTTAGAAATGTTTTGCAAAATATCAAATATTGTTTGATATTCATTCTTGATGTCTTCTGCTGTATAGAACTGATTGAGTTAGCCATCTGTGACAGTCCAGCTTTCCTAACCTGCACGATCTAATTGGTTGTGTGACTTGTATTAAAAACTCTGGCAGGACCTGATTTGTCTTCACTACAAAGCTAAAAGTCTGATCGAATTCGCGTTATATTCAATTAAAGCGCATAAAGTGTTTAGCTTCATTCAACAAGTGAAAGGCAAATTTAATTCTGTAACAGATTCCATGATTAGATTCATATTAGACCAATAAAACATGAGCCGAAAGCCCTCTGGCCAGCTAACCGAAGACCTTCCCTTCTCAGGCCCTCCACGGTCGAACTGCAGCACAACTGGAGCGGGACTTGCGGGTGGATCTGGGTTTCAGAGGCATGCCCATGACAGACGAGCAACGGCGTCAGTTCAGTCCCGGCCCACGCACGACTATGTTCCGCATCCCAGAATTCAAGTGGTCCCCGATGCACCAGAGGCTGCTCACTGACCTCCTCTTTGCTCTAGAAACAGACGTGCACGTATGGAGGAGGTGAAGCATAAAAATGAGCTCAGATGTTTGTTTTTTTCTATAAAATACATCATTTAAATGATCTTGTATTTTCGTTCTTTCTTTTTTTAGCCACTCCACCAAGTCAGTGATGGATTTTGTGAACAGCAATGAGAACATCATCTTCGTCCACAACACGATCCATCTCATTTCTCAGATGGTGGACAACATCATCATCGCCTGTGGAGGCATCCTGCCTCTGCTGTCAGCTGCCACCTCTCCCTCCGTAAGTGGCTCTCTCCTGCCCCTCTGTGGTCGGAGGGAGAACTGCAGCTCATTCATGAAACGCAGGGGAATAAAAGCTAAATTCAGTCCTTTCTACACTCAGAAAAGCATCGATCTATCATGATTTATTGGGATAATTCAGGGATCTGCAACCTTGTGTGGCTTCGGAGCTCTTTAACCCCTCCACAGTGGCTCCTGACTTAGAGCAGTTTTCAAACTAAGCAGTGTTTGGATATTTAAAGGGAATAGGAAAGGCTTTCATGTAAAATCTGCAATTTTCAGATTTTATAGATTAAAAAGTGTAATTTATCATTACAGCTATATTGCTATACCAAATAAAAATATGGCAAAAACTGCTTATGGATGGAATAAATAGCATTAATCGAAAAACGATCCTTTCTGTAAGATATGTATTTATGTTTATTGTTTGGGTAAACTTATAAGAAAAGTACAACTAAGTATTTTATTGCTAAAACAACAGAAGTAGGTGTTTGTCACCAAAAGCAAAAAGTTAAAGTATTAACACTGTTTGTCACAAATTATACCATCATTAGGACATTCTCTTGAATTAACACCTATGGCAAGTTTTTAAAATATCATGTAACTTTAATTAGCAAATACTTTAAAAACATGATAAGGTTGTTGGGTTTTTTTTTCCGTTTTTGGAAAGGTCGTGTAGATTTTGCAGCTCCAGGCAAATTTCTTTTGGGATGAATGAAAATGACTCTTTGGATTGTAAAGGTTGCAGACCCTTGAAATAAATACTTTTTTTTGTTTGTTATATATATATATATATATTTTTTTTGTTGTTGTTTTGGCAGTGAATGTAAACATTTGATAACTAATAAGAACGTCTTGATTTTGTTTCATTAATGCCGCCATAGATTTAATTACCAACCTAACCCAGTGTTTTTCTATTTAATTTAGGTGTTTTTTACATTTTAAACTAACAATCGGTTTAATTTGATAACTGTCTAACTGTTTTATTTGATCACCTTTTCATTTGAATCTTTCTTTTCCTCTTTGTTACCTGTATTTTCTGTATTTTCTTGTCTCTGTTTTTGTCTGTTTTGCATGTGCAGAGTTCTAAGAGTAGTGCCAACACTGTAAGTTGCAGTTTCTTACTCACTATTCTACTTGCGCTGTGTTTGAATTAATTTTATTTTTTGTTCCCATTTGTAACTGATAGCTCTCGCGTGCCTGACATCCATAGTGTTTGATTATGTTGTGCTACTTTTCTGCTAAAGCTTGTTTTTTATTTATTTAGTCTTTTGTGGCTCAACATTGTTACAATATTATACATATAAAAGACTAGAAGGGTCTAAAATGTGCAAAAGTTTGTCAGTAAAATGAAAAAGAAGAAGCGAAGGGATTATTAATTTTGAGAAAAAAAGTCCTCTCGGGGCTTTCATCTGCTAAGAATGTCTCGTTTGTATTGACACTGAAGAAGGCAGGAGGAGCCGGACCCCAGAGGGGTTCTAAAGGAGAGGAGGTGACCCCCGTTCCTGGGGGAGGAGGTGCAGGGGGAGAGGTGCGTACAGAACTTGAGACTCTCATCATCATCAGAAGAACTAAGAGCACCAGCGTTTTTTTATTTTTATTTAATTGCTCACTCTGTGTGTCTGTTACTCCCCAACTGTCTGTGGTCACTTCCTGTATTTGGCTCTCCACAGCCCTGAACATCCTGCTCCCCGAAGCAGAGGAACAACAAATCCTTGCAACGTCACCCTATTGTTCGATGCAGGATTCAGTTTATTTTGCAACTGAGTGAAACTTTTAAGCGTCACGTAGTGAATCTTCACGACAAGCTTTAACTGTTTACTTCAGTACTGCTTATAGGCCTCACTGCTCTTGTCTCAGCCTCATCGTTGCCACCATCACCTGTGTGTCTTCAGACTCCACTTCTATGTTGTACAGATCCTCATACAGTCTGATTTTATCATTTAAATACGTTCTCAGCATGACACTAAATGTTGCTCTTTTTGTTTGTTGGTGCAAAAACCCATGACTGATTCCCAAGGCACTAGGCTTTTCCTAAAAAGCATCTTTTTTTAAGTTATAGGAAGATACCACCTTATTTCATCGTCTCTCCTCAACCCACTCAAAGAGCATCCTTTTTGTTTATGTTCTAGTTTTTGTCCCAGAATCAAGCACGTGTGTACCTTGCCTCTCCCCCTCCCAGACGGAGTTGGAGAACATCGAGGCGACGCAGGGCATGTCTTCGGAAACGGCCGTCACGTTTTTGTCCCGTCTCATGGCCATGGTGGACGTCCTGGTGTTCGCCAGCTCCCTCAACTTCAGCGAGATTGAAGCGGAGAAGAACATGTCGTCGGGAGGGCTGATGAGACAGTGTCTTCGTCTTGGTGTGTGCTAATTAGCAGTGATGGACGTTTTACCTTTACAGGCTTGTTGTTTGTCGAATAACCGTATCGTCTATCATTTGTCTGTCAGTTCATGTGTTTATTCTAAAATAATCTTGTACCTATAAATTATACCTTTGCCTTATTTGCACCGACTCATTTTCTCAATTATTAACTTTAGTTTATATGTCCATAAAAATCTGTTGTTTCTAAAATAATGGCTTCATTGTCTGAAAAGCAATATTAGAATATTTGAGTAGGAAGTTATGATAAAGTATTAAAATGGCTTCAGAATATCCTCACATCAAATTTTCAGTTTATTGTGTCTGTGTTACCAAAATGTCTCATCTACGGAAGCCAAGCGGCTTATCTATCTATCTATCTATCTATCTATCTATCTATCTATCTATCTATCTATCTATCTATCTATCTATCTATCTAT
>JARVJO010000082.1:10497143-10544198 GCA_031762555.1 Cynodonichthys magdalenae
TATCTATCTATCTATCTATCTATCTATCTATCTATCTATCTATCTATCTATCTATCTATCTATCTATCTATCTATTACACAGGCTGAAATTGTGATTTGTTTGTACAGATAACTTTCATATCACCTTCGTAAAAGCAAGGTTTTTCAGGAAACAAAAAAGTGTAACCAAAAGTGTACCATATGACTTTTTTTGATATTCTTAACAATTATTAAAATAGGACTTTTAAGTAATTATTTTAGGATGGTGTTGATATTTAAATGCTTTGTGTAAAAACTAAAAGCAGACTCGGTTCTTTCACATAGTAAATTGTTTAAAACTTCTTCGATATTTTTAATTGTATTTAAAATCTGCAGATGGGCTTTACTAAAGGATTAGTCATCAGTATTTGTTCAGAATTTTTCATTAATTAAACAAATTTATGCTCTTTTGCATTTGTTTGCACATGTATTTGTGCATAGAAAATTTGAAGTGTTGGGCTGATCATATTAAAAACACTTTATAAAGCCACACAAAAGGGTTGTTTCGCCACTTCTCATTGAATTTCATTAAACTGGGTAATTTTTGCCTAATTCTGTCGATAAAGAAAAACACAGACTCTGGTTAAAATGTGTTAGGATTGCCAGTCAGTCAGGAAATCCTTCACTTTTACATGATACTTACATGTTTTCTGTGTTGCTGTCAGTGTGCTGTGTGGCGGTCAGGAACTGCCTGGAATGCAGGCAGAGACAGAGAGATCGAAGTTGCAAGTCGTCTTTAACCAGCAGCAAGTCTCAGGACAGCCTCCACAGTGCCTCCACCACCAGCAAGGTACTAAACACAAATTAAAATGCAAATCCCACAACAACTGCGATGTCACTCAGGCACGTAAAGACGTGTGAACACCGCTGTCTGTCCACTATAACCAGCAGGATCCAGACAGACTCCTACAGGACGTAGACATCAATCGTCTCCGAGCTGTGGTGTTCAGAGACGTGGTGAGCTTCTGTTTTTGTAGTTATAAACAAGGGGAAAAAACAGTATACATATTGTTTATATGAACGTTTGTTCTTTCGCTGCAGGACGACAGTAAGCAGGCTCAGTTTCTGGCGCTGGCAGTCGTCTACTTCATCTCGGTCCTGATGGTGTCCAAGTACCGGGATATTTTGGAGCCCCAGAGAGAGATTGGCAGGTCTACCAGCCTATCAGGGAGAAGCATCCGTCATGAGATCAACTCTCCAACCAGTACAGGTGACTTATGTTTCTGTCATTTTTGCTTTTGCTTCAGTTTTGAGTATATTAGAGGGATGACTTTAAATCTCTCAGCAGTGACTCATCTTTGTAACACTGGATGAATAAATAAACAACAAACAGTTTATGATCCATCTGCCAAGAATATGAAAAGAGGAAATAAAGAAGAGTATTGCTGATAACAGAGATGCTGTAAAATTTCTACATAGTAGATAAATATTTAAAAAACAACACATTTTATTGTTTATTCCTTCCTCATCCCATCAGAGCACCCATCCACCGCCTTCTCTGATCGTGACAAACAGACCCCCACCCCTGTGGATGACTCCCCCTTGGCAGGACTCCCCCACACGGACTCTGGCATCGGCGAGGAGGGACATGTTGCCGGATCCCTGAACGGGTCCGAGGTGGGTCTGGGGCTCGGCTTGGGTCTGGTGGGGCGAGAGACGGACAGAGACCGGGACAGGGACAACGGAGGAGCAGGAAGCGGGGGAGGAAGCACAGACCTGCTGTGCAGTCTGTCGTCAGAGGTTCAGAGGTCGCAGGAGAGCCTTCTGGATTCTCCGCACAACCCCAGATCCACTCTGAGCTCCGGCCAAGCCCCGCCCTCTTCCATCTCCAGCATCAGTCAAACAAACAAAGGCATCAATGTTAAGGTTGGTGGGTGAAATCCTGTCAGATATGAATAAAAATGATATGTATCTACAATCACATAGGATTTAATTTGAAAGTATTAGAATTTAGAAATTCTATTTTTCGACCTGTATATTTTTATCTTTTGATCTCTTAAACAAAATATAAATGTGCCTTTAATTTTATATTCCTCTTAAAGTTCATCTACATTTAAAACATTTCCTCTCCTTTCAGTGACATGCGTTCAGTTTTCACTGCTCGCAAAAAATGTTTATCTTGGTTTTTGTTTTGTGTCGTCTGTCAGAGGCAATAAAAAGGCTTTTTATATATTATTAGATATTATAAGATTTTTTCTTCTTCTGCTACCTTTCATTTATGATTTGTATTTTTATTGTATATAGAAATTGCTGTTTTTTTAAGAAAATGAATGAATAAATAAACTAAACTAAACTAAGCTTTAGAGAATAATAAACACTGAAATCTACGATTAAACAGAATTTCTAGTGTCATGATTTGCACTTCACCAGACGGTCCCTTTCTCTGAAATGCAGGAGATTCTGAAGAGCTTGGTGGCGGCTCCTATTGATGGAGCCGAGTTGGGCCAGGAGTCTGGACCGACGCCCTATCACCCGGACCCCGCCCTGAAGACGCATCCCATGCTGCCCATGCAGTTCCACTCCTTTGATAGGTTAGCCTGTTTTCACTGTTTGACCTGCAAACACAGACAGCATGAAGATTCAGCACCGAGTCCGCAGCCAGTACTAAGACACACCTCCTGGTATTTTACATCAGCTGTTAAAAGAGCTTTCTTACTTTTTGGTTGATTGACATTCTAATCTAAAACCGATAAATGTGAATTCAGCTCAAAATAAACATATATAGCTTTAAAATTTTTGTTAGATGGAGTTATTGTTGCTGAATGATAATCACGAATCATCAAATTGGGGTGAAATCTGCTAAAAGGCTTTTTTTAAGTTTCAGACTCACTATAGTGAGTCTGAAACTTAAAATATATATCTCCTAAGTGATGAGGTTCTGTAACCTCCTGCACATCATTTAGTCTCCTTGATTCTGCTCTGTCACCGTCTCAGAGGGTTATTGATTAATATAGTGTACATTATTAATGACAGGTGCTCCATATCCATCACTGAGATCCCCACATTATTTCTTCAGCTTGTCTTTATAGGTCAGACATGAATCTGTCCCATCATTTCATATAAATTACAAAAAATGTTCAACTAACAAGCAAAGTTTTAATCGTCTTTGGTTTCATGAATAACAATCTCTCTACATATAAAGAACCACAACTTTGCTACTAATTAGTTTTATATTTATATGCTCTCAGTTTCAAACTCTTAGAAGTAGCTTCAGATTTCAACGTCTGGCCTTTAATTTAATGGAAATTAGTTTAATTAGTAAGTACTTTATTTTGAAAATCTGCTAATGCTGCATTGAGAAATTTGAGAAGATGACGTATTTCCACCAGTTAAAATCTGATTTATCTCCAGGTCCAAAGCAGCAGCTTCTCCTGCGTGGTGATGTTAAAGTTCCCATCTGTTAATATCATTTATTTTGGAACCAACATTTATCATGTGGAGGCACCACTGAGTCCTGTCACAATGGCTGGTGTTTTGATTTGTAAAGATTTGTGAACAAAATGTACATAAATGCATTTTCTTGATTAAACAAAAGTGATTATACCAAACCGGACCAGACCATGGTGTTAACTTGGGTTTACATTTACTGCAGGCACGAGCCTACACTTTTACACAGCAGAGCATCATTATGTTAAAACACCTTTGTGTCCTGTCTTTTCCAGGAGTGTTGTGGTTCCAGTAAAAAAACCGCCCCCTGGCAGCCTGTCAGTCAACACGGTGGGCACGCCCACTACCAGTGGAGCTGCCACTGCCGGCAGCACACCCAACATTTTTGCTGCTGCAACAGCAACACCCAAGAGCATGATCAACACTACAGGTGGGAGATTATACAGAAAAGGCTGATGTTTAGAGATTCGAGCACAGATCCCCAAACATTTCAGCTTCCAACTCAGAAAATATCCTCTGGCAGAGACTAAAGTCAGACTCTGTCGCTAATTGAAGAATGTAAGTTTTATTAATAGATTAAACAAATAAAGCTAGAACATTTTCACACAAGAGTTCTGAATCAAATGACCAAAATTTGTTGAATTGAAATGTTGAAGCTAAAGCAAGCTGAACAGGAGCTAAAAGGAACAAAATACTGAAAATCTAAAATGAGCAGAAAAATAACTAAAAGCTAAAATTAGCTAAACTGTATCTAAAGGCTATAGCCGCTTAAATCTAAAAACAGAAAACAAAAGCCAAATGCTAAAATTAGCAAAATTAGAGCCAAAAACGGAAATTTGCAAAATGGCTAAAAATTATAATTAGAAAAACAGTAGCTAAAGACTAAAATTAGCAAAATAGTAGCTTTTAGCTAAAATCAGCAAAATAGTAGCTAAAAGCTAAAATTAGCAACAAATACAACTAAAAGCTAAAATGAGCTAAACTGTATTTAAAGGCTAAAACCATAACAACAGCTTAAAGCTAAAACCAGAAAATAAAAGCTAAATGTAAAAATGAGCACAACTGTAGCCAAAAACTGAAATTAGCAAAACTATGGCTTAAAACTATAATTAGCAAAGCAGTAGCTGAAGACTAAAATTAGCAAAACTAAACTAACCAGATATTTTCAATTCAGCCAAGTATTTGAAAAAGTATTAAAGTTACAAATACCAAATGCAATCACTAACATCTCCTAAATGAGCTAAACATTTTAATACACAAATGGTTCAAATAGCTGAAAGTATGCAGAAGTAGTTTGATACCAAAAAATATGCGAAAGAAAGAAGAAGAAAAAAACAAAACGAAACACAAACAAAAAAAATTCTAAATTACAAGACAACAGTAATTATACTGTTGTATTCCTTTTTCAGAATATTATTTTTATCCTTTGCATTAAAACTATTTAATGAGCATTATCTCAGGACCCCCCACTTGCTGTACATGACCCACAGTGAGATCCTAACCCCAGACTTTGGAACCAGCTTGTGACTCAAAACAAGGTGGTTTAGTTTGTAAGAAAATGTGGATGGGGTACTGAATAATTAATGATGATGCACTCTGCTTCCTTTCAGAGCCTCTTAGTTTCTCCCTGGGAGCCGCAATTATAGCTTCTCTTATTCCGTTTCTGGATGATTGCATTCTGTGTGTAAACAATAAACATGTTACAAAGGTTGCTCTGTGAAACACCTCTGAATTTCTTATCTTGTCACTAAGGTTTTTGTTTTTTGCTGCACTGATTTCTTTTTAGCACAAGGGAAGAAGTTAATAAAAACAACTAAGCCATCAGATCCTTTAAATAATTATATCCTGTTTTTCCTGTTAAGGTACAGATGACTAAGATTAATAACAGAACAAATACTATTTTATAGCTCACTTTATGTACACAAAAAAGCTCATACTTCCTGTAAAACACCTTCGACAATGATTGAGGTCAGATTGAAAAATGAACAAATTCAAGATGGTATGAGAGTCGCCTCCTCTGACATCATGCTCAGCAGATTTATTGTAGGAAAATGGATTTGTATTCCAGTCTCTGTTAGCCTGTCAGATATTTTCTTGTATTATTCATGCATAATGGACAAGGCCAGGGTTTGTTCCCTGCTAATGGATTCTGTCTATTGATTGCAAAGCTATTTTCACAAACTATAACCAGAAGAACTGCTGCAGCATGTCCAGTAAAATATAATCCAAATTAAATTTGTTTGCAACTGATCATCAGCGCTAATGTTTCCAGGCTGATTGTTGCCACGTTTGACTCATGTTTCCCTAATTTGTTGTCTTACTTTTCCCCCTTTTCCCCCTGCCTCTCTCTTTTTGCCCTCCCCCCAGGTGCAACAGACTCTGCCTCCTCGTCTACTTCCTCCTCTTCATCATTTGTTAATGGTGCAACGAGTAAAAATCTGCCAGCGGTGCAGACGGTGGCCCCGATGCCAGAAGACACCATGGAGAATATGAGGTGTGTTTTTCTCACCATCAGAAAGCCCTTCAACCACTTAGTTTCCTTTCACTCTTTTTTTCTCCTCCTTTTGGATTTTTTTAAATTTGTTTCTTGATTCCTTGTTGTTGTTTTATTTTTTTAAATTTTTTCACCTCATTCCAATCACTTCATCTTTACCAAAGAGTCCTTATAGGTCACTCACTCAATCATTGCTGATGTTAACAAGTGAGATGAGTTTTTGTCTGGAAGAACTGCGAGCATCAGGGGCACACTCTTGGTTTGGGTAACAAATATCTAAGATTAGCTGTAGTGTTTGGGGAGTGCCAGAGATATTTAAAAAAATAGTAAAAAGAAAATTCAATATAACAAACTCAAAAGTGAATTTTGATGTTTGTACTAAAGAAAGAAAGGAACATAATCTCCTGAGGTGAACACTACAGCCAATGCTGAAATACAGCTTATAATAAAACTGGTCCAGCTCCTCAGCTGTTGGCTATAAGTAACTGTAGCCCCCTGAGCAATTTAGTTGGAACAGCCCTGTATTAATGTCTCAAAATATGCTGCTTTAAAGCCAGCATCGACCATAAACTACATTTCCCATAATGCATAAAAATCAACTATTTTACCCGCAAAATGATGGCATCCCCCCACTAGCTGGAGCTGCACAGGATTTTAAAGTAGCCGGCAAAATTCACTGCATCAAATCTACATTTAGCTGTTTTTTTGCTGGCTACTTTTGCTACAACCCAGTTGTACTGGGAAGTGGGAATTTCCCACTTACAAGTCATAAATTTAAACAGTGGGAATACCCTGTCAGAAAGTGGGAGATTTCAGAATTCAAGATAGCAGCTACTTATCACACCTCAAAAGTGTACTTTTGCTAGTATTTTTGTATTATTTATTTTACATGTAGTGTGTTATACATGTAGTACTTTTTAGTGTTTATAAAAGACCATGTTAAAATGCTGTTTCTATGTAGGAAATACCACGTAGAGCCCAGTTATTGTTTGTTAGTTATTCTCAGCCGTAGCAGTGAGACGAGGAATGTGACGTTTCTTGTTCAGTTGAAGTTAAACACGAAACATCAAAGTCGATCACAACTGGCCCTTTGAGGGCCACCATAATGCTCATGTGCTCACTGAAAATGAGTTTAACACCCTGATGTAAGAAATAAAGCAACGTATTGCAAAGTGAAGCAAAACTATCGCATGGACTTTTTCATTGTTGTTGACACAACCTTAATTATAAAGGATTATTTTATATCTGCAGAAGCCATACAATAGATTGTCTTCAACGGCAAACGTTTTGACTTAAAATAGAAGGCCTGGCTCAGGTTTATTAATGTGGTCTGGGTTGGACTTCTGCACCTGTGCTTGTTGGTTATCTGTAGAATATGTAATACAGCCCTCAGTGAAAACACCTGCGCTCATCCTATTTTAGGTTAAAACGTCTGCGGTGAAATATTGTATCAAGTCTGGTCTGTATGAAACAAACAACCACAACTCAAAACAAACTGAACCAAGACGCAAATCTGGCTCCGCGAAGGGGAGAGGAGTAGGAGGAGGAGGGTCCTACGCAGTCTGGCAGAGGAAATGAAATACGAGCTCGTCTGGCTCCTGTAGCAAATACCAGCTGAGATTAATGGTCTTTCTGCCTCACTTTCTTAAAGGTGTCATCCACACATCTCACTTAATCAAAGCTCAGATGCTCTTCATCACAAAAGGTGTCAACTGTGTCCTAACGTCCTAATTTAAAACCCACTGGAGACCCCAACAAACATCACCACTTATTAACCTGAGTTTGTTGGTCTTCATGTGTTTCAGAGAACTTATAAGCGAAAATATCAGTAACATAAATCTGTGTTTTGTTTTACCAAACTGTGTGAAGTATTAAAATATTTGCCATAGGTTAAAAAAAAGCCTTAAAGTAATAGTTCATATCTTTTGAAGTGGGATTCTTTCAGACGTTTATGGAAAAATGTATATCTTATGTGTTGTAGATGGCATGTACTGTAATAAAACTGAAATAATATTTCAAAATGTTATTGTAAATTATATTTTTTTAAAAACGATTAAAAAACAAATTTGATTTCCTCATAATGATTTAAAACATGTAACTTTTTTATTTTTGCAATTTTTTTTTCTTATCTCTCCTTCAGCTTTCTGAGCCCCACCCCCCCACCACCACCACCACCACCACACACACACACACACACACCCCACCCCACACACACACTTTGAAAAACACAGTTATATGAAACTTACGTTGATGCAAATGTTAAAAAAAAAAAAAAAACAAGAACTTTTTTGTGATCAATATATTTTGAGTCAAATTAGCTGTTAGCTAATCAGTGTGATGTTGTTCAACAAGCTATCTACAGCAGGTAAGATATTGACTGTTGATTACCTTTTCACATAACCCCACTCCAAGAGCTCTGAACTGTCTCTTTAAAAGAGAAAATTGATCATTTTTTTAATGTGCTTTAGCATTTCTGTGGATGTTAGCAGGTTGTTGGTAAGTGCACAGACATGAGTGTGTGTGGGAGCTCGTGCGTTCCTAAATCAGTGTGTGTGTTCTTTCTGTGTGCGGTTTGTATTGCAGTGCCTATTGTGAGGTGGCGCAGTGTGCGCTGCGCAGCGGTCAGACGCCCCCTGAGCTCAAGTCTTTTAGCTCTCTGGCAGGCTTCCAGGCAGCCCCCCGAGATGCAGGACAGTGTTTTAGGCAAGGAGAAACCCGTCCTGTCCCCATGCCCCCACCCCCTCTCCTCCCCACCCCCCCGCCACGCCTCCACCACACTCTCTGCTCTGCTCAGCCACTACTGAATGTTCCCTTTATGCCATGCAACTAAAGACAGACATCTTTGCTTCTGCAAGATGACAGCATCGCTTTCATTTTAGACCAGCAACTCATTTTTACAGCACCACATTTTTAAGTCTGTCTCTTATTGCATGGTTGTCTTCTCACACTAACCCCCCCGTGCCCCCCACCCCCGAAGCCCAAATCAGACCTGAGTCAAACTGTCTGTTTTAACCTCGCCTGCAGCTCTCGATGTTCGAGCTCATCTGGTACTCTGAGTTAAAACAAATAATTTGGCAACATAGCGACCCAGGTCGGTGTCAGAAATCACACTTACAAGATTAAAAACTTCACAGCCACGATTTAATCTGCTTGGCTGTGTAGCTTTTTGCATTACTTCGTCTGTTTTGTTAATTGAGAAGCAAAACAATAATAACAATTAAAACATTTATTTTTCTTTGTCTGAATTTACATTGTTTTCCCCTCACTGTTTATGATTTAAGAAGTGGTGGAAAAATGCATTTTTTCGTACTGCCTCTCACTAAAATTAATATTTTGTTAGAAAAAGTAGGTGATTTTTAGATGAAATTTGGAAAAATGGAAAATACTTTTTGTAGTGCTTATTTTGAGCCACATGAGGGTGAAAAGGAGCACAGAAACCGATAAAAAAGCTTTGTGTTAATGTTGCATTTTTGTTACTTTTGAATAAACATGCCTACAGATGTTTTGGGTTCTTTTCTTTTGCTAACGAACCATTTGCACATAAAATAAGATGATAAAATAGGGAAATGCACGAGACTTTTACTCTTGTACGTAGCAAAGATAAATAAATGCTAATGTTAAAACATGTAAGGTTTCGCTTTCAGTGCTCTTGCTTCGCAGCTACTTTCATAAATGGTACTTTAGGCCTAAACTTTCAGATACTAACACAGATGTAGTTTCAAACCAATATATTCAACTCGAAATTTTGAAACCATCTGCGTTCATTTCACCTGTTTCTTTCACCAGCCTTTTTCTGCTCCTTCCTTGTTCTCACCTGTTCCTGCTCTTTTTTTTTTTATTTCCGCATGTTCGTTTTTTCGATCACGTCCTCATATCCGATCTTTTACCCCGACGTGTTTGGTTCTTATTTTGCCCTTCACTCCTCCGTCGTCTTTATGTTTTATTTATTTATTTTTTCCCTGCCTTGCAGTATCACCACCAAGCTGGAGCGTGCTCTGGAGAAGGTGGCGCCGCTGCTGAGGGAGATTTTTGTGGACTTCGCCCCGTTTCTGTCCAGGACGCTGCTGGGTAGCCATGGGCAGGAACTGCTCATAGAAGGTACAGGTGCTGTACACATCTCCTTTTTCTCTAACTGGCGTCTCTCTGTGGAGTCTCCCCATTCACTGTCCCCTCACTGCGATGTCGGTGTGTCAGAAACACTGGGTGTGTGTGAGAGGTGTGTGTGTGTGTTGCTGTGAGAGTGTGTTTTTGAGTCAGCTGCTTCACTCATTCGTCCACCAGGTATGAAGTCTGTTTTTTGCACCCGTTTATCTCAGCTAGATAGACACGCCAATGATTTTAGATCAGATTATAATAAGTTTCATTGTTAACTTTAATGTAGGTTGTCCTGAATGTTTTGTTGCTGTCTCTCTACCCACCTGCTTCCTGTTTTGTGAACCACAGTTTCAGTGTTGACTCTTCTTTCTTCTCCTTTTTTCTTCCTCCTTCTCCCTCTTTCCTGAATTTCTCTACTGTTTGTTTTTGTCTTTCCTGTGGCATGCTTTTTGTAAGTTTGACTATGATGACGGTGTACTGTAACAAAGTGCTAACGCTACGGTAACTGCTTCGATGCTGTTTCTGTTTCCCTGAAGATTTGTGTGTTTGTGTCAGAGAGAAATGAACTGAAGCTTCTGACTGGGGTGTGTGTGTCTGTGCTGCAGGTCTGGTGTGTATGAAGTCCAGCACATCTGTGGTGGAGCTCGTGATGCTGCTCTGTTCTCAGGTTGGTGACCAATTGCAGCTCTCCTCCGTCTCTTTTTACAGTACAGAAACGTCAGCAGGGACTAGTCTGATGCTAGCTTGGCCATCGCCTTCCTACGCAGTTCTGCTTGTTTCTAATCTCCCTTCTATGCTCCATCTGGGATTTCTCCCATAAACAAGGATTTCTCTGGTAGAATTTCAACCAATCAGCAAACAGTGGGAGGAGTTGTGAACGAAGACGTCAATTTTCTGCGCTGTTTTAGTCTGCCTGTAGTTTAACAATGGCAGCGGAGGAAGTAAATGTGTTTACACGGCTTCTAAATTAAATTTGTCTCACAAAGCCTGCAGCACTTATTTACAGCCATCTCGTTCAGCTCGGTACTTCTCTGATGTCAGTGGGGTATGATTGTTTACAGCACACACAATTTCCTGTTAGCTTTTTAGCTTAGCTTTCTTCACGGTCGAGCTGGCGCACTACATATGTCACGGCCCAAAGTTAGTGATTGGGTAAATTAGGTTCAATCGTTTTAATCTTCAACAGAGTTCACGCCTCCAGCAAGAAATCCTTTCTCTTCAGACCCTCTGTGCGAAGCAAAGGTTAGAGCAAGGAGTTAGTTTTTACCAGGCTAGCCTGATGCAGGTTTAATTCAAAAGATTCATAATAAAAATTGTATGAAACTTTATTACAGACTTGAGGTCCACAAAACATCATGGAACAAAACACAAAGAAACAAAAAAACAACCAAGAAGAAAAAAAAAATACATAGGACAACCACAGAATAAGCAATACTCACTACAAGACAACTGTACCAGCGCCTCCACAACTGAGACTGGTAACGTACAACACTGAGCCTTATGTTAGACAGGCACATTATTATTGAGTTACAGCAATCAATGACATGACTAATAAATTTAAACATTATTGAATTTATGCAGATAATTCTGTAATTACGTAGCAACATTAGTGTAAGAAGGTCATACTTTTTGCACAACCTCTACCGGCTCTGATCTTATTTTAGTTCAGCGATTTACGGTCGTAACTAATCTATTAATAAAAGTTAAGCTGGTGTTTGCACCAGTGAGTGAATGTTGGTCAGAGTCGACATCATTAGAGTATAATTGTATATTTTTCGGATGCTAAGCACTCTTTAGTGGAAAGACAAATTATACTGCTATAATGTAGAAAACGCATTCAAAACACATTGAATTGCACTGAATCACGACTAATACAATGTTTTATCAATTGTTTTTATTTTTTTATTTTGCTGTTAATGGATCTCTAATGCAGTGGTTCCCAAACTATTTCTGTCCCCTTTTAGTTGGTTAAAAAAAAAAAACAATCTGCGCCCCCAACGCCGCTCCCACATCTCTAACCAGACACACATATTTTGTTTTCAAATTCCATTTCAGTTTATTCCACAACTCAACCCTTTTTGAGCAATTGAACTAAAAATGAAACTGAAATAAATTACAGGTTCAATAAAATAAACTACAACCTCTTTTAAATAACAAAACAAACCACCTTTATAGTGTTATTATTTGAAGTGTAACTGTTTTTTATATACTGTAACAATATTCAACATCTATCAATAAATTTAAAAAAATACCTGAAAAAAAGTTTAGTTGAAGAAAAATGACCTTTAATTTTCACTCCTTTGTATTTATGTGGAAGCCCCCATCAAAAACCAGTCCATTATGCTAGCATTGATTTATTTATTTTTTTTATTCAGTCATAATGTGCCCCTCCTGCATCGACATTTTGGTTTCCACTTTAAGAAACACTGCTCTAATGTGTTGGCAGTGTGTTGATGTTCATATTATAGCAGCACAATCCTCATCTATAGTCTTCATTCCCACTGTACGAGCTATTCCATCTAATTCACAGACATTGTGCTCATTTTTGTCACATTTCTATCTAATTCTAAAGTACTTTTTACTTGTTCTGATGATCGGCAACATTAAGCACTGAAAAAGTGCTGAAATGTCCCATGAAGTCAGCCTCACTGTGTCCTGAGCACACATCTTCACTACATTGTTTTTCTAACTGATATTAATACGACAAACATACTTTTCTTTTAATATAGCTCAAAGTACATTTAAAAGCTTTAATTAAATAAAAAAAAACAACACATCTACATTAATATAAAGGTTTCCTGGCTCATTTATCTACCATCTTTAAAGCTGGTGTCTCAGAGTTTGTGTGTAATGATCAAAAGACAGGATGGTACTCACCGTTACAGAGCTGCTCACAGATGACACGGGTCACCGGTTTCCTTTTCAACTTCTGAAGTTTTTCACATCTCTTCTTCTTGTTCTTCCTCATCTCTCCTCTGTGTCACCATGCCTCTGCAGTCTTTTGCCCCTTTCTCCCCCCCTGCTCCATCTTCAGTGGCGCTAACTCTGCTTTTCTGTCTAATTTCAGCAGCCGCTGCTTTCATCTCCTGTCCTTCTCGTCCCGCCACTCCCTTTCCTTTTGCCCCCCCTTTGCCGTTCTTCTGGGAGGCTGCTCGTCAGCATGTATAGTATTACCACCGACTCCGGTCTTGTCTGCCATTAGAGGCCCCGGAGAGCGAACTCAAACCCAGAAATCGATCCTCTGGATAGTGGGGGTGTAACAGGAGATGGCCCTTAAGAGCTGGTGGAGCTAATGGAGCTGTGATAGGTTCAGGCTTTCAGCAGCATTGGGCTTCTGCTCAGAAGTTTCTACTCCCATCTGCGCATAAAAATCATGAAACTCACACTAATGCTCAGATAGATAGATCTTCATGAGTTGTACCATTTGGCTGTTTACTAATGTCACTTCTCTCCTTATAACCTTCACAATGAATAACTTTAAATGTATCCTACAGGAGTGGCAGAACTCAATTCAGAAGAATGCTGGCCTGGCCTTCATTGAGCTCATCAATGAGGGAAGGTAATTAATCACTCAGAATGATTATCACCCCACTCCAGTCCCTGCGATTAGCTTATTAACACAAGGATAGTTATCACTGTTTTACAACTCCTGTGACTGAGCCCTAATGAGAGACTTGTCAGGATAAGTGCTCAGCTCTGAGTGTTCAGCAGGAGGTCAGGTCATTAAAGTGTAGCTAACTTTACAGCTGGCATGTACTGATCTATTTCTACATCCTCCAGCTTGTTGGCGTTTTAGCACCAAAAATTTGCATCAGTGAGGGAACAAAAGACGCTCCCTGCAGTGTTTACATCCACAGTGTTCAGCTGAAGTCTTGTTACATCCCAGCTTGTTGAGAAACACGTTTTTGCTTGTTTTTCCACTTTACTAATTTTGTCTTTTTTGTTACTAGACTCCTGTGCCACGCCATGAAGGATCATATTGTCCGTGTTGCCAACGAAGCAGAGTTCATCCTGAATAGGCAGAGAGCTGAGGATGTACACAAACATGCAGAGTTTGAGGTAAACACAGCAGCAAGTAAGATGTATGCTTATTTTTAATACTGAATAGTATGAAATCTGTTTAATTTTTTACCAAATTCCACATTTTCATTATCGCCATAATATTAACCTAAAAAGTGTGTAATTGTAACAAATGAATAGCCACTGAAATTAAGAATGAACTATTATTATTTCATTTTCACAAATATAACAAATTGCTGTGGTCAGCAGAACATTACATGCTTTTATGCAAGGCTGTCTTTTTTAAGAACAAAAACATTATTTACATGTAAAACAGAATCTCACAATAAACAATCTTTTTAAAAAAAATGCTTTAGAGTTGAACCTAAGTGTGCCTTATAAACAAACATAAGAACAGTAACAATTTGTGCACGTGTGTCTACTGAATAGAAAGCTCATTTTTAGTTGTTTTGACAGAGCCCCTCCTCCTTTATAGTTCTTTATCAAAAACAGACAAAGCTTTTTTATTTTCTCTAAAGGAATATCTGACTCCGTACACATCAGCAAAATCTTAAACCCGCGCCTTGCTTCTGCTGATGTAGCTGAGAGTTGAAGAGTTTGCAGGTTTGCTTCACTCAGCTTGCGTCTTCTGTTTGTGATGTGAGTCTTTGACAGGAAGTGGTCATCACATGTATTCTTACGCATCCAGAAGTGTGCTGACAAAATTTACAGAAAAATTGTTCTCCGGGTTCATAAAAATTGCGGGGGTATTGTTCCGTCCTAAACTTAGCGCTACGTTTCCCGTTTTTCCATTTGGAGGACGCTGACGTTTCAGCGAGCCTCTTCACCCCGGCTGACCTTTTTTTATAGCTTTTTTTCCTGTATGTGTTGAGAGGGAGGGTTCACAGGTTTCTAAAATACCTTAGAAACTCACCCAAATGAGCCCAATCTGTGAGATTCTGCATTTTACACTGGATGGTAAATTCTGCATTTTCTGCATTGCAGAAATAATAGAGCCCTAGTAATATTATTATTCCACAAAACACTTTTCTTGAGGAAATTAGTTGAAAAGAATGAAATTTGTTACATGATAAAATGAAAGATAATGACCACTTTGTTCCACTTTCAGAACCAAACGCCTGCATCTTAATATTTAACATAAAAATGTAGCTGCACCACCCACAATCTGAATAAAAAACTGTTTTTACCTTGTATGTTTCACTTTGTTGTGGTTGTATAAAAAAAAAACCACCAACACAAGTTTTATTTAATTATTTATCAACTCCATCATGCCTCTGGCTCACTTTAATCCTTTTGAATTCATTAGCTGAGTCACACAGTGTGTTATTATAGCTGACCATTCAAAACAGAAGCACTGAGTAGGTTTTAGTTGCACTTTCATACCAACCATTCTCATACATGACAGGTGTATTTGGAGCAATTACTAATTAAATTTGCAGTAGTTAAAATTAAAAATCAAAATTTCCTCAAGCCAGCATTAATGCTTTTTAAATACTAAAAATATAATTTTAACCTGCTGAAAACCCTCAATTGTTTTTTTTTTTTTATTATTTGAATCTTACAAATCTTTTATCTAAAACTCAATACCCAGGCTGAACAAACACACTGTTAGGATAATCAGTTCATGTTTGGCAGCAGCATCGTTTGATTTCTCTCTGCGGCTGCTTCTTACCTTCCGCTCCTCAGTCCAACTGCGCTCAGTACGCTGCGGACCGCCGAGAGGAGGAGAAAATGTGTGACCATCTCATCAGTGCCGCCAAGCACAGAGATCACGTGACCGCAAACCAGCTGAAACAGAAGATCCTCAACATCCTGACCAATAAGCATGGAGCGTGGGGGACAATGTCACAGAGGTGAGCTGAGGATGAGAGATGATAGTCTGGGATGCTTTCAGTATCAGCTTGTCCTTAGGCTAAAAATATTTGTTGCTTTAGTTCTTCTCAGAAGCATTTCAGGCTAATATAGAAAGAAAATAGCAGCATGACGGCTCAGTAGTTAAGACTGTTGCATCACAGCGAGAAGGTCGTGGGTTCAATCCCTGGTTTGGGTTTGCAGTTCCACAACTGAATGGTTTAAATGTGAAAAATAAGGATTTAAAAGCATGATATGTCACAAGTGTCCCAAAACAAATACCGTATTTGTTCCAACGCTCATGTTTTCCTCCCCCTCCTTTATGTCTACAGCCAGCTTCATGACTTCTGGCGCCTGGACTACTGGGAGGACGACCTGAGGAGGAGGAGAAGATTTGTGAGAAACGCTTTTGGCTCCACTCACGCTGACATTTCCCTCAAAACGCTGGATGAATATGGTCAGTAATGTGTTGTAACCTGTTGCATTTAGTCAGTAGGTTCCTTTTTGCATCCTCACACAAGGATTCTTAAAAAGAAACGTTGTCAAACAGGCACAGAGGAGGAGGAGGAGGGGCCAAAGTCCAAGAAAACCTTCCGCAGCCAATCGGTGGTCGCCCAGAACCCGGAGGCGGAGTTGATGCTGGAGGGAGACGATGACGCCGTTAGTCTGCTGCAGGAGAAAGAGATTGATAACCTTGCTGGTAAGATTCAGTTTTGCAAACGGACACCAAAAACACAACGGTTTCAATTGTCCTGAACAATAAGCTGTTTATGACTCTTGTTTTTAGTACGTTTCCGCCCGAGACTTTTTATCTCCAAAGGCAAGTTGGACATTTAAAAAGTTTGTTTGTGCAGCTGCACTAACCACCCAGCTGGTTTGTCAGACTCACAGCGATGACGTGATGAATTACAAACAACTGATTTACATCTAATTAAATCTAATGGTGTCCTGATTAATTTAATACCTGATCATGCCTCTAAGGTTTTCTGTTTCTGTTGTCTGTTATGCTTTTAGTCTATTCTGCATCAAAAGCTCATCAGTGACTCTGTGTTATCTGTAACTATCTTGGTAATACATCCTCCACCCCTCCAGGCCCTGTGGTTCTGAGTACTCCAGCCCAGTTGGTAGCTCCTGTGGTGGTGGCTCGAGGCACTCTGTCCATCACTACAACTGAAATCTACTTTGAAGTTGATGAAGAGGATCCTGCTTTCAAGAAGATGGATGCTAAAGTGAGAGTAATAAGCTTTTTATTTCATTATGAAGATATGGGGGAAAAAATGAAAAATAAGGTCATTGAAGCCACAATTATGCTTGTGTTGTATCATTTTTTTAGACATTTTTTTGTTCTTTTGTGCATCCACTCAACAGGTGCTGGCTTACTCGGAGGGTTTGCACGGAAAGTGGATGTTTAGTGAGATCCGAGCTGTGTTCTCCAGACGGTACCTGCTGCAGAATACAGGACTGGAGGTCTTTATGGCCAACAGAAGTGAGTCTGAAGAACCTCAAATGCAGAATGAACTGTTTTGGTTTTTGCAGTTTGATTCTATCGCAACTTAAAGTAGAACTTTAAAGTGCCTGTGACATGCATATCCTTCAAATACAAAAAGTCAAAGAAAACATCTTTATAATGTGGCATAATGCACATAATCTTACCCATTTTGTCAGATAAATTACATATTTTCTTTTGAACTGGGCTCAGCCACATTGAAACAGGAAGTGACATCAAAGGGAGTAGTCTTTGTTCATTGAAACAATATTATTTGAACTCTGACTTTTCTTCATCTCTCTCTGATTGTGACTCAAAATAATCTAAAGAAACATCAGATTCCTCTCTACAGTCTGTGTTGTTAGCTGTTCTAGCAATGCTCTGTTTACGTTCAGACATTCCTCTTTGACATCATTTCCTGTAACTTCACATGCCAATATCTTAGCAACTGTTTATCTCAGCAGCATGAAAACTCTTTTGCAATATTTTATCGATGTTATCTTTCAAAAAACACATTAATATTTATTACCAAAATTTGATGTGACAGGCACTTTAAACCGTATGTAGTTCAGAAAAAAGCACTTTAGTTCTTGACACATTGTCTTTGACTTACCCCCTCCTTTTTCTCCAGCATCTGTGATGTTTAACTTCCCCGACCAAGCCACGGTTAAAAGGGTGGTCTACAGCCTCCCCCGGGTGGGGGTGGGAACGAGTTATGGATTACCACAAGCCAGGTATACGCAAGATGTAGTCACGTGTTTCCTTGATCCTATATTTGCAAGAAAAGAATGTTTATTTAAATGTTTTTGTTTGTTTGTATGTTTCAGGCGTATTTCCTTGGCGACTCCTCGTCAGCTCTTCAAGTCGTCCAACATGACTCAGCGCTGGCAGAGGAGAGAGATCTCCAACTTTGAGTACCTCATGTTTCTAAATACAATTGCAGGTAAATTCATTTTGCAAGCTTGCAATTTGGAAATTAACTTTAATGTCCAAACTATAAAATAATAAATTGTGACAAGATAGCATGATATTGTTGAGGGAACTAAATACAATGAGTAAATACAACAGTTTTAAATCATTTTAATGTTTTGTTAGCATGTTTCCTGTGAGGATTTTATTAATGCAACAGATTTATGGATGTATTTCTGAGCGAATATTGGTAGAGCTGTTGCCTCTCAGCAAGAAGGTCGCCGGATCAAATCCTGGCCCAGGGGACCTTTCTGGGTAGAGTTTGCATGTTCTCTCCGTGCATGCGTGGGTTCTCTCCGGGTACTCCGACTTCCTCCCACACACCAAAAACATGACTGTCAGGTTAATTGATAACACTAAATTGTCCCTAGGTGTGAGTGAGTGAGTGAATGGTTGTTTGTCTCGTTTGTCTCTATATGTGTCCCTGTGATGGACTTGCGACCTGTCCAGGGTGTACCCTCCCCTCACACTGTGATGGCTGGATATGGGCACCAGGGACCCTTAAAGGAAGAAACGGGTATAGATAATGGATGGATATTTGTACAAATATGTTTTGGGGTTTTTTTTATGCAAATTCTTTCAACTTTTGTGATCTTCATTTTGCCTGAGAATTTAGTCTCACTTGTTAAACACGTTCATGTGAGACATGAGTTAACGGAAAGTTTGCCTTAAAACGTTACGTATCTTGAAAAAAATACTGTCGTATTTAGTACATCTGCCTTGTATTTTTTACAAATCTCAAACACAAAAACGTGCAAATACCAAGGAATGTGTCCCAGTATGTCCATCTTTAAACTAGAATTTTGTTTCAGATCTACTTTGACATTTCTTCCTGCAGGGAGGACCTATAATGATTTGAACCAGTACCCTGTCTTCCCCTGGGTTCTGACTAACTATGATTCAGAGGAGCTCGACCTCACTCTACCCGGCAACTTCAGAGATCTTTCCAAGGTTCGGACCATTCTGGCATAACACACTTTTCCATCAATTGATTCATATTAATGATAAAAACTGAACTAGATGCATCGTTTTATGCTTCTAATAAGACGATGAAATAAAGCTGATAAATTATCTGTAATATCTGTTTACCACAAACTGAAAAAATATTGTGTGATGAAGCAAACTTGGGATGTTTTTTTTTGTCTTCTAGCCAATCGGAGCACTGAATCCCAAGCGAGCTGCGTTTTACGCAGAGCGCTACGAGACGTGGGACGATGACGGTACCCCTTCTCATCACTATACCACCTTATACTCTACAGCTCACTCAACGCTGATGTGGATGGTCAGAATAGTAGGTGTCCACTTAACACTCTTAAAAACTGTAACACTCTACAGCTTTTTGCACGTGACAGACATTCAAGATTCCTACTGAAAAAATTATATATTTCTGTGCCCGCAGGAGCCTTTTACTACATTTTTTCTCAACGCCAACGATGGTAAGTTTGACCATCCAGAGCGATCCTTCTCTGGTATCGGCCGTGCATGGAGGAACTGCCAGAGGGACACAGCTGATGTCAAGGTAACTTCTGATGGGCTGAAGAAAGAGTCAGCTGAGTTAACAGTTTATATGAAAGACAAGGGTTAGCGTTATATAAACGCAGGTAGACTAATGCATTTGCTCCTGTCACACCAAACAGGAGCTGATCCCAGAGTTCTACTACCTGCCAGAAATGTTCGTCAACAGTAATGAGTATGAACTTGGCATGCGGGATGATGGCGTTGCTGTCTGTGATGTGGAGCTTCCTGCCTGGGCCAAGAAACCTGAAGACTTCGTTCGCATTAATCGCATGGTGGGAGATTCAGTCAACCCTGAAAAATAAAAACATTTATTGTCTTTTCCCTTTGGACAGAAACTGAGCTTGTTGCTTGTTCCTTTTTCCTGCCTGCACCTCTTCCTCCGTCCAGGCGTTGGAGAGTGAGTTTGTGTCGTGCCAGCTTCATCAGTGGATTGATCTCATATTTGGCTACAAGCAGCGAGGTCCAGAAGCCGTCCGAGCTCTTAACGTGTTCAACTTCCTGTCCTACGAGGGAGCAACCAACTTAGATAATATGGACACTGTGCAGCGTGAGGTTGGTTTCCATTGCATATTACTAGACAATTTAACTCTCCTCCTCCAGAATCATACATCATGTTAATAATAATAAAATGCTACAACTTTAAAACAAACACAAACCCAGTGGTGGGCACAGCTAACCAAAAGTTCACTAATCACTAATCCACTAAACAAATAAGAAATTATTGGAAGCTAACGCTAACTGCTAAGTTGACTGTCACTCAGTCTGTCACACGTCTTTGTCTCCTTTCAGTTAAAGACTGGGAGGACTGATGCAAACCTGTTAGTTTTCTATTGGTTAATTTAAAGGTGTGATACTTCCAGTTTACCCCTTTCAGTATAAAAGCATCCCTTTCATCTTGTTTGTATTTTAATAGATAAAAATTGAAGTCAGTCAAATAGCAAATACTTTTTATACCATAATTTAGATGTAGTCAATTTCTGTATTTATTTGTATATTGTTAAATGTTTTATTTCCTTTTGACACTCTTAGCTTGAAGTTTAGCTGCTAAAGATGCTACATGCTACACACACAGTGCCTGACACGCCCTGCACTTGTAAAAGAAGACAGTTTTTATTTAGGGATAAATGGCATAAAATTTGAACTTTTGCACTTTTTTTAGTGGACTTAAAATGTGCTAAAACCTCATTTAAATTAAGCTAATTAGTCCAATAATGGTTTCCAAAGTTAGCAAAATGCTAATCCACTAAATAAGAAGCTCCACTGCAGAAACCCTTTTAGGAGTACATGTTGGGAGTCTTTGCATGAATGTTTTGGTAGAAAATGTGTTTTTTTTTTGTTGTGTTTTTCTCGAGATTTTATATTTTTGTCTCCTTTTTGTAACACTTATCTCCATGTTTTTATCTTAAGGCGATTGAGACCCAGATCCAGGTCAGTGGTCAGGTCCCCTCTCAGCTGCTGATTGAGCCGCACCCACCTCGCTCTTCTGCCATGCACCTGGTGAGAGTCATGTGACAGATTCAGCAAAACAATCCTTTTGTCTGTATGTGCGTTCAGAGAGCCTCCAGAAAGAGAGAAAAAACTTTAGATGCAAACTAGTGACATAAAAAAGAAATTGTTACTTTTTTTTTTGTTTTGTCTTAAATTTGCATCAACTGGTTAGTAGGGGTGCACCAAAACATTGATTCACATCAGAGCTGTGATTCTCATTTACAAAGATTCAGAATCAATATAAAACATTTTAAAATTTATAAAAAAAAAAAGAATAAATAAAGCAAATCCAATAGCTTTCAGCCTCCATTTTGTAACTACGTGGGACATCCTGATGTCATTACACAGCTGGTTCTGGAGGGTACGCATGCGCAGAAAGCGCCAAAACACAGAGGAAAGTACAAAACTGGAGGAAAGAGAGATTCAACTGGCCCTGTCTTCATTGAATTCAAAGATTTGGGCTCATTTTGGTTTTCACTGAATGAGTCAGAGTTTGACATGAGCTTCACTGTGTGCAAGGTTTGCAAAAAGGAAATGAAGCACATTGGGAACACGACAAATGGGATCACATGATCAGTTTTTAATAAAAAATTGACTTTTAATCGAATCTTGGCCTCAAAAATCCGAATCAAATAGATATATTTAAATAGATAATAAAAGAATTCCACCCCTACTGGTTAACTTAGTGCTTTTGTATTTGGCTAGCCTACTAAATGGCCTCCAATAGTAAACTCTTCTATGAGATTTTATTACATACTAGAGTATGTAATGGGTTTTTAGTCTCTTTATTCTCCCTGCAACCCTCGTGCTGCTCAGTGCAACCCCTGAGCAGCACAAGGTTTTAGTGTCTCCACATCCATGTCAACCCAAACCCCCCAATCCCCGACCTACCAGACAACCTCCTCCTCCTAGTTCTCAGGCTGCCCTCAGTGTGTGAACCTGCTCTGACCCTTTGCTCCCACTAATTTACCTTTTCCCCTCCCTACCTCTGTCCCATCCGTTCTGTCTCTCCCTTTTACCTCCATCTTCACCCCCTCCCCGACTCCTCGAATCTTTTCCTTTCCTCTCCCCCCGTCCCTTCTTCTCTGTCCTTTTCTCTTCTTCCTCTCTGTCTGTCTCACCAGTGTTTCCTTCCCCAGAGCCCTCTGATGTTTAAGGATCAGATGCAGCAGGACGTCATCATGGTGCTCAAGTTCCCCTCCAACTCCCCCGTCACCCACGTGGCGGCCAACACGCTCCCTCACCTCAGCATACCAGCAGCCGTCACCGTCACGTGTAGCCGTCTGTTTGCCGTCAACCGCTGGCACAACACAGTCGGTGAGAGCCAGAGGGCTTTTATTCTTCTGCAACAAAAACAGTACCGAGTATTGTATCGGCGCCTCTTCAAAATATTGCTTAAAAGTTTAATTGTTATTGGGTATTTTAATTTATTAGTTTTACATATTTATGTCCTGATTAGCAAGACAGATTAAATATAATTAATCTTATTTATGGAGGTGGTTTATGTCACTGTTGATACTGATCGCCCTAAATAGTGTTTTACTCTTTTTTTTATCGTTTTCAAAAGAGAAGTTTGAGGTTTACTCATTAAATTGTGCATACATGACTGTAATATCTGACCCTGCAGGCCTTCGAGGAGCTCCAGGATACTCACTGGAGCAGGCTCATCATCTCCCCATTGAAATGGATCCTCTCATAGGTCAGCACAAAAAAATCTGAACAACAAATCTTTATCTGTAAAACTGACCAAGTTCTAATCTTTCTTTATCAGTTCAGACATATAATTATGTTACGTTACAGCTAAAACAACGATGCCACCTTTATTAATGCTGATTATAAACCCTGTTCGTGCGCTTTCATTCCCAGTGTTTTTTAATTTCTTATTTTTGTGTGTGCAGCAAACAACTCAGGAGTAAACAAGCGTCAGATCACTGACCTGGTGGACCAGAGCATCCAGATCAACACGCACTGTTTTGTTGTTACTGCTGACAACCGCTACATCCTGGTCTGCGGCTTCTGGGACAAGAGCTTCAGAGTTTACTCCACTGAGACAGGTTGGTCATGTTTCAGACATTTTGTGTTCTATGAACTGTAGGAATCTGTGCTCTGAAGTGTGGTTGTTGCTCAGATATAGAATATTTATGTTTCACTTTATTAAAATAAAATTGGAAAGCTCTTTCTGGGCTCTAGGCTAACCTTTTGCACTGGTTGCACCTAACATTTTTTCTTAGGCGCACCAGAAAAAAAGTTAGGTGCACCCAAATTTTCAACCACATCGCATTGAAAATTGGAGTTTAACAGGTTCATTTTTTTAAAATCACTGTTCATTAAGGCAATAATAACTCACAAATTATTAGTTAACAATATAGTAAACATAAAGTTCTTTATTTGAACCAGAATTGTACGAGACCTACAGTATAACTTACTGAAGTATTTAAAGTGATTCTATGAAAATTTTAATTGCAAATATTTAAAGCCTGAACATCTTATAAACATGTCAAGCTGAACATTTCATGGCTAAATCTCTTAAGATTACACATTTCCCTCAGATGGACAACTCCTGTAGTTTGGTCTTCTGGATCTTTGGCTAAACCAGAATGATGAACAGATAATATTGAATAATAACAAAAATGTTACTAATATTTAAAAGGGTGTGCCGCTCTTTTTAAAATAAAAATAACATATAAAAGTCTGCAAATTTCATTAGCATTAGTTGAATCTTATGTATCTTTCACTTAAATAACTAATATGTCTAGTCATAAAACCAATTTCAGATACCTGGAATGTAATTGCGGTGAAACCGATTAAGTGTAAAAGCGGCCTGCCATACAGGTGAGTTTCCTCATGCTGCTGAAATGATCTGCAGCATTGCTAGAGCAGAACCCGACTTTTAAATTAGCAAGATGGACTTAAGAGCAAGAAACAGTCCACATCTTTTGTTCATCTCCAGAGTTAACAAGTAAAAAAATGATTTTCAGATTCTGGTTGAAAACAAAAACGAACTTCGGTGGTTTTGCTATGTGTGTGTGTACATGTTTTTGCTTCATGGTAGGGACAATTCTTGACCATTTCCCTGGTACACACATTCTGGTAAGAGTACGGTTTGGGTCAGGTGTAGCCTACCTGTGAGGTTAGGTTTGGCTACAGAAATGACTGGGATATGAATAGAAGTCAATGCCAAGTCCCCATGAGGATAGAAAAACAAACGTGTGCATGCGCTCGCTCGGGGTGTAGAGCGGAGCACGGGAGCGGAGGAGAGCAGTGTTGATGCTGCACATTGATTAAGACTTTTTGTGCAGGTGGGCGACCGCTCCTCCTCCAACGACTGGTCGCACCAGTGTGATCAGACACTTTTTTTAGTCGTACTATTAGAGAATCAGGTCGCACTCTAGAGCCCTGTCTTTATGTTTATCATCTTTCAGAGGTAAAAAGGTGACACTGACTTGGCTGTTAATCCATGACCTTAAATGAAAAGTGGACACTCTCTGACTAAAACTTCCTTCCTCTTTATCTCCATAGGAAAGCTGACCCAGATCGTTTTTGGCCACTGGGATGTGGTGACGTGTTTGGCTCGGTCAGAGTCCTACATCGGAGGCGACTGCTACATCGTGTCTGGCTCCAGAGACGCCACTCTTCTTCTGTGGTACTGGAGCGGACGACATCACATTATTGGGGACAACCCTAACAACAGTGAGTGCAAAAAGCCTGCGTGTTTACAGGTGTCAGTTTGTCGGTTCAGCCTACATGATGCTGTGTTTTCCTCCAGGTGACTACCCTGCTCCTCGGGCGGTGCTGACAGGACATGACCACGAGGTGGTGTGTGTGTCTGTCTGCGCGGAGCTGGGATTGGTGATCAGCGGAGCCAAAGGTTTGCTGTTGCTTGTGATGGCAGTCTGGGAAATTATTATTTTTTTTGTGCATGTGTGTTGGGATGAGAAATAAATCTGCTTTGGTCTTCCTCCTCAGAGGGTCCGTGCTTGGTTCACACCATCACAGGAGACTTGCTGAGGGCCCTGGAAGGTCCGGAGCTGTGCCAGAGGCCTCGTCTCATCTCCGTGTCCAGCGAGGGTCACTGCATCATCCATTATGAGAGAGGTCGCTTCTGTAACTTCAGCATAAACGGCAAGCTGCTGGCACAAATGGAGGTCAACGATTCTACACGGGTAAATCTGCCAGAGTTAATTCTGTTGATGTGAACGTGCCATAATAAAATCCCCTTTGACCTCTGTTACGTCTCTCTCCGTTCACAGGCTATTTTGTTGAGCAGTGATGGGCAGAACTTGGTGACGGGAGGTGATAATGGAGTTGTGGAGGTGTGGCAGGCGTGTGACTTCAAACAGCTTTACATCTACCCAGGCTGTGACGCCGGCATCCGCGCCATGGACCTCTCACATGACCAGAGGTACAGTAAAACAAGACACTTATGGACAAAACACTCAATCCCCTCCCAGAGAGGAAAGAATACTGAAAATACAATACTTTAAAATAGTGTTACCTAGCAACAGGTGCACCCACCCTTGCCAGAACAAAACATGTCTCCACTCAAGGCAGAGCTAAAGATAAATGTAATATTTAAAGTGACAGTTCAGGTCTTTTTAAGTGAGATTTTGAAATAAGGTTTTGAGCAATAACATCTTACTTTCTACCAGGCAGAAATATGATGATATTCCTGTTGGACGTAAATCTGGCTGCACCACAAGTGCAACAGTAAAAGTTTGATAAAGCACTTCTGACAGTTTTGTAAAGGTTTTGTATAAACCAGTATAAAATTGTGGACATTGGCATTGTTTTAAGATATAAATTTGTCGAAATGTTTTTAGGAAACGCACTTAAAAAAATATATAAATATATATATATATATATATATATATATATATATACTGTATATATATTATTTTAAGACATAACCATTACTCCAGAGGGGACACTGACAGAGCTGCAGCACCCCCTAGTGGTAGCTGAGGCAGCAACACTCTATATAAACTTTAAAATTGGAAAAATAAATAAATACTTAAATTAAATACTTAAATATATTAATTAATTAAAATAAATTTGTCATATGCTAAAAAAAATTTGCAATATGGCTTTTATAAAGAAAAAGAAAATACAGGAACAAGATTTTGTTTTTTGTGTACAAGCTAGCATTAGCACTGTGGCATATCCAGCACTGCAGAAGCTGAAAAATTACTGTTTAAAACTCATAATTCTTGCTTCAAAACAATAAAAAAAAGAATTGTTTGTTTTTTACTCTCATAGTAATTTTCTCCAAAATAGTTTGACAAATACTGTAGGCAGTGTGTTCTGTAGTTTTCAAGACTGAAACCAAACCTTGCTTTAAATATGGTGATACTAACCTGTTACCAGTGTTCAGATGTAAGCAGAGCTGTGGAAAGATAAACAACCTGTAGCATGCTAGTGTGTGGTGTAAGCTTGGAAATGGAGAAACAAATAGTGAGTCATCAAATGAGTTACCAAAAAGGTAAAGCTTTCACCCTCTTCATGAGCCATTTCTTGTTCACCCCCTTTCCAGAAACTCTTTACGTGCGTACAAGGAAAAAAACAAAAAAAGCCTTTGTTTGTAATGGCACAGGTGATGTTACATTAATTATGTTACCTAGCAACCATAGCAAAGGAGGCTATGCCAAAGCCTACTCTTACCCACGTTACAGTGTTACACTTTACAGTGACTGACTTTAAAGCAGAATGGCTTTATTTGTTTGGTTTCTGAGCTGGACTTTTAAATCTGAAATGTTGTGTGTTCTGCTGGCAGGACCTTAATCACGGGCATGGCCTCTGGAAGCATCGTGGCTTTCAACATAGACTTCAACCGCTGGCACTATGAGCACCAGAACAGATACTAAGGTCGACCGCGTGAAGAAGAGGAGCGAGGAGGTGGTGCATTCTGCCATGTGTCTGCAGTTTGAAGGAGGGGGGGGACCACAGGTACAGAGACAGAGGAGGAAAAAATTAGTGCCGGACCTTAAGCTCTTATTTCCTTGAACTGAGGATGTGTGACAAGTGCTGGTGGAGACGGCTTCCTCTGAGCACGTGTGTAACCCCAGACACCTATAACACCCAGAAGAAACACACCAAACCCTTGCTAATCCAAACAGAACGTCTGCAGGACAAACAGAGTGAAGCAGACTGTGCTGAGGTCCATCACACGTGTACCACTCACAGAACGGCCACAGCTGCTGATCCCGGTCTATTTAAACCTTCACTTATAGAGATTTTCTCTTTTTTTTTTTTCTATTTATTTATTTTTCCTGTTAAGGTTCTGTTCTATAATTTTCATTTCAGTGGGGTTTTGGTTCGTAAATATTTGAATAGATGATAAATTCCAGTTTCCTTCTGAATATCTACTTGATTTTTACAAAGCGCACCAGCCACTCTTCAGAAAACAAAAATTGGTGCTATTGGCTTGATCCTAAAATTCACGGTTGGAAAAATTGCCAGAATTTTTTTTTGTTTGTTTGTTTTTATAATGATTTTGTTTTCCTTTGATTTAATCAACTTGGGTTTATTTATTTATTTATTTCCCACCCACAGCAGGATTAAATCTTGAGTTGGATGTAAATAAGGCTCTGCTTCCTTTTCAGAGTCACACTTGTTCTTTCACTACACAAACTGCGCTTCTCACCTTTAATTTATTAATGACTTGCTGTATGTAAAATACTGTGTAATAATTAATATAACATTGACGAGACCGATGCTAACGATGGTGGTATCCAAGGTTTTTTTTTTTTTCTTAAACCGATGACGGTAACAATGAGATCTTGCCAGCGCCACCACAGATGATAAACACCAGACTGACATGATTTCCTTTTGTATATTTAGTGATTGTTTTGTCAAATATGTACATATAGTCTTGGTTCAGGCTTGGCGGGAGACTTACTCAGCTGAATAGAAGTAAAAGTGCAAAGGAAACCTTCACTCACACACACTTGTTGATTATTTAAAGGGGAAAAAAACAAAGAGAATCAACTCAATGTAAAAGTTTGTTTTGTATTTGCACTTTGCACCAATCACATATCATTATTTATTAGCTTGGTTCTTTCTGGTCGGCTGCCTTTTCCGTTTAGGTCCATTCTCCTTCGGGATTATTTGTGCATTGATGTTTGTATTTAAGACCGTTGAACTCATGTTTTACAACCTCACAGTTGTAAGCAATATTATGATTCTGTAGCTGACAGAGGCTGGGGGGACGGGTGGGGCTGGAGGGCAGAGAGAGGACGACATGTGAGACATACTGTATGTGTGAAGCCATCTCGATCAAACATGCACATACTCTTATCGACAGGTTCATCTTACGTATCCAAAAAGGAAAAAAAAAAAAAGGTTAAATATTTTTGGATCTATGAAACCCTAAAAACTATTGTATTCATGTTTTATTGCAAAGATGTAAAATATGACATGTGTGAGTTGGAAAAAAAAATCATGATAAGAAAAATAAAATATGCAAAGAATTTGAGGTCTGGACCTTCAGTTAATCATATATATATGCTTATGTTGTATATATATTGTGTGAAATAGAAGATGTCTTACAGGATAGGGTGGAACACAGTACCCTGGTGGGCACGGTGGCTATTGGGCGGGCAGTAATCCAAAACGAGCCAATGCAAAGCAAGCAGAAACTGATCCAGGAAGAGGTACGTGCTGAGGCGGAGGAAGCCCGCTTCAGTAAAATGGTGGGCGTGTCCAAGAAAGGGGCGTGAACTAAGTGAAGGTGGAGCCGTACCACTTCAAGTTCTTGGCCCAGTCAGTTCTTCAGAACCCTGTCAACTTGTTCATGTGGTTTGTTGGACTCGCCTGCTTGGAAACGCTGCCAGAGGAGTGGATCTTCAGAGAATATCCTCAGCTGCTGCTCTAAGGCTCTGAGATACTGTCTGCACTTTATTAACAACCAAGGAGTATCATCACCTTTGTGCGAGCAGGTGAGAAGGTCCAGCCCCCAGATAAGATTTAAAGGGGAGTGCTATCAGCTGAAATTCTCAAACAACATTGCAGTAACAAGGCTTCAGACAGATGTAGTCTTTATGTCGGGGCAAGTAAGCAGATGTTGCTTTTAGAGTTAAAGGGGACATCATTCAAAATCCATTAAATGTATGTTGTGTACTTGGAGTCAGTAGGAGTGCAGAAAATCTGAATTTAGTCTCTCCTGATGTGTGTGAAGCACCTCGTTCGGATTTAAAGACAGAAGAGGGGCTTCAATAACGAGGAATTCAGACCAAAGCATTGCAGTTCCACTTTATATAGACCCCAACTTAATGATTTAAATGTGAAAAGAAGGATTTAAAAGCAGGATATGTCATTTTTAATTATCCCCTGGGAAGACCAGATAGAGGAAGCTCAAGATCAAAAAAAAAAAAAAAAAAGCCAGGTTTGCTGACTTGGTGGCTGAGTGTCGGAGGAATGGGTGAAAGACCTGCTGCAACATTGTTGAAGTGGGCTGCAGGGACTTTG
This sequence comes from Cynodonichthys magdalenae, assembly GCA_031762555.1. Lineage (NCBI taxonomy): Eukaryota > Metazoa > Chordata > Actinopteri > Cyprinodontiformes > Rivulidae > Cynodonichthys > Cynodonichthys magdalenae. Next base: position 10,526,933 of record JARVJO010000082.1, read on the forward strand.
CAGGTCAGACTTTCCATCAGGTTCTGGGACTCTTGGGGGTCAGCAGACCACACAGGCGAAGAGCCATGAAGTACACTGTAGAAGGAGGGGGGATGTGTGGTGTAGTGCGCTACCGGGACACAAGTCAGGGCTTCATCACTCTTGGCTGGGTCACCCAGGGGATGGTGTCTGATATTAGACCCAAAACACCCAGAGACCCCGGGGACATCACTGAAGACGTGTCCAGGTTTGCACCACAAGTTGAAATAAAACAATCTTTCCTTTAAATGAGGAATAATTTCAAGTTTGGTAAAATGCTGCACTGCAAAAAAATACTTTATTGGAATACGTGCTGTTATTTCCATTTAATATCTTTGTTTTTTTTTTCCTCAGCAGACTACAAACAGACAAACAAACAAAGTCATGACAGTTTTACAAAGTTCCCAGTCAAGACTTTCAGTTTTATCCTTGGATATAAGACCGACTCCTCCTTACAGTTGCAAAATTCTTAGAATTTTCTCATTTCGTACCTGGTATTTAAAATTACTAAAGTTTGGCATTTAACAGGGATTTTTAATATAATTGGGGAAAATCTATTTTACCATTCTCTTGACTTAAAACAATCCGAGTTCATTGCTGTAGCAGGTAATATGAGGGACCACAGCCTCACAAAACATCCTGGACATGTAGGAACTCAGTGAAAATAGTAACGTAAAAAGTTTGATTCAGTGTTATAAACGGTTGTGCTTTGGAATAGTTTACTGTATTTTACTGTAAACTGTATAGTTTATACTGTATTTTATGCAAATAAATTTATAAAAAAAAAACAATGTGAATAGTTTTGTTCCGAGTTGATTTGAAATGATTACAACGAAAACTGAACTATAAAAATGTTCTAAATCCATTGTTCTATAAAAGTGCATTATTTGCATAAGACATTATCTGTTTACAACACAACAAAATGTTGGTTTGTTTGTTTAGATCGGATAGTTTCTTTAAATTACTTACAGTTTAAAGTTAACACTATATATTTCCATCAATCCTATTAAAAAGTTTTGATATGAAATATTTCCAAACGTTCCCAACTTAACTTCTCATGGAATGTTTCTGATTTGTTTCAAATGTTTCTTCTTTTACCAGAAATCTTCCACTCCTTTTTGAAACCCTTACCCTGAGGAGCTTCGTCAGTAGAAATGATATAAAAATGGGCTTGAACCAGTCCTTTTTGAGGACATTTCTGACTTTGGAATCATAAAAAACAAAGTTATGATTTTTTATATTTATCAGGACAAAAAAAATCTTTGTAAAATATGTAGTTTTTTTTTACTTTATCAAACACTGCACAGCTGCAGAGACTCTTCCTTCAGCCTCAGTAAAGACTGAGATCAGATGCTACATAAACTGACAAACAAGAGAGAGCAATGCAGGCGGAGTTTGTCAGAAGTAGAATCAGATTTTGATTCTGTTTGCAGCCATCACTACTTTCTCTCTTTGTTCTCCTTTGTGCAACAATTTTTTTCTTTTTCTCCAGGCTTCAGGAGATTTGAAGCCAGTTTGGTGTGTTTACAATTATTTTATTTCCCTAAATCCTAAAATGAGCATTTGTGACACATGCATGTATCTCTGTACAAAGAAGTACTGCCTGCACTGTAATACGTTTGTCTGCCACAACATAAAAAAACTTTAAACAGATTTTAATGAAACTCAGAAAATGATTCATCTGATTAACTTTTTGCACCCACCCTAATTCAGCATTGCCCTCACAGCTAATTGATCTTTAACAATCACATAAATGGGTATAATTCAGTCAATTTTACAGATACTGATCTGACCTATAATTTGGTGTGAAAGCTGCAAGTCATCCTCTACATTGCACATATTGTCTTTTCCACACCTTCTTATCAGAAGACAATCTTAGTTTATAACTGTGGCATGAAAGGTGGCAAGCCTTAATTATTGGTTTTCTGCAGGCATTGTAAGACATGCTGTACAAAGCTGCATTTTAAAACTGTTCTTTGAAAGTAATTATGACAAAAAGCATTTATCATTATGCAGGGGAACACCTAAATGAGTTTGTTGCCTCTAATGTAAAGTCCAGAGTCACTCTCACCCATCATTTACACTTTATTACTTGTATTTCTGGAATTATTGCACATTCAGGATCAAAATATGCATGTATGGAATGTCATTCTGTATTTATTTGGGCCCTCGTGTGAATGCACGCCTGCCTGTGTTTCACACGTTTAGCCCCTCGAGTCTTTATGAGCTCAGTCCTAGCTCCCTGAGGTGGAGAGAGCAGAGACGGTGGAGGAAACGCTGCAGATCTCCATGTTGGTGAAGGAGCTGCCTCCCTCACTGCTGCAGTCGGGGACCGAGGAGGAAGAGGAGATGATGTTCTTCAGCCTGTGGAGGGAGATGATGAGCAGCGTCAGCAGGAACACCAGCAGGCCGAGGAAGAGCCACACGTACACGTAAATGTTGGCCTGATGTCCCGGGGAGGAGGCAGCCGCCGACATGGAGGCGGACGTCGGGGACAGACGGAGGAAAGTCCCGTTGTCGATCGGAGTGATGCCGGTCTCATTATGGTCCACCAGCAGAACGTCCATCCCTGACATCCTGGCTGACATTTGGACAGGGAGAAGGAAATGAAGAGATTTATTGCAAAACAAGCAGAAACTTCAACAATAATTAATAAAAAAAAACTGCAGGAGAACCTTTTTTATTTTTTCTACTGGAGCTGCCAGAAATCTACAAATTCCCTGCAGGACACAGCAGAAGGGAACTGACAGAAAAAAATCACTCTCATCTTCAGCTTCAAATACACTTTGACTGAAGACTAAGGAAAATGTTCACTTCTGAATTAGACGTATAATCATTTCAAGAATAATAACTGTTATAACCATTTGGAAAGCACAGTTGATGGATAAAAAACACCTGAATGAGCTCTAAAAATAATAGATTAAAAAAATTAAGATTTAAAGTGCCTATGACATCCTTTTTTGTGGTAAACATGAATGCAATTTGTAAAGATAACATTGATGACATTGCAGAAAACAATTCACACCACTGTGATTAGAAGTTGAGATATTCGTATGTGCAGTAACAGGAAGTGATGTCAAAGGGGAATGTCTGCACATGAACAGAGCGTTGCTAAAACAGCTAACAACACAGACTGTAGAGAAGATATTTGATGCTTGTTTAGATTATTTTGAGTCACTATCAAAGAGATGAAGAAGAGTCAGAGTTCAAATATAATTTCAATAAACAAAGACCAGAGAGTTTTCTTACTTAAAGAGTTCTCTTTTGATATCACTTCCTGTTTCACTTTAGCTGAGCCAAGTTCAAAAGAAAATATGTCAGTTATGTGACAAAAATAATAAAATCATGTGTATTTTGCCAAGTTTCTTAAATATAAAGATGTTTTCTTTGGCTTTCTGTATTTGAAGGAGATACATGTCACAGGCACTTTAATACTCTGTGTAGTTTATTTGTTTATTTAAAAGGATCCCCATTTGCCCAGTAGTTCATAAAAATAATACCCACAAAACATACAGAGAAACCCCGTGGATGGATGAGGATTTTTGATGTTTACATGAAAATGACTGAGCCACGTTTTGTTGTAAGGAGTAGAGTTTAACGGACAACAGGGGGCATTCTTGTCTCACTGAAAGCCTGTCAGACTTCTCGCCTGCAGCTTTCTGCTCACAAATGAAAGTGTACTTATCTGATGAAATTAAACTCTTCATAATCTGCTTTCACAATGACGACTGAGAGCCAATCTTCCTCTGTGTATTAATACTGTTCATAACGATCCCCCCATTAATAAGTGCATGGAGCAAAAGCTGACTGCAGGATGAGAAGCATGTGTGTTATAAAGACATTTGTAGTCTCTGCTGGTGGAAGTTGGAGGCAAACGGGGCTGATTTGTATTGGGTTCAGACTGGTCTTGTGGCTCAACTTGATCTATGACAGCAGAGAGAAACACTTCAAAGAGGAGGAATAAATGACCATGACTAGAATGAAAGCAAAAGGTCAGCACACACTTTTCATCTTGCACTTGTGTGTGCTCACTTTGCTCTTATCTGCTAACCCTGCAATTCTTTTTTTCCCTACATTTCATTATTCATCCCACCATGCCCCATATAGCCTACATGCCCCAGCACTTGCATAATATTCAAGGGGAGAGATGGAAAATCTATTTGCTCTCCACAAGCCATTTGAACTGCATTAAACTGTGCGCGTGTACCCCATTAACTGAGCGGTTTTAGAGTGAAAGAAAGAGAGAGGGAGTTTACAGATGACACGCTTGAAAAAAACTGAATGCATCATAAAAGAAGCCCTAATTTCAAACAGGGAGACTTGTCATCTATATATTTTTTGCATATGCACTGTAAAAGTCAGGGAAGTGAAACTGGTGGCCCACTGGCCACATCCAGCTCTAATGGAGCTCCCTCCCCCACAAAAATAATTAATTTTTTTAACTTAAAAAAACGGCAGTCAAAGCAGCTCTTAGAATAACTATTGAAAATTACAAAGATGTATAAAAGTGCCTCAGAACTAAATGTAATGACAAAATTTGCCTTTAAAAGGCACCTCCAATGTAGAATCCATCTCTCGCACATGTCTTCTCTACTGGGGAGGAAGTCATGCCTACAAACAGGAAGAAAAACTGAACAGATAAAATTGCATGTAGACTGTCTGTTTACAGATTTTCTTGGCAAACCTATTATTTTAGTCTGCTCAGAAACAATGTCTGCCATGAAGGATTTTAATATACGTCACAACATGTTGCACAAAGCTAAATATGGGAAGTTTACTGAAGTCACAAGTACATAAACAAGAACTTTTTACTAGAACCCCAACCATACAGGAGTCTGTACTCGAGGTGTCTTATACCGATGCACTTCAACTCACAAAAGTAAGTGTCTATTCTTTTGTTCACTTCAAACGTTATGCATTCATAAGCAAATCATATATGCAAATATTTTTAAAATGGCAGTTTTATTACATTTGGGTAAATAACTTTAGTTTTAAACTTATTAGACCCTATTGTAACAAATACAAGAAAGGGATAGGTCTATGTGCTGGAAAATGTCAGAAAATGTTTTTTTGTCAATTAATGTCAATTAAACAGTTTTAATTGACATTAAAGCTGTCAATTGTCAATTAAAGCTAACTTATTTTGTCATGTAGATTAATATGTTCTCTTGAAACAATGATTTCTATTTTTAGGTCAAGATTGGTTTAACAACTTTAAGGTACGCCACCATCTTTCCTGCCGTATGCCTGAAGCAACATTCTTGGAACGGGCTACAGCCTTTAATAAAACTACAGTGGAGGACATGTTTGACAATTTCGTTAAATCACTAATCACCCCTATTTTTTTTTTTTTGTGAGTTTGTTACAACTGTTATACTCTGTTATCATTGTTGTCATTAAACTACTTTTGAACAATACACTTGTATTTGCCATATATAGTTTAAAGCTTCCTATAGGATAATTCAAAATGACGCTCAAGTTTAAACTGGAAAAAGTAACTTGGTCAATTTACCCCCAGGTGGCTCAATTTACCCCCTGGCTTGGCTCAACTTAACCCTAAGCTGGGGCAAGTTGAGCCACAAGAGCACTTTTTTTTAAGAAGTCATATTTTTTCTCCCTTATGTTATGGATGCATTCTTAGCATTTCCACTGATGGGAAACATCCTGAAATAAATGTAGATGTTTTAGTTTTACTTGTGTATCACTTCCCTTTGCCCAGAGAACAGCATAAGTAAAAAGTGGATCAACTTACCCCACTCTGCCATAAGTACAGTATGTATATGTAAATATATATATATAGCTGGTAGCTATGTCCAGCGGATACTGTGCGAGGGGCGGGGTACACCCTGGACAGATCGCAGGTCCATCACAGGAACACACAGACACAAAACATTCACTGGACAACACGTTTTTAGTTTGTGGGAAGAAACAAGAGTATCCGCATCTGCACAGTGAGAACACGCAAACTCTACTCAGAAAGCCACCAGGAGGTGATCCTGTGAACTTCTCACTCTAACCACTGCTCCACAGTGTCATGAAGGAAAAGGTGTTCTCAGACAAACTGCATGTCAAGATGGTGCTTGTTAAGAATTCAGCACGGTTGAAAAGAAGAAAACTTGTTATTTTCCAAAGAAGATATTCTTCATGCAGTTTGCATGATTGCTGTTTAGTGTCAGCCTGTGCTAGTGAGTAGCTGTTTCATGTTATCAATTTTAAACCAATGAACAGTTTAATCTGAGCAAAGTGAAGATCTCGCAGCGGGGGCTGAGTCAGAAGACACAGGACACCCTTTAAATTACATATCCCAGCAAGTTATGGGTGAGTGGGCCTATCTTTGGAAAAACCTGCTCTTGATCCAATATAGGAGCTTTCAAGATGGTGGCCATGTTCTAGTTAAATCCTCACCTGTACACAGGGTGTCCTGTGACTTTTGACTCACCCTGTACACAGAAACCTGTGTTTAAAAAGGCTTGGAATAGTAATTCCTTGACCTGCTTGTTCACTGATGAGAATGGTTTGAGCAAAGATATAAACCTGTTCCCGCTCTCCCTCAGTTTTAAAACCATTTATAAATGATTGCATTTAGAACGATCTATAAACCTTTACAGAAGACGTTCCCACTTTATTGTGAACTCAAGCTTTCTTTAAAGCAAACCACTCTGTCCCCAAACTCTTTTTTTTTTCTCCCCCGTTTCTTCACTCCCTTTCATGTCTTTCTTCCTCTCTGGATAAATTTGCCGAGAACTCTGCTCTCTTTAATTTACAGCTGAAAGTTCCTTCAGGGAGATGCACAGAATAATTAGGATGGATGAGCTGAGCTGCCTTATTTCTGTGATTTTGCACTCTCTTGTTCAACTTTGTTTTCTTTATCAAAAGCTCCCTGTGGTCATCCCACCCCACTGTAAACTGGAATTTTTTGTTGTTTGTTTACTTGTGTTTTTCTCTTCACATTTATTTTCAAGGTATTTTTATTTCTTTAGCTTTCCAACAATAAATCTTCTCCATAGTCTGTGTCAAAGAGGATCATTAATGTTATTACTGAAATGATTTAATTATCTTTTATATAGTCCATACATTTTCATTTTGAGTTTCTCCCTTCTTCTCTGGCATCTTTTAATTGTCCCGGCCTCTACACTCGTCTTCTGTCTGCAGCTCAGGATAAGCTGTCGTCCTTCATGACATATTGTTTTGAAATCTGCGACGAAGCTTGTTTATTGCGAGCTGAAGTGGCTGATAATTGTGCTTAATGATGCTTTTTGTATCCAGGCAACAACGTACGGGCCGTTCTTTTTCAAGCTAATCTACTTTAGGAGGGCAAGCCGGGCAATTCCGTAGAGTCTGAAGAGGTTAGACGTATGCACGTATTCACGCACGCCCACCTGCACATGATAAATGCCACCAGTTCTGTTCTTTAGAAAAGCTGCAAAGGCTGGAATATTAAAGGCTAATTGGGAGAAAAAATGTTTTTATTGGAGGAAAATAATGTGGTGATCAGTTTTATGCCTAATATGCTTCATGTACAATCGACTTATTCCTGTTTTAGGATTTTATTCTAAACGTTTGGTCATTTACCTTAAAATTTAACCTCAAAATTTGAATATGTGGTGCTCAAGTTAAAGCCTTTTTTACCCAGAAACACCCCTCCTCCAAAAAAAAATTACTTTTTTTAAATTGTTTTTAAAAATGTCCGCATGAACATGACATGTTTCTAGAAATGTCTTCACATGAAAACACTAGAAACAACCGAAAACACTGCAGTTATTATGCCAGGCCTTGTGTGGCGCTTGTAACGCTGCCACCAAACTACTCCAAAAACAGGAAACAAGGCGTGGAACATAAAGCTAAATCTAAACACAACAAAAAGAAAAGGACATCATTCGGTTGTAGGTTAAGTTTTAAAGGTGGGTTTTCATAAAGTTGTATTTTGTCTGCCTAGATGAAAAAAAGTTTTCAAGATGTTCAAAAATATTGTTTTAGGCCTTTAAATATCGATGTAGACAAGGTTAAAATGATTTCAATACAAAAATAAACATTTACATGTTTATAAAACAGTTCCTTTGTATTGTGTAACTCTAAATGTATAAGTTAAATCTTAAATGTTGTAGTTAAATATTAATGTTTAAAAATGGAACATGCCCTTTGCCGTTGGTGCGTGGATTTTGTTATCATGTCATTATCCTGCGACAAAAGCAACCACTAATGCTGATAACTCTGCTAACAATTCAATTCAAAGATACTTTATTAATTCCAAAAGGAAATTTTATGTTGTCCTGGTTTTCTCTAAGAGTTGTTATAGATGCTGATATCTGTGGGCATAATGCTGCTAACGCTGCTAACACTGCTAACACTGCTAACACTTCTCTACAAGACATCAAACTTGCAGTTTGCCGGACCACAGGTACCATCCATATTGTTTTCAATGAACACATTTTGAATTCAAGAATTAAGCAGAATCAGCAGCAGCGTTGGTGGTTGCTTTTGTTGCAGGATGATGACATCATAATGATAAAGCTTCCAATTAAAGAGCTTGGAATAGAACATAGAACATTCTATGTTCTATTCCGAGCTCTTTAATTGGAAGCTTTATCATTTAGCTACAACAATTTAAGATTCGGTTTACACATTTAGATTTAGGATTTAACATTTAGACATAATAACATTTAACATTTAAATTTAACATTTAGTAAAAGTTAGTAAAATATATAGGCAGTGTGCTAAATAACAATAAAATGTTATACACTCAGAAAGTTAGCTAAGTAATGAAAATGTAGGAGTACAATTATTTTACATCAGCAGACACATCTGGCTCTTTAATGTGGCAAAGAATTATTCTTCTGTTTGAAAAGACAAATAAGGGGTGTACATTTAAACACCGAACTAAGACTATTTGCAGAACAGGAGACAAGTTTTCTATCCAACTCATTACTTTTAAACACCTAATCTAATCTTAAAAGTGATGTTTGTTTTCACTCACTCTTTGGTTATTTTTAAAATACAACATTCTTTTGTTACATGTTAAAAACACACTTAAATAATCCCTCATATGAGTATTTCAGTTGCAAAATACACAAATTAGGTGAAGTCATGAAAGATCTCTCCCACTCAAATGCATTACTTTAAAAACCACAATGAGGCGTAGTCACAGAAATACAGTTTAACTCCATCAGAATTAATTGACTGACTTTTTGTTTTGTGTTTCATTATTATCCCCTGAGGCCAGGATGATGTAGGACATTTCACACATCAGCATGACTTTGATGTAATTCCTCATCAATAATCTGTTTTATTTTCAGCCTGTAATTAGGTAAATACTTTTTATTTAATTGTAATTATACTAATTTGTGTTTTGAGGCAAACTGATGTTTTAATGACGTTTTAGCTTGTTAAACAAATGGTACTCAAAAGTCCCAGTTGATGCCTGTATGTGTCTAGATGGAGTTAATCTTGTTTTGTTTTGACTTTCAGTTGCTTAATCCTCCCTCCATATGTACCCAGGAGTTATATATTTTTTTGTTATTAGCATTATTTTTCATCACTTTCTTAGCTGTGCTCAGCTTTGATGCCACGAGGTACAAAATACAATCAGGGAAAACTAAACACAAAACTGCCAGGCATCAGCAGAAACACACTTCTTAGATGTTTTTAAAATTACCTTTAGCTTCTCGCTCCACATTTCTCCTCTGTATGATGGATTTGCCTTTGTTCTCTTTTCTGAATAGTTTTTGCAGAAAATCTCATGAATCACTGGGTCAATTTTATGGAAACTAAACTTCTAATACCAAACTGGCTACTACAGCTAATCGACAGCTAAAGCAAAGATGACACGAAAACGCACAGAAATTGAGCTAAATCTTGGAGAAGATACTCTGAGATCCTTGCTTAAAAACTTAAGGCAATAACTGTTTGCTTTAACTCCTGTCTGCTTGCCAAATTAACTTAACTTAGTCTCATTCTACATTGCATCCCTAATGTTGTGTTGAATGACAAATAAAAGCATCTCATCAAATGCTTCATAAAATACTGATCAGATTCAGAATCTTCAGAAAAAATTCAATCAGATTAATTAAATTTAGTAAAACTCTTCTTTTGCTTTTCGTTAAGTTTCTTTTTGATGCCTGTGCATCATTTCCTTTTGGTTGGATCTTTCAGATGTGCAGCTTCTGGTCCTTTGCAAAGAAAATGACAATAAAGAAAACCTCTATTTCTAATACTGAATGTCATGGGATGCTACGATGACTCTACTTACATCTTCATACTTCTAAAGCAAATCAAAAACAGGGTATTTACTTCTATGTGAGAGTTAAGCTCAGATATTTTGAGGCTTTTTGACAAGTCAGTCCTTATTTTCCAGTTTCATTTCACTTTAGGTCTGCCGGGTCATAGCTCATCAATGGCTTCTTGTAAAATTTTGCTCCTCCTCTTCACTCTTAAGAAATGCCTCCTGTTTGGAGCTATTCTGTCAGAGCTGGATTCCTTTGCTCCGTCGAGTGCTTCAAATATATTTTGATTCCTGTCTGCCTCAAGCTTTGCTCAAGCTCTGTAACTTCCTTCTTTTCAGTCTTGTCAAACACAGTTTGTTCTCCACCAAAGAACTTTAACTCCTCTTTTTTTTTTTGCACTTTTTTCCTGACTGAGTTCACCTTTGATCTGCACAATCTCTGCGAGCCACTGCTCAAACAAGCTCATCTGCTGCGTGTGGAGCGCGTTCAGCCCAGCTCCTCCTGAGACTTTGTGCCGAGCAGCTTCCTCTGTTCCACTTTCTCAATCTGCCCCCCCTACCCTTCACATGTTTCCCTTTTCCCTTTCATCTATGTGTAATCCTTGACTTTGCCATTGTTTAATGGATACTTAGCTTAATTTGATGTGTCTAATGTGTCCTGTCGACATGACATGATGTACTAAACCTGTTTGCAGTTTGCAAATATGATTTCTTTGTATAACCATCAAGAAGATCAAATCGATTTGCAGATATTACAGTTGTTCTGTTACAGTTTGTCATCCCCCACCCAATAGTTCGTTCATGCAGGGACAAATGAATTTTGCCTTTAACTCCCTGCTGTTTGGAATTAAACTTTGGGATATCAGCAACACAAAGCTGGCCCTCGCAGTTACTCAGTTTTATTAATCCTTGCTTGTAGTGCAAATGCAAAACTTCTCAGCGTGGCACAAGCTGCTGTCTGTTCAGTTATTTGCTTTTCTTTTGTTGAATAATGGATGAGATTTCACCAAATGTCACATCATTTTGTCCTCATCCTTTGTTTGTGTGTGGACAGAACCTGAGATGCATGTGCATGCACTGTTACTTGAAAAAACTAAAAAAAAAAACTAAAACTCATCGCTCATTTTTACAGATAATGAGCAAAAATTTAGGCTGAGTCATTCACCAAACCTGGTATAAAAAAAATGTTAAAACATGTTACTAATATATTTTTATTATTCAAAAAAAAAAAATGAAAACGTTTTCATCTACTCAACTGAATTGAGTAAATCTAACACAATTACTTCACTTTAACTAATTAAGTGAGAAAATTGCTTTTGATTTACTTAATTCAGTTAAGTATAACCTGTTGACATATTTAAGTAATTCCAACGCAAACATTTTGATTTTTTCCGAGTGTTGTTATTTAACTCACTGTTCTTGTATTTAACTTGTTTTTACTAAATGTTACATTTAAATTTTAAATAATATATGTAAATATTAAATCCTAAATCTAAATGCATAAATAGAAATGTAAAAATTGATTCCTAAATGTTGAATTTAAATAAAGTTTACATTTACGGAACATTTTTGGAATGGAATGTAGCCTTTGCTTTTTTCGCTCATCTATTGTTATGATGTCATATCCTGACTCAATAGCAACTGCTAGCGCTGCTAACTCTTCCCTACAGGACATAAAACTCGCAGTTGTTGCAGTTCAAACTGCCAGACCACAGAAACCATCGATACTGATTTCAATAAACATATTTTAAATTTCAATTTTGAATTTCATTTCCAGCAGCATTAGCAGTGTTAGCAGTGGGTAGCGTTGATATTTGTCACACTAACCACTGCTAATAGCTGCTGACGCTGCTAATCGATTCTAATGCTACTGGTAGGAAATGTGTTTTTTTATAGAATGCTATGCGTTTAATACTTTATTTTGTGTTTGTACCAAGTGCTTGAAAAACAACAACAACAAAAGGAGATACAAAAACTAATCCTTTATAAGTTGGATATGCAAGTCTACACTCACACACTTTTAGCCTATATAATTTTAGCCTTAACGTCAACTTTAAATCAATAATTTAAGAGATGAAAGTATCTAACATGTTCAACATCTTATATTCTAAGAGCCAGGTCAAATGGAAACAGACTACATAAATTCCCAAATGGCTCCTGCAGCCCCAAATACCACAGATAACCCTCAGGGGTCGCAGATATGCAGCCGTGATGAAAGATAAAAGAAAGTGATACTTCTATATGCAACACAAGCTTTCTGCATTTTCCAATTTCCTTTTACACGACAAACAAACAAAACATTGCCATTCTATAATACAAAAAAATAGGAGATGGTTTTGAATTTATTCTACTAAACAAAAGATTTAGGATTTATATTCATTTCATTCATGCACATTTGAATGACAAAAATCTCTTGCTGCACACCTGAATGCACTCAGCGCGACAGCAGGGGTCGAGCACCGCCGTGACCTGGCTGTTATCTGATTCTCTCAGATATTCAGAGCATTAAAGTCTGGGTTTGAAAGGGAACAAATTGGGATGAGATTTCAAAGGAGCTGCGAAACGCTTGTTGTAACTGACAGTAAGGTAACATGAGCCAAAACCCACGCAGACTTACTGTAATGGATGGGTTTTTTGGTCAGTGGCTAGTGAGGATAATGAGCTGTGTTGCTTTGATGTTTTTGGTGTGTGAGTTCCTGCTTGTTAGTTTAAGTATATTTACACCTATCTCTCATACATTTTCAAACTATTTCTTATACCTCTGAATCTCTAAATTGGATCCTGACAGCCTGTCTTTGTGCAGCTCATTCATTTCCTGTTTATTACTTTTTATAGGAGTCCATTCTCTGACTAAGATGACACTTTTATGCCTTCATTGTTTTTACCTCCCTCTGGGGAGACAATTGCTTCACTCATTACTTCTTATTTATCCACTCCACTGCCCCATTCAAAGCTGGCTCATTCCCCAAGTTGATGAATGGATGCATCCATGAATATTTCTACACATCTCCCTTATATTCTTTACTGGATGCAAAAGCAAACAGAAACATGAGAGTTCCATTTTTCCTAATACTTTTTCCATTTGTTGTAACACTGTCACTGGTCTCTATTATCAGTCGTATGAAGTTCATGAGTGACGAAAAAGCTCCGTTTGAAGCAGGAAGCTCCTCTTTGCATATTAATAATAATAAAAAAACAGTTTGGAAACCTTTCTTTAAAAGCAGCCAAAAGCAGGATGGTGATGAAGAAATTTTAAAAGTTACCAACCTGTTTTTTTTTTTTTTTTGCTGTGAGAGGCAGCTCCTGCTCGATCACTCTGTGCTGAAATCCATTCTGTGTTCAGTCTTGTAACTGGGCAAACCAGATATCTCCTGCCCCAGAGATCTCCCCTGTTAGCCTGTCTGCTTGCTCTGCCTTGCTGTCATTCAGTGTGACACACACACATATACACACACACAAGCGCCACAGCTGGAGTAGACAGATGCAGCTCCTCTCTATGAATGGAGACACAAAAAGAAGCTGCTGTACTGAATGATGCAGCTTTTTTTTTCCTTGAGAAGTGGTGAAGAGGAAAGAAAAGGGGGCGCAGGGTGTGTGTGCGGTGCTTAATCCCATCCCCTCTCTGTGTGTGTGACTCCCTTCACTCCGCCCTCCCACTCTCCTCTCTGCTTGCTCATCACCTTCAATAATGATCACATCAACAGTCAAACCTATTCTTCTGTGTCATGTCGGGGCTCATTTGGCCAAAGTAGATGCTGCTCGCAGACGGGCGGCTGCTCGGTACTGGAATACAAATGAATCAGAACTGTGGTCTGATTTAAAAGGAAAAAAAAAGAGAAAAAGTCAATGAATCAATGTTGAAACCCGGGTATTTGCTTTGCTGCTCAGCAGACTGAGACAGGATGCCTTGCCTGAGACTCTGAACAAGAAGAATAATGAAAAGAGAAAAAAAAAACAACAAAAGATTTTTTCAGATGTTTGGAAGTGGAGGTCTGTCAAAAGTTATGAACGGTTAATACCTTCTTACCTGTTGTTCATGGATTTTTTGACCAATTTCAGTTTGTAGGAATTGAAGGAGTTCAATTTAATTTTAATGAAAATCTTTTTTATTGACAAGTCCAAGCACAGCCAAAACCAAAGGGGACTGCAGTCATTCGAAAACAACTGTAATTTAAAAAACATCATGGTGGTGAACACTATTCTATAAGTTATTACATTGCTGCCAGTCTCATACACACTAACACAATTTTATTATTTAGCTCACTTGATGAGTAAAAAAGTAAAAAAGTAAAAAAAAAAAATCCACTAACATTTTCTTGTTATTTTGCACACTGTTATTGCATTTTGCCCATTTTTACTAAATCCTAAATCTAAATGTAAACATTAAATATAAATCTATCCATCCATTTTTTTCCTCATGAGTGCCATTTGTCGGCTGCATACATCACTACCCCACGCTGAGCACTGTCCCAATTTGAAGGTTCCTCATCATGTGGCTGACAAACTCGAAATCCGAGGATGCACGAGAGTATCCTCACCGGCCGAGGATATCCCAGAATTCATTGCGCGAGCAGCAAAATAGACAGAGAAATGAAGACGGTGGAGTTTGTAAATTCACCACGGACCGAAGACTTTGTTTTTAAAAGTTTAGCAACTTAGCTTTGAAATTTATGCCACAATAAGATGTTAAATAAAAAAATGCAACTACAAGTGCTGATACTGGAGATAAACCTGATTTATTTATGTTTTTTTTTTAAATTTATTTACGTGTAACATTTTAACTGTGAAGTTATTCTTCTATGTAAATACATATCCCAACGCATTTTGAGTCTGATATTAAACTGATCACTATGGTAACAAGGTAGCGCATGGTCACGCAAACTCACGTAAAGCTGACGTCAGGCGAAGGGTAGACCGTCTCATTTCACAGCAGATTTAAGTAGCCCACCCGGCCCAGCTGGGCTACGTGCTCATGAGGACCCAGCCTATGAATTGAGACATAGCCATAGTTCCTCCAGCGTGTCCTGGGTCTCCCTCTGGGTCTCCTCTCAGTTAAATGTAAATGTTGTGGTTAAATGTTGTAGTTTACATTGAAGTATTTTCAGATGGAACACAACCTTTGCCGTTGACTTTTGTTATGATGTCAATCCTGCGACGTAGCTAGTGCTGCCAACACTGCTAGCAATGCTAACGCAGCTTAAGCTTCCCTACAAGACATTAAACTTGCAGCTGCGGCCGGTGTCTGAGCTGCACTTCAAACTGCCGGACCACAGGTACAATCCAAATTGTTTTAAATGAACGCATTTTGAATTTAAACATTACATTTTCAGCAGCGTTAGTATTTTAACTTTTTGCAGGAGGATGACAACAGATGCTTAAATGATATAGATACTCCGCAAATACTCAAATGTTAACTTTATCATTTAGCTGCAACATTTAAGATTTACTTTTTTCATTTAGATTTTGCACGTTTAGATTTAGTATTTCACATTTAGATATTTTTTTTTGACATTTAACCAAATAAGGAAAATGTAAGAACAGTGAGCTAAATAACAATAAAATGTTAGAGGACATTTTTTACTAGGATTTTACACTCAGAAAGTGAGCTGATCATTAAAAACGTGTTGGTGACATTTCTTGACATTTTATTTCACACTTTAGTGTCCCATATATCTGCATCTTTGGGCCATGACCTTCAGTGTGTGACCCAGGGGTTTGTAGTCGAGTGTGAAGTGGAGGGTGGCGTGGCTCGGGTGAGGAGTTCTGTCGTCTGGGGGGAGTTAAAGTAGAGCCATTGCTCCTTCCAATCAAAAGGAGATGGTTCAGAGATTTGGACATGTAAGGAAACCTATTAGGGCATTAAAGGTTAGCTTTTCCACAAAACCCCATTTCTGAAAATCAGAGCTATCTCTTTAGTTTTCAAATCTGCTTCCTCCTTTTTTAACCATGTTAACAACAGATCCTCTTTATTCTATCTAAAGATGAACACATGGGGTATTTATGTGTAAAACATTACTCACAAGCTCTTTCATTTTATTTTTCCCTTGGCTGTCAAAACAAAGATTATTTTACTCCTAAAGTATGTCACAGTGGGCACAAACACAGTCTGACTCTTCCTCCCTCTGCAGTGCTGTCATGGTGTTCAGATTTATCTGGACAAGTTTTGAAATATGCATCTGCAGCTTGACAGAATATATTTAAACATGACTTCTGGCTGTCACAATTTGTGTCTCTGTCCCTGCTGAGAGTCATACTTTTCTTTTCCTCGCTACCCCCCAGACCCCTGCACTGCTGTCAGAATGCCACCCCCCATCCTCATCATCACTCATTGTTGTGTGATTACACCAGCCAGCCTTTTCTTCCATCAACTCCTCTTTGCTGCTGCTTACAAGTCCAGCTTCTCTTCCTCCTGCTTGGTTTCACACAGTTGTTTTGGAACCCTTTTCTTCTGCTGCTATGAGTTTGGTGTCCTACCTGTCTGCCTGTCCACCTTCCTGAAAGAGCCTCACTTCCCTGTGCTCGCCAACTTGTCTATGCCTTCATTTGACTCCAACTTGAGCTCAGATTTTTTTTTTCCTTTAACAGTGATGAGAAGTAGTTTGAATCTGCACTAAGGTACAGTTTGTGTTGACAGCTAATGTCACTAAACCAACATGTTCACAGTGTGTTTTGCTTGCAAGGTGACTTTAAAGGTGTTAGCAATCTTAGAAAACACACTGGGTGTCACACACACGCTGGGTTCCAAAGCAAACTGGGGCAAAAACAAAAACTGACACCTTGAAAAAATCCTTAATGTCTGTTTTGATACAAGTAGAACTCTAAGGACTCAGATAGTATATTTATTTGCTAGTTCAAATTAAATTTCCCCATAAGAGCTGTGCAAAAACAGCATAAATAGCCTACTTAGCAATTAGTGTCCATCCGTTTGTTTTCTTCCGCTTATCCAGGGTCAGGTCATGGGGGCAGCAGCCTAAGCAGAGAGACCCAGACTTCCCTCTCCCCAGCCACTTGGGCCAGCTCATCTGGGGG
>JARVJO010000082.1:10545838-10557799 GCA_031762555.1 Cynodonichthys magdalenae
GTGAATTTGGACGGTCTAGCCTTCGGCTTTATTCCCGCCCTTACCCGGCGTATGTCTGGTCGCCTAGCAACCGTGACAATGCTAAACAGATGCAAAATTAGAAAAATATCAATAAATTAGCGTTATTAAAATCACAAAACAATAAAATAAACTTAAAGACAATATTTGAAGAACTATGGACCTGCTGTAGGTGCATGTGTATTTCTCTAAACCATATCGTTTTTTTTCTGACAAAAATAATATTTAAAAACATGTCTATATAATTGATAAAAGTATTAACAACACAACTGCTTGAAAATTTTAATTTTAATACCGCCAGATTTTTATTTAAAACGTATTCCTTTCACTAGCTTCATTAGCCATTACTAGCAAAAAAAAAACTTGCAATGTATTATGGGATATGGTGGGCCGAGAAGGATCCATCGGACCAGTCCCTCAATTCTGAACAAAGGAAGGACTCCGCGACGAACAGCCTCCGTTGCGGCGCTGTGACTTAAGCGGCCGACGAATTCGGCCTTCGGAGGACTCGGTCTCTTGTTTTGGACACAGCCAAAGAAAACAATTAGTGTTTGGTAGATCTTGTTGTAGCTTCTTGGCACCTGATTGGCAGCACCTGGAGATACCAGAAGCTCAAAACAAATGTCAATAGCAACAGCAAAATAAGCTGTTTGGCAGAGAAGATTTGGCTAAATTTTCATGTGCACCACCCACACTCAGCTCTACAACTCATCCCAAAAATGCATGTTCCTTACAAATGTGCCACCATTTAAAATGGAAATTAACATGCTTTCCAACAGTGGAAGATTTATTGCCAAGAAGCATTGTTACAACACAGAAATAATCTACACTACATCAACTCTAATTTCTTTACTTTTGTGGTAAGTTTATATAAAATTATTTAAGATACAAACACTAAAATATGCTACTTTTGAAGTAAAACGTATATATGTACAATTTTCAAATGTTGTTAGTAATTCATTGTTTGTTTGCTCTGTCAGAGATAGGTATTTGGGACTTACTGTAATGGTGAAGTTGCAGATTGCAACCAAATAATTACAGAGTTCTTCCTATTTTCTATAATTACAAATGTTTTGCGCATTTGTCTTGCTTTCCAGATCCATTTATACCTAGTTCAATTCATTACAACAATAATACAAGTGAATAAAATACAGAATACACAAGTAAACCATGTTAATTTTAACGCTATCCGCCATCTTGATTATACACAAGGTGGCAGGTGACAATGGAAAGGAACAGCTCCCTTTGAAGACAGTATCAGACACAGGATCATCATCATC
Source organism: Cynodonichthys magdalenae (assembly GCA_031762555.1). Classification (NCBI taxonomy): domain Eukaryota; kingdom Metazoa; phylum Chordata; class Actinopteri; order Cyprinodontiformes; family Rivulidae; genus Cynodonichthys; species Cynodonichthys magdalenae. The sequence continues at coordinate 10,547,137 of JARVJO010000082.1, forward strand.
AGCTGGTTGAACCTGAGAGAAAAGGATCAAGACAAACATAATAGCTCTTGGCCAAGGGAGAAAAAACAAAGAAGGAACTTACACCTAATGATGACATTAATTGCAAATATGTGCCATAAAGAGGCGGGAAATCTAGAAAAAAAACTTGCATGCACCTTATTTGCCCTGCCATACTTCTAGTATTACCACCTTGGAGCTGTTCCTGCAGCTAAATCACATAGAAATACATATTTTTAAAAATGTTTTTCAGTATTTCAATTATTTGGTTTTACAATTGCACCTTCTATATGTATATGTTCTCATTTTTAACCATTTAAAATGCTCAGCTATGTAAGAATGATACATTTTGCAAGTTAAATAAGACCTAAAAATCAACCCCATCAAATTTAAAGTTGTGCACATTTTTTAAATCACATGTGAGCTTGTTAGCACCTTAATAGTATTCATGAGGGTGTTCACGCTGTGACAGATGACACCTGCCCCCTGCTCTGTGAAGGGGAAACGGCGCCTTCTCCCTCACAGATGCGAGTGTCCTCAGCCATCTGCCTCGCAGACACCAGAGCACCAGAGGGGAATCGTGTCAAAGTAAAAAATAAAAAAGGGACGAGCTATGACGTCTGCTTCTTATCTAAATCCAGATTCATGTAGCTCAGCCAAAATGTGAATATAGTGAAAGACTTCTGGAGTTTGAGCACATATGAAAATATTTTCTTAATCTCCCAGGAGGAAAAAACATAAATATTTTAATAAAGTCTTACTGGCACAAATGCTGAATGCTTTAAGGGAGAAACCAAGGGCAGAGAAAAGAGAGCAATACACATAATTTAATTATTCTAATAATGGTTTCCCCTCACCTTCACTCTGCTGATCACACTTCCTGGCCAATCACAGGAAATCAACAACAATTCCCACATCCTTGAAGATGGAAAGTGTTTGGCAAAGCTAATTAGGGCAGTGTGAGTAACATACACTGTCTGTGGGAGCTTTTCAAAGATCTTCAGAGCTTTTTGCATCGCTCGTGTATTTGTTTGATACATGAGAGAGGACTGAGGGATAAAGATAAGAGTTCTGGCCTCAATTGGCTTTTTGTCACTAATCCCAGAGGGCGCAGAAGTGGCCGTCGATTCCATGTCATTCACCGATATCCAAGTCTGCTCTGCCTCCACGCCATTCTGGCTCTGCCCTTGTGAGGACACCAGTTTCTGTGCTGCATGTTAATGAGTTATGCGCCAGAGGAGGAGGAGGAGGGTTTGATTTGACATTCTGCTAAAGCCCCATGTGAACACAAGTTTTAAAGTCTGGAATAAAAAAAAAAAGGATGGATGGATGGAAATGTCAGAACGGGCTGCAGAGACATTGTGTGCTCAATATTTAGACAATTTGTTTTTGTAAAGACGCAGTTGTTGAATAGTGTTCTCAGTCACCCAAAGGAAATGTTTTGCTCTTTTTAAAAACACAAAATCATAATTTTGTGTTAATTTTTGGGGGGCTATGAACTCAGAACAGTGTCTGATGTTGTTCCAAAGTAAACAAACCAAACACACTTTCTAAAGTTAGGTTGTGTACAGGTTTTTTTTTTTCATTACATTTGTATGAATGATTTACTTGCAATTTGCAGTTTGTCACTAGATGTCAGATTAATGTGACACAGTGGATCTTTATTTATCAGATTAGAATTAAGGATTAAATTTTTTTTTGTAGTATTCAACCTTAGCAAAGACAAAAATGGCTACAACTCAGCAAATCTTACAGATGTTGAGCCCAAAAAGGCAGGGTCTGTGTTTAAAAATAACCATTGGAGTCAATTGTATCTGTTAGCAAACTAGCTTAAAGGGGACATATGTAAAATCCGCTTTTCTTTAGGCGGTATATGCATTTTGTTGGGTACTTTTGAGTCTTTTTAATTTAGACTCTGGCTCCAACATGTAAGGCTGATAAATTGGTAAATAAAAAGTTTTTTTGCGCTGCTATATAATCGTAAACTTCTCTATCAAACTAGAATGGACTGGTCTGGAAGCTGGAGGGGGGGGGCAGGGTGTGAAGTGCCTTGTTTGGATAAGAGACAGCCTCAAATCGAGTTGATCTGAGACACACAGTAAAGAAGTGAAAGAGGGGCTTGTGGAGTTACAATAAGGAGGAATTCAGACCAAAGCATTGCAGTTGCACTTTATATAGACCCCAACTGATTTAAATGTGAAAAAGAAGGATGATATGTCTCTCTTAGGAGTCATTGGACCAATTTTTCAGCAGTTGAGAGGAACAAAGTCTCGTATTGAGATTACGGATTTCCAAGAGAGACAGTGGCATGGATTAAAGGTGGGTATAATATCCAAAGGAGCGGTGAGGAACAGAGGCAGGAGAGAAAGCAGGTGAGTAGGTTTACAGATAGGAGTGGCAGCAGGTAAGCAGGCAGCTTTTCCAGGAGAGCAGACTTGGAGGAGCAAGGATAAACTTCTGAGACCGTCCGAGGATTTTCTGCAGGCACAAGAAAACACAGTAGGTTGAACTCAGAAAAGTTACTTGTTACTTTGTGCAGCCATGAACGAAACGATCGGCATATGATGTTCCAGCAAAGGTCTGCTTCTCAGCAAAGATGTTATGAAGGCCTAGGAGTCATCTCTGGAGATGAGGAACAGCTGCGACCAATTTGCTGCCAGCCAATCAGGGTTTTGCAGGTGTAACCGTGACAGATACCACATGGACCAATTTTAATTAAACACTATAATCATTAAATGTACATGGACTTCTGATTGACACTAAGTCAACCCTATTTAAAATGACTACAGCTAATATATCTTTGCCAATACAAAAAAGTGTATACATTACCCAAATTTGAGGATAATTATAGGTGCATACTCAATGAATGGCTATATATTTCTCATGAAGTAACAGAAAGCATATCTTTGTATTGTGTGAAGAATTATCTAAGGATCACAGTTTTTCTTTTTTCAAAGCCTTCAGAAAAATGAAACCGAGCCAATAAATTCGGAGCAGATTTCAGCTCTTTTCGTCTCACAGCAGTGGCTCGCCAATCAGAGAGATCCCTGCAGAGCTGAGGGCATGGAGCAGAACAAGCATACTGAGGCGTAACAGTGACACACCCACCAACCTCCCCTCACACACACACACCCACATACACCCACACACACAGGACAGAAGCTTAATATGCAAATACGTGTCCAGAATAGCAATGTGATATTGGCACCTTCTCAAAAACATCAGAGGAGAAAAAGGGGGAAAAATTGACAAAACAACAGTATATGCATGAGCTGGATGCCCAACGGCAGAGTAGAACCTTAAAGAAAAACTTTATCTCCACTAATAGCCCCAGCAGTTTGGTAGCATCCCTCCAAAGGGGTACACTCTAAATTTATGAAAGAGGAGAAGAAAGAGAAAAATGTCCTTTAAGTCAGATTCATTTGAATACATAAATAATTTAGAGCACCAAAAGATTTATAACCCCTAATTACATTTAAAAAGAGAGAGAAAAAAACATATTTCATTATTCATCTGAGGTCTGAAGCATAAGTTAGACAATGTGTTGGGGTTACAAGGACAAAGTACAGCATTTTATCTGTCAGTGTGATTACTAAACCATTATAATGAGTAATTATTAAATAGTCACTTTTATTTTGCAAAAGCTAAAGATGGTAACGTGCATGTGTGTGTGGGTGTGTGTGTGTGTGTTTGTGTTGTCTGTATGTCTATTAGCAAAATAGCTCATGAACCAGTGGACCAATGTTATTTAAACTTTCAGAACTTATTCACTGGATAGATGCCTACAATTTGTTAACTGAAGCAACTTAAAGTGTCTTTGACATCACATTTCTGTAATAAATACAAATACACTTTTGGAAAGATAAGGCTAGTCTTCAACTACAAAGAAAATTACACCATGGATGAATGGTATAAGGGGGCTAAGGCTAAGTCCTCCCTGCTGGTTAGAATAAAAATGTTAAAATACCTTATAAACACAAATTAAAAATGTCTCACATTTTGTGAAATTTACAAGATTGGTACCAAACAGTCTTGAGAAAATCGAAGTCTTTCCAAAGTGATAACATTTCACAACCTCGCTCAGTTCATGTCTTTAGTAGAATGATTGACAGATGTCTTGTCCCGCCCCCTCGGTTTGCTGCTCCTTGGGGTTAATTTAGTTCAGCGCAGGGTCAGCTGAAGGCCATTGACTTTAGCCAATGAGGGTGGACGTACATAACGTACCTCGTGTGTGTGTGGTTTGGCGAAGGTACGGTTATGAAATTAGATGGATTATTTAATTTCTCACCTGTTTTTCTTAATGTCTTTAGAGGAAAAACTGGAATTGGAGAGGTTGGGAGCAGATAGACCAATGAATTTTCAAGTTCAGCAAAAGGAAAAGCAGCAAAACCCAAGTGTTTCTGTGACCTGGTTTCAGCGAAAGGACTGGCTAATGGCAAGTGTAGCTAAATCTCTTTTCTGTGCTGTTTGGATTTCACCACCAGCTGCCACTGAATTTCTCTCAACTGAACAGTTGAGATATTTGCGTGTTAAGTAACAGGAAGTGATGTCAAAGGGGAATTATAGCACGTAAACAAAGCTATGCTATACAGCGGCTAACAACACGAACTGTAGAGAAGAATCTGATGCTTCTTTAGATTATTTTGAGTCATTATCAGAGAGAAATAAAAAAATCAGAGTTCAAATAATATTATTTCAATAAACAAATACCAGGGGGTTGCTTTTCCTAAATAGCTCCCCTTTTATGTCACTTCCTGTTTCACTTTGACCGAGCCAAGTTCAAAAGAAAATATGTCAGTTAGGTTACAAAATGGTAAAATCAAGTTCATTATGTCAAGTTTCTAAAAAAAGGTGTTTATTTTTATATATGCACATCACAGGCACTTTAGGCAAACACACACTGCTATAACTTTGTTGATTTTACAGATGCTAAGCTAAATATCGGTTCAATAATAGTTGAAAGTTATCCACAATACACACATCAAGGAATGCTAGGCCATTAATTAGTTTTGTTTTTGAAAATCATTTAAAAATTTTAATCAAAGGTTTTGTGCTGTTGTTGTGAAACGCTGTGATTTTTTTTTTTTTCAATTAAGAGTTGCCCTCTGGTTCCAGTTTATGCAGTTTATCCACTGCAGCTTTTTCAATTTAAACAACATAATCATCCTGATATTAGAAGCAGAATGACACAGTCCTCGTCTCTGAGCTCATTTTCTTTAAATGCTCAAAGCTGCAGAGATTGACCTTTTAATAAAAAACTAGCTGCAAGCGGATCCTCTGAACCTCATTAGAATCTATAAATAAAACATAAATATACAAAAACGTGTCGCGCCACCATCAATCAAGAGGCAAGGAGCCAGATTGAGGCAACTGAAATTCAGCCCTGTGTTGTTTTCAATGTCCTGAAAACTGGATGCAGTTTGTTGGAATTTGTTATAAAGCTTTACTGAATAATTTAAACACTTTGGCATAGATAATTTGGCTTTTTTTCAGGGTTTTGTTTTTCTTACTTTGAAAACTTGATATCAAGACTCTGATTGCTGCCTATTGTGGAGCCAAAATATGCTACAAACAGACTCATAAACAAATCTAATCTCTCTCTCTTGTTTTGTAAACATTTGATTTATATACTATGAAAAAAGTTATTTCACAGTACTTTACTTTAAATTCATCTTTGGACCAGAACTAGAGTTTCAGCTGAGTGTAGAAAAAATATCCATCTTCAGGTGATGTTCTGACAAACCTGTCTTTGGCCTCAGACTGATGCTGGGTTTCATGAACAATTTGCATCTGTTTAACTAGAAACAAGAGACGAGGGTGAAAAGACAGGGACGTGTTTTAGGGTTGGTGCCGTGCTCAGATATTGATTTTATTTTGACAGAAGAAAATAACCACAGCAGGTCTCCTTATCCCCATCTCTGCTGGAACAAATAGATGAGGCTATTTTAGAAAGTCTCCTGTGGAACCAAAGTGTGTATCAGAAATAATTGCAACATTTCATTATATTTAGTCTTTTTTTAAATATGTTTCATTTTAATATACATCTTACAGATTTTTTTTTTTTTTTTGAAGCTGTCCAGGTGATTTAAATTTCCTGATATTATTGTGCATTTGGTAACAATTCCAAGGCTATGAGTTACTGTGTTGTACATTTTTAAGATCATACTTTACTGATTCAAGACTTCACTTTTTCTTATAATTATATTATTAATTTATCTGTAGTATGCTTATTTAGCACTTGCAGCTAAAAGCAAAAGGGCATTAAAGTTTTCGCTTGTCTTGTTTGGTCATTTGTCTGTTAGCAAATTATCTCATGAACCAGCAGAGGGATTTTAATGAAACTGTCAGAAAGTGATCATTCAATGAAAATGTACATCTGAACTTTTGCACTCAGCTCCACCCAAGATGCCCCCCACAGCTAAGTGACCAGTAAATAACAAAATGGGGTTTTGTCAACTAGTTTGACAGATACTGAGCTAAGATTTTGGTGCTTTAGTAGCTAACACTCATCCCCAACACTCTGAGTGCTAACACAACTTTGCTCTTAAAATTTTGCCTATAACTTTTAGAGTCCTTTGTATCTGTCTGTTAGCAAAATATCTATAAAAACACTGGATGGATTTAGACATCTTTTTACATCTCCAACAGATTTACTTTCAGACTTAACCCAATTCAAGATGGTTGCTACAGTCAACTGATCCATAGAAAACCCAAAAATGACTAATTCAGTCAGTTTTACACAGTCTAAAACTTGATGTAGTAGCTGAGACTTATCTTCAACACATTGTTTGAAAACTGACACATCTTGCAGAATTTCATGAGATCAACATGTCATTTGCAAGATTATTTTATTAAAAAATGTCTCCATGAAAGGTGGAAAGCAAGCGCATTCAATAAGCATATAAATTACAAGTTTCAATTATAACTTTATTATTTATTAAACTTTATTATTGTACTAAATTCAGTTCTGTCTTAGAAAATCATAAATTGCTGTTTAATTGAAAACAAATGTCTGCAAATGTCACAGATTTCTTTTGAAATAAAATATCTTTTCAAATCTGTTTTCCATATTTAAACACTCAATAAACAATACAGAGTAAAAAGAAGAAATACTGAAATTAGAATAAAAGGTAAGAGCTTTCCTTCCAAAACAGCCTTAGGAGTGACAGTTGACTGAAGGCTCTTCAGTCCAATTGTTCCACATTGGAAACCTTAAACCACAGCTGCTCCACTGGAGCTGCTCAGCAGTACATTTTCCTTTCACTGTCTGCCTTTTTATGCATGTATAGTTCTCGCTGTGTAATAATTGCAGCAACATCAGTAATGAATGTTTCCCATAGGCGTGCAAACATCCGCTCGCAGTCAGGAACAGACTTCCAGTCCCTTTGGTTTTTTTAAATCAGCTTAATATTTCACTGCTTTGCACCATCTCCCCTCCTTAGAGAGTAAAAGCTCATGGCTAATTAGCAGAATTGCTTTAATAGGGTCACAATGTCATGTAGTTACCGTTTTAATAAAAATCTGATAGCTTTTTGTGCATCATTGCTCTTACAGGGAAAGCCAGCCATCTAGTGGATACTGTGGACCATGCAGGAACTAAGACCTTATTTTTTTTTTACAAAGATGTTTTTATTATCTTCTTAATAAACATTTTAATATCTAAGTTTTATTATCTTTAGATGTATTTAGTGCCTTGGGCTTTTATTCTTGACATTATGTTTCACAGCACTAATTCCAGTGTTGGATTATAGGAAATTAATGCACAGCTGTGATTGGCTACTTGGTGTTGGAAAAAAAAAATCCATATTTCTTTTTATTTATATGTGTCAACTCTATTTTGCCTGTTAACAAAATATCTCATGAGCCTGCTATAAAAAGTCATCACTTGATATACATCTGATTAACTTTAAAAGTAAATCCAATTAAAGATGTCTGCCACAGCTAATGGCATTAGCCAACGCAGATGACTATAATGCAGCCAGTCTTTCAGATATTGAGCTAAAATTTAATGTGGTTGTAGCTGGGATTCATTCACAACACATGACCTCTCACAGTCTTGTATCCTAAAACAAAGCTTTAACATACTCCCCTTTTTTCTTAATATTTAATTTATTCATTTGTTTATTCCTTTGTTTATTTCATAAAAGTGTACTTGTCATTTGCACAGCTTGGCTGGTATGTTTAAATGACCATGAAATAAGTGTATCCCCCCCACCTGTTTATTACTACTGTCAGCGTCACTCCCTCAATAAACTTCCATCGATGTAAAGTGTGCAATCAGCGCATGCGCTCTGGCTCCTGATTGGTCAGTTCACCGAGAGAAAACAACTGATTACAATAACCAGGAACTTCTGGAACAACTCACCGATGGTGAAAGTCGCTCAGAGTCCACCAGGGGTCGCTGTTTGTCCACAGGGGTAACAAACAGATATTTGTTTATAAGAAGAAGGAACAGATTTTATATCGTTTCTGCGCTGAATCGTTTATCTGTTGACGGCTTTGATTTCCACTATGGTGAGTTTACTTTTAACTTTTAACTACTTCTGTACTCTGTTACAGTGTAATTATGCACATTTGTTTTTTTTTCTTTGCTTATTTGTCTAATTTAAAGTTTCTAAAACCTTCTGGTGATTTCTTGTAACCATGGTAATGTGTTCTTTTCACCATCTAGAATGAGAAGCAGTTTTAACTTCTTTTTATTTTAAACATAACAAATGAAGCCTTTTAATTGAAACTAAAATGTTACTATAGAAAAATAGTAGGGAAAAACTAGAACAAACAATATTTAGTCTAAACAAAATTAAAACACAACGAAAATAATCCAGCATGTATTAAATAAAAAATATTTTTTTAAAAGACTATGCAATTTGATTTTTTGTGTATTTTCTTGTTTTAAAGATGAATTTTAGCACAAACAGACTTCATGGCAGTCCTGTGTGCAAAGAAAATGTCGCACCTTCAGCCAAAACGGATTCATTTCAGCAGCTGAGGACCACACAGAGAACAGTTCTCGGTGCTTTGTCAGAGAATGATCAGCGTGGTCGATCTCTGAGCCAGGCAGGTCACTCAGGCAGAGTGAAAAGCAACAATTTTTTATTGATTTTTAATTATTATTTCATATATTACAGTTTATTAACTGCTGCTGGATGTTTCCTCCTCAGGGAAGCTGGTTTTCCAGGCAGAGTTCCGTTTCAGACAGCTCCCAGCTGAACTTCTTTGGCTGTGCATCCAGTTCCAGCTACGATGTGTTCGTTGAAGAGGCCTGTGAAGTCGTTCTCGCAGCTTCGGGTCAAGAAGTTGTTTCAGACAGTTGTGAGATCGGTGCTGAAGCTGACCCTTTTCAGAATGAATACATGAAACTTCTGCTGGAACTCACCTCCAGTGAGTGTAAATCTGCACCAAAATAACATTTCCAATAAAGAAGCTTTAACTTCTCAGTGTTTGCTCCTGCAGGTTCATGTGAGGATGTTTCTGTGCAGTCAGAATCAGATGAACCCTTGATGTCTCAGCAGAAGCTCTTTACTGATTATGCTGAAGATATTTACCAGAACTTGAGGAAAAGTGAAGTGAGTCTTTTTGTTGTTGTTTGTTGTTGTTATTAATTGAACAATTTCTGTTGTATTAAATTTGTTACCCATTCATGCTTGTTGCTGCTGTGGTTTTAATTCCAGAAGAAGTTCAGGGCAAAGCCTGATTACCTGGAGAGACACCCAGAGATCAGCAGAAGCATGCGAGTCATTCTGGTGGACTGGATGGTCGAAGTTGTTCAGGAATATCAACTCAGTTCTGAAACTTTGCACCTCGCTGTCAACTACTTGGACCGTTTTTTGTCCTGCTCGGCTTTTGTCAAACAGGGCAAACTGCAGCTCGTCGGCACAGCAGCGTTACTGATTGCTGCGTAAGGATATGAGTGTGTTTTCCAAAGTTCATTGGGTCATGTGAAGGGGCTTTAGAGTTGCACTGATTTGAGGATTCATGGCTGCTTGTAACTGGTAATACAGCATTTTCTGTAAGAATATCAAATGTCTTTGCTGCTGTTGCCGTTAAATAAACAGAACAGAAGCTACAATCAGCATAACAGTAGCTCAAAACTAAAACGAGAAAAATCATAGCTAAAAAAATAAATAAATAAATAAAACAGTAGCAAAATGAGAAAACAACAATAAAAGCTTAAAATTGCAAAAACCATATAGGAAAAAAAAGTCAAAGTTGAGCTAAAAGCCAAAACTAGCAAGACCATGGCTCAAAGCTAAATTTGGCTAAAGTGTAGCTAATCCCAAAAATTTGCTAAGTAAATAAAAGGTTAAATTAGCAAAACTGTAGCAAAAAAATGAAAACAAGCAAATGTGGAGTCTAAAGCTAAAATTAGTAAATACATGGCAAAAATCTAAATTTAGCTAAAGCATAGCTAAAAAAGGTTAAAATATAAATTATAACATGTAGCTTAAAGCTATGGAAGCCGAGAGCGGCCGTTTTACACTATAATTATTTTGCCTTGGTTTTGTCGTAATAACAACACAACATGTCGTTATTACACGATAACGAGTTTATTTCCTGAGTTTTTGTCTTGTGTATCATTCAGTAACCATCGAGATGGCCTGTTCATTCATTCATCCATCCATCCATCCATCTATCTATCTATCTATCTATCTATCTATCTATCTAT